>OY754976.1:1537798-2137798 GCA_963576475.1 Molanna angustata | reverse complement strand
ATGACTTTTTTGGAATACTTGACTGTAAATATTTTTATATATTATAGTGAAAAAATATACCTTTCCTTTTCAATTGTACTTATGTAAAAAAAATATGTTTTCGATTGAAATAAAATAAAAAATATTATTTATAATAATATATTTAAAAAACGGTAATAATGAATACATGTAGAATCGTTCAAGATTTTTTAAACGATAATATTCGGGAATCATTAGGGTTAATATGTAGGTCAAGGCCGTAGCCAGGGGGGGGATCAAGGGGGATTGATCCCCCCCCGAAATGAAAAAAAGAAGATATTTCCTTAGTGAGTAACATGAGACTGCAGTTACATACAGTGCACCCATTTCACTCTGTAGTTGAAATTACTACAAACAAATTTCATAACGTATGACTGTGCTTTATGCTCGCTTGGTACTCGCACGGGGATACGCTCGCGGGACGTCTTGTTTCTACTGTTCCACTAAGCTAAACCCCCCCCCGAAATTATTTTCTGGCTACGGCCTTGATGTAGGTAGTATAGAGACCTCCTCAGAGTCTAATCCTTTGATATGTTAAGTATCTGGATGGGTGAACTATTCCCAATTGAAAGCTTGATGATGCGTTTGTTGCATTTTATTTTGTTCAATTAAATAATTTACAATTTACGCATTAATCTGCTAATTCTTTTGAGGAAGTGTATAATGGTATAATAATAATTGAGTGTTTTTATTTGTAGTGCTTAATTGTTATTAATATCGTTAGTAAATCGGTCAGCGCCGTAAAAAAAAATTTGCACCTTGTGTATTTACTCATTCAGTGTCGAGAATAATTTACCTTTTTGCTGAAAGTGGTGTTGTCTGCGACGGTGGTGGAGTCTCCTCTTCAATGTGAAGTTTAACAACTCCCGCTGTTCCAACAAGTTCACTTCTAGACAATAACAACAACGTCACATCACATGACAAACATTTTTACACAGCAAAATATATACAAGACAAAAGCGACAATGTAACCTGATGCAAATTAAACTAAGCTTGATGGTCATTTTAATAATGTCTTGGCTCTGCACTGTTATATTCATTACCTATGTAATGAATGTCTTGCATTCAATAATCATGACTAAAAGAATGTCTAAAGCGGGTTGCAGACTCACATAGCTGAGATCATTTTTCATACTAGTGTGCAGACCGTAAACTATGTGAGCTAAGTGTGTAAGTCAGGCCCCTCTCGCCTCATCTGACACCTCTCCGCGCCTTCATTGCCTAATTCAATATCGTCGAATGCCTTGTGCGTGACGGATTGTTGTCAATTAGTTTGGCATTCTTTTGACTATTGTGATTTAAATAAGAAAAAAATGTTATAATGAAAAGGACGAAAAGGGAAATAAATAACTCACAATTTGTTTTTCTGTTCTGATATTCATAACAATTTTGATATAAAATATATATTTTTTTGTTATATTTACCTTAAACAAACAGCCAATCTTTCGATAAGTGGTATTTTGTTTAATAATATCCCCAATAATCTATGACAACAACTTCTTATCCATAATATATTCTTTAAATAAATAAGCCAATTGTATTAAACTTATTTTACTAAGTCGAATGAATTCATTATCAGAACTTTCGTCTTCAATCATTTTAACCACCTAGCGACACGTATGTGTGACTCGGTAAAATAATACGGACTACACAACACTGGCTAGTTTTCGGTGTGCACGCAACATAAATAGCTTAGCTTTACCTGGCTTAGCTTAGATCACATAGCTTAGCTTCAGCGTGGTTTAGCTTTTGGTCTGCAACAGGCTTTACATTCAATAATTATGTTAAAAGAATGTCTTACACTCGATAAATATGATATTAAAAGAATGTCAACTTGCATTCAATAACTATGTTAAAAGAATAACTTACATTGGATTACATTTAATAACTATGTTAAAAGAACGTCATACTTTGGATTACATTCAATAACTATGTAAAAGAATATCTTACATTGGGTTCGTCTAAATCAGACAATTACCAATTCTTTAAAAGATCTCAATAAAATTATGGCTATTTTTCAAACTGCAGTCGTAAATTTAACCAGAATAAACACCAAGAATGGCGCGCTAGTATCATTACCTTTATGTGATTCGCCAACATCGTATTACATTAACCCAATCTAAATCAACGCAGCGTACGATTCCACAAATAGACTATTGAATGTCTATGGATTTAAGCTGAGCATAAACAGCATTAGATTATGTTATTTGCTACAGCTGCACTAGATTTTAAATGTAGCTCAATATATTGACACCTTCAGTTAATTAATTAAGACTATGGTGGTTTCATAAAGCACAATCGCTTTGATATTATTTCACAGCACAATGTAAATTATTATGATTATATGAAACATTTTCTGCATGCCCTGAATCATTGTATTGTTGTTATTTGAAGATTCTCACTACAATACTAAATCAAACAAATGGTATTTTCAAAACAATTATAAAGCAATCAGCAATGAAATAACTGTGACCTACATAAACAATAACATAAACATAAATAAAATTAAAAAAACTTACTTGTGAGCATCTTTTCTGCATCCGCATACACAACCAGCTAAAACGACAATAATGGTTATGCAGACTGCAAAACTTAACACTAGCTCCAGTCCACCCCACATAATCAAATCTCCCGAAGCACCCACTTTTTTAGATAAATCTATGCAACTTATTCAATAACACCCCCCTCATCTTCCTCCCAAATTCAACCCTAGTAACGCCCTTAAAATACACAAACATTCGATTCCTTAGTCCTGCACAAGTGTTGCGTTATAATAATACTCATATTGAATACGGCAGATGAAAACAAACGATTAAGAAACGCACCGCTTAGATTTCAATGTCAAAATAAGTGTCACACCTAAGAAATTCCTTTTGACATCGCACATACACAAGTTTACTTACACTTGAAACTTTCACACATATTTTATAAAATTTAAAGATATATCGCGACGTTCGTAACGACGGGTACGTGATTTGCGATCTTTCAAACAAAACTAGAGATAATTTTGCGCAAAACAACACCGAATATAGTTAGAAATAGATATTTTTGCGGAGTATCCGAAATAGTTCCGCAATTTTCAAAACATTTCCCTAAAATGACGCATGACATATGGTCCATCTATGGGAATAAATTAGAACTAAAATATGCAGTCATTTTTTGTTTACTGTCGGTAAAAATAGAACCTGTAAATAGTAGCAAATTGGCGGGTTGAATTGAAATATTATTATAATTTACATATTTACTATAATATTGATGATAATTTACTCTTGCCATCCAATTTTCAATGACTGTAGAATTAATTAGAGGCTTCGCAGCATATATGTTCCATATATTGATTTACTCAGAATTCGAGTGGAAAATTTAGTGTCTGTGTGTGTCCGTCTGTCCCTTCTAACTTTTGATCCGCTCAATTTACAGAGCCCTAAATTTCTGAATATATAAATAGTTTTTTTTTTATAAATCCTTCTAGCGGCTTCTTCACGTCAGCTTGATATTAGCTCATTGTGAATGATATAAATAGATATATAGGCCTTCAAAACTTTGTACTCAGAATTTTGAATTTTTGTTTCAATCAGGGGTTATCAACTTTTGAAATTTTACTTTATTTTTCCAAAATACAAAATCTTAAATCGTTTTTTTTTTCAAAAAAACTCCAGGGTTTCTCAAACATTTTTTATTAAGAAAAATATTTTTTTATGATAAATTTGTGTTTAACTGCCAATATTTAAAAAGTTTTTAAAAATATCGAAAAAAGCCGAAACACCCCAACCAGATAATTTATATAATAATTGAATTTAGTGACGACATCGTTTCATACAATTTGTAAGGCAGAAAACACTACACAATATCTCACACAATAGTTTGATACCTAATTAATCTACAAATATATATCATGCTGTTTTCATATTCTGGGTAGGAAAACTGACACATACCTAAATACTGATATACATACCTAAATATTTTATGTAGAAAACTAAATATCTAAAAAATATTTATTAATTTGTGTTTTATTGTTTATATTTTGGTATATATTCTTCAACTATACATACTATCGCCATTGACAGTTGGACATACTATCGGTATATATTCTTCAACTATACATACTATCGCCATTGACAGTTGTGACATCCCTGTGTAATTTTATTTTTATTCCTATTTTCATTTATTATTTATGTCCTATGTTTCAATATAACCTACTATTAAATAATTTATGATAATATCTTACGATTATAATGAAACCAGATTCTGTGACAACACATTAGTTTATTGACAATTTATTACTAAATTTAACATTTTAGGTCCCTTTATCGAAAAAAATCACAACATCTATTTACATGTTAAGAAATTAAAAGTAAAGATTTTAAAAATAAATATTCAACCCTTATACTCGTGACACTTCATGAAGTTTCATAATTATTGACAGCTATGCTTGTGGGAACAAATAACGTACTTCATTGTGTACCGAAGAAGTACCCCATTTGTCCTTCTACGCTTAGGTGTCAATAATTACGAAACTTCATGAGAGCCCAACTGTCAAAAAGGCCATCACACGTTGCTGCTAGTATAATAAAAATAATAATGAACACATCCTTGCAGCCTGCGCAAGAGGTGAGTTTATTTCCATATGGCAATTTCTTCCAACTAACCAGTGTTTCCAGCCCAGAGAAGCAACATTAACGTGAGAAATGAATTTAAATAAATTTCTCCTCTGCTGGGAATCGAACCCAGGACGCCACGTGCCACGGTGGTCGATAGTATACATATTATAAAAGTGATCACCTCTGAGCTAAATGCTTTGTTTGATATACTAAATACCTAGAAAGATATATAAGGAAGGGTGGAAGGGAAGGGTAATATAAAAGGTAAATTTGAAACTGTGATTTACGTAAATTGGATTTTATTTTGTTCATATTACTTGATACAAAATAATTTACAATGTACATGAAGGTATGAAACTCATTGACCTGATTATTTTTATAAGTGAACATTATACAGGGGGTAGTATTACCAAAGAGCCACATTTTTTTTAAATCAGTCAATTTTGATTATATATTAATAAACATATTATTTTGATGTTTTGAGGTTCAATATATTATATAATAAATTAAAGTAATCCTTGTCTTTTCAAATCTTCAAATGTCTTTCGATTCACCACATTCCCCGAGGAATCTTCGTATTCTTCTTCATTTTCTGCCACCCATCTCTCTCCTTCCTTTTGTTGTTTCAACTTCTCCCACACTAGAAAATAACAATAATAAAAATCAAACATTTCAATATAGTATAAAGTTAAAAGAATGCTCCATTTCTTGGAAGAATGAGTGGAGATGTCTATATATGAAGATTTACTTTAGAGGTGTTGAAGTATTTTATTCTTCAGAAAAATTAAATCACAAATCAAAGTAATGACACTACAAAGGCAAAAACAAAACGTATAACATAACATAATGATGATAAATATGATGATAAAACACATGTTCATCTTTTTTACGATAAACACAGGAATAATACAATCACCAAAATAAATATATATTGATAAATGGAGGGATTGACAGTAGGTGCATGTGATATATTGAAAGTACTTACGAGCTAAAGCATCCTCGATGCTGGTAACGTTGGCAAAGTGCGCCGTGTTGGGTATTCCGAGACATCTCATACCGTGGGCGTGTCTCCACTCTGCAAAGTGTCTCTGATAGGCCTTGGGTCCCTTGTACGTGAAGTTGCCGCATATTTCACACGAATATGAAATGTTGAGGCCGTGCAACTTGTACAGCCAATAAGGTATGGGCTGAAATGGAAAAATAACATATCAGTAATTATTTTTTCAAAGCTAAATTTAGGTACTTTAAAAGAGACAGGTAGGTAGGCAAAGGTAGGTACTTTAAAAGAGACATATTAAAACAAGCCTTGATTATGTATATAATTGTCGGCCTTCGTGGTTCGTTTGGTAAGATATCTGACTCTTTAGCCAATCAACGGTCCCGGGTCCAATTCACAGTGGAGCCACAGTTTTTAATTGTGTTTTCAGTCTGGATCTGTGAGACGATAAATACCATAAGTCTCCAGAATAAGGCAAATTGTTATTGGGAGCATATTAAATTAAAATATGACATAGTACTTTTAACAATTAATAATGTTATGTTATTCATATGGATATCTAAATATCAATATCACGCATAATACGTCTTGGTAGTTCAAACAGTGATGAGAAGTGAAAGGTCCCAAAGATTGTTCATTGTGGCCACCGTTGAGTCGGTAATATTACCATCCTGCTTGGGAAACGCACATGCGCAAGCAAGCGCGTGCTTTTGGTGAGGCTAGGCGCCACAATCGTTGTGGCAGTCACCTGAGTAACTGATTGAGGTGCTGCCAATATTCAAATATGTAGCTAACAGTACCTATTAATTGCTTGACAAGCAATACAATAATATTAATAATAATTCACGGGAAATGATATAGTCAACTGTAATACTAGACTATAAATATATTTATTTATTTATTTAAGGGACAAACACAGTCTTCAAAAAAAAAACAGAAAAAATAGACTATGAAATTAAAAAAAGACAGACAAATTACTTTTGTCCACAATTGATGTATATTAAATAATCATAGAAGTATGTTATCTTAATCATATAATCATAACTTAAAAATATATATTAAGCAGCCCATTCACGATCGTGCCATTCGGCGTCGTTCCATTTGGAGCATTGTAAAATTTTCATCACACTCACGGGCGCGCTATCGAGCCATCAAAATTAGTATACGCAAGTGGTCGGCGCTTTCGCATTAATAAGTTCTATTTTTTTTTAATTTTCAAGTAAAAATGAGCTATAATTCTGATGATGAGTTTTATACAACTGCTATTTAGCGGTTTGTTTATATATAAATAGAAAAAAACAAAGAGAAAATGTTGTATTTTCGCATTCACGAGAGTGTCAAACAGCTCAGCGCAATGTACCGCTGGTTTTCACACTCACGAGCATGCCGTGCCGACAGGATGCGCTACGCCATTTTCGCAGTACTACAGAGATTCGACCGTTTGGAATTCCATTTTGGTGTCAGGCCAATTGGGCTGCGCAGAATTTGACATTCACAAGCGCATTTTGGAGTGATGGCAAGCCGTTTGGCAGGTTGGCACGATCGTGAATGGGGGCCTTTAGATTTAACATTTGAAGGTTACATAAAACAAATAACATTATAAGTGTAAAATGTCATTTATTAGAAAAATAATAACAAATTTAAAAAACTAACCGGAAAGTTATTATGTCAGGAAAGAATATGTTCAAAGTTTTGTTGCATCATGAGTTATTAGAGAAGTATATTGAAATGTTACCTTCCCATCCCATCCATGTGGCAGATTCTTAGGATTGAATGGAATCTCATCATCATCATTCTCTCCGTCGCTGTCTGGTTCACTTTCTTCAGCCGAACTGTCTCCTCGTTCTCCAGCTGTACGTGCTTGCTTCCTTTGAACATTTTCCTTTGTGGCCGCTCTCTGCTCCGAAACCAATGACGCATATCTATAAAAAAATTGACATTAGACACATATTTTAATTAGAAACAATTAATTCAATAAAATTTCTCTACATTTTTTAGATCTTAAAAGAAAGCTAAACTTCCTTATAAGCATAGCGAGTGAACAGTTGGAGCACCTTAGAAATAACTATATGAATGACAGGTTTTATAAATGATTGGTAGATCTTATGATGCAGTCTTATCATAATGCATATAATACTAACCTATAAACTTGAGCTTCAATGGCAGCTATGTCCTTGTGTCTGTGTTGTGTTGAAGCCTTAGAACGTCCCGTTCCTTTCTTTGCAACCAGAGATCTGTCGAGAGCTGCTTGTCCTTTTGTACTGAATAATCTGCACAAATCAATATATCATATTTACTTTACGGTGTTACGCAGACAGCCAATGGCAGGTATGAGATATAGCGAGTCATAATACAAATCCATAATATATTTAAAGATTTTTTTAACAACACTAGGTAACTAAGGTATAATATATGTATAAAAAGAATATACAACTATCCCTACATAAAGTCAAATATATGAAATAAGACAATAAGAAAGGATATTGAGACATGTATAGTGGGATGTGTAGAGTTGAGAATTTTGGTTATGGAGGGAGGGCAAATTGCACATATACCAGCAAACAAAAAAAAAACAAATCTGCGCTCTACGCGGCCCCCGTGACTTCTCAAGTTATTTGCTTAATACTATAGAGAGATGAGGCTGTTTATTTGGGCGTGAAAAAAGTGTTAGATTTGGTCTATTTGATGAACTGATCCTAAACTACATATTCCTTTTTTTAATGGTTGAGCGAGTCATAAAAAATATCGAATTGTATTGTAATTTGGTGTTTATTGTAAGTTTATTAATATAATTAAAACAATTTGTTTTGATTCTAAAGTTTTATTGACCTTGTCAAATGCTTTACAAAAACATTTGCACCACAAGACTATGGTGGTATAAGTTAACAATGTTATATATCAAAGGGGATGGAATTTACAGCGTTTTTTGATCGGTCCAATACCTACAATAATTATGAAGAACTCATTGTTAATGATTAAGTATTCTGTGTATTGGATAATTTAAAGATGGATTACCTCATTATTTAGTATGTATATTAATAAATAGAATATATACCTCTGTGCCCTCTCTTCTAGTGTCCCTCCACACTTTAGACCGAGAGCCATCAAAGCAGATTTGAGACGATCCAGACCTAACGAAGCAAGCTCTTCCCAAGAAGAGAATGCGGACAGATCCAAGTGAGCGCCCACATTGGTCAATGCACTGCCTGTCTCTTTCTATAATTGTTTATTAATTTATTAATTAACAGAATAGAGAAAAGAAAACAATATTCTATATTATTATCAGACAGGCACCCAAGCTGATAATATGTCTGATATTTCATCTAGTCCAAATAATCAGAAAGGATACTCATGACACCATCTTAATACATTGATATTTTGTCTTTGATTGATTCATAAATCAGTACTGAATCATAATTCAATCGCAATGATCATCAAAATTCATTGAGATCAAAGTTTTGTATGAAATTGCAATTAATACATTTACTTACGGTTAATAATCTGCAAGATTTCTAATGTCTGAAACTAATTTTAATCAACTTCATGAGTAACACTGACTATCACCACCAATAACCACAGATAGTCATACATACAGAGGTTTAATAGAGCTTTTTTAAATTCAATTTCTCATCTGTATAGTAAGTTTTGAATATTCTCTTCTATGTATCCAATATTAATTTGTAATTGCTTATTTCATCTCATTGCTAAACAGTTTTTGTATCACGTTGCCACTTAACTATGCACATTTACTTAAGTAAACTTTGAGATGAAGATATTGAGAAGTAAATAATGGATGACAATGGAAAGTAGGTTTTGTAAAATTGTTAACACACCGGCCATCCAGGGAATGTTCCAGCTTCCCACTGTTTAAGAAATTCCTGATGAGCAGAAGCCATCTCCTGAGCTTGGTCCTGTAAAGGTTTAACTCGAGATACAAAGTCCTTGAGGTAGTGCAGCAATGATCTGATGTAATTTCTGTACTCTCCATTTTTTCTGTCTTTCGGTATATCAAACAAATGATCAAACAAGGACAGATATGTTATGTAGTCCACTTTCTGTTTAACAAACAAACAATATTTTAACTAAAAGCAAGGACAACATCAAACAATAAAATAAGATGATATTCATTCATAATATACTTTGGTGTAAGTCTAAAAAAAAAATCAAAATTATGGAAACAAATGAGTCACAAATAATAAGTCATTATATTTGTATATTAAGAAATATAAACATACCTCAATTCCTTTAAGGTTTATATACTTTTCATAAGCTTCGTGGAGGTCTAAATATTTTCCATAACCTTCCTCATCGGTGAACTCAACATGATCTGTAAAGATAAAAAAAATAAGATAGTTTCAAAGACAAAGTGACATATCTAAAAAGTTGTTACAAAAAGTATAAAATAAAACTCACTGGTGTCTTCGCTTGGATTGTCTCTTAGTTTGGCCAACTCTTCAAATTCCACCGACATTGGTATACTGATCTGAAAATAATTAATTAACATATAATTTAAATTCTATAAGAGTCAAAGAAACATATCAACTACTCAAACTTATGACTTGTCAACACATTACGTAAGTCAAGATAGATGTGGCTAAAAGAAAACTTCAATTGCATAATGCAAACATAGTCTACAAATAAATTTCGCTAAAAAAAGAAAATATTTAGCACACACACATATTACTTCTTGGGCAACTAACAGATACTATGTCAAATAAGAATTAAACACGTACCCAATAACAAGTTGCCACATTCTGGAGACTTACAATATTAATGGTCTCACAGATCCAGACTGAAAACACAATTAAAAACTGTGGCTCCACCGGGAATCAAACCGGGGACCTTTAGCTCAGCAGTCAGATATCTAACCAACTAAGCCAGAGGGTCAACTAATGGTTCAAAATGAAAATTGAAACTCGATATTAATATCAAAAAGTACACTTTGTTAACATTGGGATTTAAATTTCAAAAAGCAAATACATTTACTCCTGTATAATTGTGTCATAAATATATTTTTTTTCACAAAAATGAATATGTCCTTGTTAAACAAGTACATATACATCTTCCTACGTTCCCTAAAATAAGCATAAATGCTTGTGCTATAGGTGAACGAAATCGGTCGAGGCAGGATTCAAACTCGCGACCACTGGATTACTAGCCCAGCGCGCTAACCGCTCTGCCATCGACCCATCTAAATTATATCCATATATATCCAATTTAAATATATTGAATGTGTTTGGTATAACCCCATTCCACCTCACTTTGTGTAGCAATCCCCTAGCCAAAAATCTTGGTTTGTGTCAGCTCTGTCTATTATACTCTGTTTCTTACACATTCAAAGTTTCTTCGTTAATATAGATATTTTTATTATTCTAAAAAGACTTTTCGGCGAATATAACAATATTTTCTATTACAAAAGAAACATTAAAATGGTGTAGTTAGGTACCTCATTGGGATGCTTTCTATAAAATTCTTTTATCTGTTTTAGTCTCCCATAAAACTCTTGAAATTCATTTGGTCCAGATAGTGCGGAAACTTCCTCTTTCCTTAAACCATCCTTATCCTCGTAGAATTCTTTTAAATGCATTGTACTTTCAGAATATTGCTGAAACCAAACGTTTAAAACAAAATATTAAATTTGCATCTTCCATTAGGTATATAAAATGTGTTATCATTTACAAAAAGCAGTGTTCATACTTACATCTAATAGCATTTTGAGTCTGTGATCAGAATTGATGGTTTCGCGGAACTGAAAGAAACAAATACATATAATTTAAATATAAAATACTCTAGGAGGAATGGAAATACATGGATCAAAACATAACCTAAATAATATGACCGATACTTACTCCAGACTTTTTATGCATAATTTCTTTGACCATCGCATCCATTAATCGTTCGCGCTCTTCATGATAACGTCTCTGTTGCTCTAAAATAGTTTCCATTTCGAAATACTTAAAAGTATTACGTGATGACTCAAATAAAGTTTACGTTTGTAAACGTTTTCCCCGCTATCACCATATCCGCCATATTATAAATATAAATTGTGACAGCAGCTCTGCAGCGTACTTCTATGGTAATAATACGATGGGCCCGTTCGGTATCAGAGCGAATCGCTCTGTTGGCACAACCTGAAGTTGTAACGAGAGCGACATTGCGACGTGTATTCCGAAAGAATTTGGGCGATGTTGAATGACTTCGTAATGGTACATTTAAAATATGCTTGACATTTTGTGTTGTATTCATAATGTGTACGGAATGGCAAGAAAGAAAGCCTAAAAATATAAATTTATCAATCTATTATGATAGTAATATTATTACTTAAAATAAGTAAAAACAATTATTTAACTTTTTTCCACTTGATAAATTAGTTTGACCACTGACGCGTTTCGCTCAAAGAGCATCTACAGAATGGTACTTATGTATCAGTGGACCTTTTATTTATAAATACAAATTGATTGCTAACAAATCTTTTTACATGAAAATATGAGAAAAATTGTGGATAAAAATAAAAACACTATCTACAATTTTTCTCATATTTTCATGTAAAAAGGTTTATTAGCAATGAATTTGTATTTATAAATTAATAAAACACTGAAGATTGTTTAAAAGAAAGTTTATTATAATAACCGCTAAACATACATTTTATATATGATGACACTTACACACGAGGAAAACTCACACACACAGTGTTGCCAACTAACAAAAAACTTTATTGCTTCAACACCACCCCTCAATAAAATTTTCATTAATTTATTAATACTCTTTCTCTAAACTTATATAATAAGACTGTTCCTAATGTCTTGGTAAATATATCTGCCATTTGTTCATTGGTGCTTACATAATTTAACTTTATAACATTTTTGTCAATCTTCTCTTTTACAAAACTCTGTTTTATTTCCATGTGCTTTATTCTAGAATTGGCACCGCCCATCTGTGCCATCTTTATTGTAGATTGGTTGTCCTCGAAGAGGATTATCTGACCAATCTCAAATCCAAAATCTTTCATTATTGTCTTCAGCCAACATGACTCACTCGTTGCTTGGCTTAAAGCAACATACTCCGCCTCAGTAGATGACAGAGCAACAGTCTGTTGCTTCTTAGAAAACCAAATTACAGTACAACCAAATACTTTAAAACAACAACCTGACGTAGACTTTCGATCATCACTTCCACCCCAGTCACTATCTACATAGCCTACAACTTTATCATCATTATCTCTATAGTACACTAAACACATATCTAGAGTACCTTTTACATATCTTAGCACATTTAATAACATTTTGTATAATAGTTTGCTTGCACAACTTTGATACCTGCTTAATAAGTTTACAACAGCACATAAGTCTGGCCTTGTTCCCATTACTACATACATTAAACTACCAATAAGTTTTCTACACTTTAGTTCTATATCTTTATTCTCAGAGTAGTTTCTTTTTAATATATCAAACTTGAAATTCTTATCAATAGGTAAAGTTAGGTGTTTACAGTCTGACATGTTATACATTTTTAACAATGATTTTAAATATTCCTTCTGACTTATCATTGTACATCCTTTATCTAAATCTTGACTTATATCAATACCAAGAAATCTTTTGACATTCCCTAAATCTTTCATTTTAAAGGTTTTACATAACATATTTCTTAACTTAAGTTTTTCTTTATCACAATTACCAAAGTACAAAATATCATCAACATAAAGAAGAACAAAAGTTTTAATACCATTTTCACATTTAGTATACAGACAATTATCTTTATCAGAAATTTTATAGCCCATTGATACCATCACATTATTGAAAGTATCATTCCAATATTTGGGTGACTTTTTTAACCCATAAATGCCCTTATTTAACAAACAATAATTAGAACCTAAATCGACACCTTCTGGTAACTTCAGATATATTTCTTCGTCAATTTTACTATTCAGAAATGCTCCGCACACATCCATTTGAGATACTTGCATATTACACTTAGTTGCTATAGCCATAAATATTCTGAATGTATTTAATTTTACAACTGGTGCATACAAATCATAATCATCTAAGTTACTTTGCTCAAAACCTCTAGCTACCAATCTGGCTTTATACATAATTTTATCTTCTTCAACTTTCTTCTTAAAGACCCACTTAGTACTTATTGCATTCGCTCCTTCAGGAATCTTATCCACGAGTGTCCACGTATCATTTTCATTCAATTGTTGGACCTCAGTTTCAATTGCCACCTTCCATTTTTCGGCTTCATTTGTAGTCATAGCTTCGCTGTAGGTCTTTGGTTCATCACCCGAAACCATCATTCCTATATCATACTCTCTCTGCCACGTTGGTCTTTTTACAGTCCTACCACTTCTTGTCTGTACAGGAACATTTTCATTTTGTTCTATGTTTGTCTCAGGAACCACATTTATTTCAGATATTCTCACCTCCTCTTCCATTTGGTTTTCCTGCTGTTGAGACAAAGAAGAAGACACATCATTTACTTCATCTATAGTATCATTACTTTCTGAGTATTCCAAAGGCATATATTGCATATCGTCAGTTACATCTGATTCTATATTACAATTTTCTTTTCCTCGTACAAACACTACATCTCTCAGAATTTTCACAGTTTTAGTTTCTGGATAGAATATCCTATAACCTTTAGAGCCTTCGTATCCTACAAATAATCCTCTTTCTCCTTTTGCGTCCCATTTTCTTCGCTTTTCTTTTGGAATGTGAGTGAAGACTTCTGCTCCGAATACCTTCGTCAAGCTGCTTATATCATAGTCTTCATTTTTCCAAATTTGATACGGGGTTTTTCCTTCCACTCTACTTTTGCTTGTTCTGTTCAAAACAAACACTGCCATATTTATGGCTTCTGCCCACAACTCTTTTCCAAGTTGTTTACTTTTTATCATTGTTCTTGCTGCCTCCACCAATGTCCTCATGTCCCTCTCAGCTCTACCATTTTGTTCCGGCGTGAAAGGAACAGACGTCTGATGACAAATTCCATAATTGTCCAGTAATTGCTTCATCTCCTGGTTGACAAACTCTTTACCGTTGTCACTTCTGATATTTTTTACAGAACATCCTGACTGTTTCTCTGTAAAGTTGATGAATTGTTTAACTCTCTCAATGACTTCTGATTTTCTTTTCAGGAAATATACAAAACGATAATTTGAGTAATCGTCTTTACACAATAGGAAATATTTTGACCCTCCAACAGATATTTCCTCCATACAACCACACAAGTCCATATGCACTAACTCTAAGATCTTGGTAGATTGTTGCCCACTTTCACCAAATGGTAACCTGTGCATTTTTCCCTGGAAACATGCCCTACATTGTTCACTGTTATCATTAAATTTTATGTTGTTTTTATTTAAAATTTCCTTAACCTGTCTTATATTCTGATGGCAAAAACTCTCATGCCATCCACTCAAAGATTGAGCCACCGCCACTTTATAATTTTGTATAAAGTTCATAATGTAACAATTTTCTTCTCGATTACCCACAGCTTGTACCTCATTGTCTTTATATATAAAACATTGATTTTCTGTCACTTTAAGTTCATATCCTTTGCTCGTCACTTTAGCCACGGAAAACAAATTCAGTTTCAGTTCAGGCACGAACAATACTTCTTTTAACTTTGTACTATCGTAACACTTTCCATTGTATACTTGAACGTTTATGTCACCCTTACCCAACACTGGCAATCTCCGCCCATCACCCACCACTACAAATTTTTGTCCCTCCGGTATTTTTAAAAAATTTGTATACTGACTTTTATCGTGTGTCATGTGCTCACTAGCACCACTGTCTATCAGCCACTTTCCATAGTATTTATCACTATATTCTCCATGTGTTGTGTACGCATTCTCTACCATTTTATCTACCATTTTTGGACACTCACTTTTGAAATGTCCCAATTTGCCACATGAGAAACATTTCATATTTTCTTTGCCTTTTCCTTGCTTTGGACACTCACTTTTAAAGTGCCCAATTTCATTACACAAGAAACATCTAATATTATCTTTCCTGCCTTTCTTAAACTTGTCGTATTTAGAATACTTTTTCATGTTAGATGTACCAGCTCGTAATGCTAATTCTTCATGCTCCTCTCTGGAGTTCAACCGTCCTTCTTCTGTCAACAGCCTGGCCACAATATTATCAAATGTTTGTTTGTCGGGATCCACAGATTCCCATGCAGAAATAAAATGTGAGTATTTCTCCGGAAGTGACATTAGTATTTTTGTGATAACCATTTTATCTGATAATTCGTCGCCCGAACTCCTTATCTGGCTCCTCATCTCTTCCACTTTTGACAGAAATACCGACATGTCTTCACTATATGTCAGCTGGAAGAATTTTTGTTGTAACATATACAACCTTGACTCTGTTTTCTGTTCATAGACTAAATTTAACTTTTTCCACATTTCCGCTGCACTCTGGCATGTCAGAATATGCACCATCTCTTTTTCACACATTCTGGTGACAATTGTGCCTTGAGCTTTCGCGTCCTTTCTTGCCCAGTCTACTTTGTTTTCCTCTGTTTTCACCTCTGTTCCGTTGACAACTTCAAATAATTCCATCGCTCTCAGAAGGACTGTGATTTGGAATTTCCAGGTGTTCCAGTTCACCTTTCCTTCTAATCTGATGCCACCCATATGGACCGCGCCTGCCCCAGCGCTACCCGAATTCAAAAAATCCATTTTCTTGACCTTCGGATCTCTAGTCCCACTTATATGGCACACAACAGTACAATAAATGAATTGCAAAACACTGAACAGAACATACGCGGTTACCGGTTACATAACCTCACTTTTCATTTTGACATTTTATTCTCTTAGCGCGTTTTAAGAATGCGCAAATCATAACTTCACTTTCAGCGTTAACTGGGTCCATAACCTAATAAAACACTGAAGATTGTTTAAAAGAAAGTTTATTATAATAACCGCTAAACATACATTTTATATATGATGACACTTACACACGAGGAAAACTCACACACACAGTGTTGCCAACTAACAAAAAACTTTATTGCTTCAACATAAATAAAAGGTCCACTGATACATAAGTACCATTCTGTAGATGCTCTTTGAGCGAAACGCGTCAGTGGTCAAACTAATTTATCAAGTTTAGTGGAAAAAAGTTAAATAATTGTTTTTACTTATTTTAAGTAATAATATTATTGTTATAATGGAATTCCATCACGAACTCTCAGTCAACAAACTGTAATTAATCTATCATGAGTTCTTTCATTTCAATCCATGGATTTTTAAAATTTAAATAGCCTTTTTTTATTTAATAAGTCTTCCGGTTTGTATAAAAGAACTATGATAACGCGGTTATGAATTATATATTGATATTAGTAGACTGTGTTTCGTAGGATTCTTTGATGTAAACAAATATTTTATTATGTTGCAACCACTGTATGGTTGAATGAAATGATAATGATGGAACACACTCACTTACTTGATTATTCCAATTTCCAGGGTCTTTTCATTTATCCTGATAGTTACAATTTGTAACACTTATCACAAGCGCACCGAGAGAACAATTTTAAAAATGACTGGTGGAGCGGTAAATGACGGGTGAGATGCGGATTCGAATATATGACTTATCAGGACGCAGTTTAGAAGCATACTGGCGTGTGGATGCGAGGTGGGCAATAATTGCAACAATTATTATATGTCATTCTCATATAAGTAAAAAATCTTTTTCCTTTATTTATGCGTTGATAAACCGTTTGTATGTATACTTAAAATAAAAAAAAACTATGTTTTATTTTATTTTTATACATACATTTTTTATTTAATTTATAATTATGAACGTCTAGTGTGCTAACGAAAAACTTCAAATTAAAAAATAACTGTTGGTTTGTCGTAAATGAATTTATTTATTTGCACTTCTTCTATTTTATGCACATATATCTACAATAAAAATTTGGTGTAAATAATAATGCAACAATAAATTAAAATAATCCTAAAACAGGCATTTCAAAAAACTAATATTTAGTGACCGTCGATATTTTATCATTAAATATTAGCTTTCCGCATATCTTGATGGTTCACCATAATTATCCATAGCAAAATTGTGCAAATCCATCGAAATACGTAAAGTAAAGAAAACCACATCAAAATAAAAGTACTGTGTAATTCATAATTCCCGCAAAAAAACGTCACTTTGATAACGGAGCGACATTTACCCTATTATTTTATAGAGCGACTTTGGCGCGAGTCAACCGTAATTATTCCGGAAAGCCCCCCTAGACAACATATCATTTAGCTCAAGAAAAGAAACAAGGAAATATAACTCAATGTATGGAAGTGAAAGTTGTCACGTGTTTCTTTTCTTGAGCTAAATGATACGCTGTCTGGGGGGGCAGGAGGCAAAGTGAATCGTCGCGTGAATCAATATATATTATCCATAGGTTTTCATATAATACACTAGATGTCGTAGTTAGCAAATTTTGTATGAATCGAAGTGAGTCATTTTTCAGGGGGAATTTTTGACGTTTTGGTTACAGACAAGGCCCTCTGGATTGTTCGTCGTTCGTTTTCCTCTAGACAGGCCGCAAGGTAGGGGAAAAAAAATGGCCGACTTATCAGTCGTATGGAGTTTGACAGCTATCCATATTGGCGGATTGTTCTTTTTCTCATGTTTATAGAACATGTTTTATATACTTGAATGTGACAGATCAGATTTGAATAAAAACATTTTTTCATTTATAATGTTCATTATGACATAAAAAAATAAATTTTATAAATCTACATAGTACAAAAAATCATTTTACGAATTTTTCAAGGTCAATTTTGCAATCTTTAAATAATTCATTTTGCATCATTGCATTATGAAAGTTATATTTATAAAAAAAATATTGAGAAAACCTTAGATTATATATGAGAAAACATAATATTTATTCAGAGTAATTGTATAAAAAGTTTATATCAAAGAATGACAACAAATTAGTATCTTGTTACACGAGCAAAATACAGAATAAATTGTCAATTTTATATAAATAATTATCAGGGAAATCGAGCTTCCTTCAATTGTTTTCAATATTATCATCCAGAATGAGCTAGGTACGTTCATTTATTTTAAATATAAAGAAATCTCGAGCACCTAAATAACCAATAATACCTACAATATAATATAACCTCCTCTTTTTTTCAATCGGTTAAAATTTATCTACTGTACCAACAGATATTCTGTACAAGAAATAGTATATATTCATCATAAGGTTGCAGAACAAAACAACGGTAATAACCATATTCAAATTATAATTGATATACTTATGTCTAGAGATGTGCCAATATAGAGTGAAATATAGAATGCCAATTTGTCTATCTTGGGTACAGGATCACATACGAGATGGACGTTCAAAGAGTGAAATAGATAATCTCATCCACCAAGCAAAACTTGCCTTAAACAATCAAAGATCTTTGAGTCCAGCAACTCCGGAAACAATTAGTAAATCTGTGTGGAGTATTTTGCTGTACCTGTATGGTTTTCACACATTATGCAAAGGTGAGGTCCTCAGCAAAATCAATTAAACTAGTCACAATACAACATGTTGATCACCATATTGAAAAGGCATGCAAATTGGATGGTCATGCGTTGTGACATGAGCATCTCTTACACATCTTGTTGGAGGGAATAATTGAGGGATCGACTGACAGAAGGCGTTCCCGCTGGGAGTATATGGAACAGGTGTGCATCGCTGAAGACCAAATAGAGTGGAGGAAGAGATTTACTGCCAAACAATCTCCAAGATGGAAACTGAACAAGTAGAGCTTATATTAAAAGATATTTTTTATCAGTCTTGATACAAAGAGTTATGAATTATTCTAGGTAAATTGATAACTAACTATTCATATTGCATTGTTAATATGTTCATTAATAATATTTGATACATTTATAATTCAATTATCGTTTACTAACTGTATAAAATTTTGAAAACAAATAAATATCTAGGCACATGACTAATTTCAGCAAAATACTAATAAAGTTAATATATTATAAATTATTATCAGGGATATTGAGCTTCCTTCAATTGTTTTGAATATGATTTATTATCTATAACGACCAACGTTCAGCTGTTTAAATATGAAAAATCTAGAACACCTATGTAAAGAACCAATTGTAATAATAAAATTATAAACTTAATTATGTAACTACAAATGATATTCCCTATTAGAAATTTATCTCCTAGAAATTTTAAATTGCATTTTCTAGTCTTTTAACATAATCTAGTCTTAAAAATTTTGCTTGTTTGATCATATAAAAATACTTGACATGATGCATAATATATAGGTACTCTATTAAAATGCACATTTGTAATTTTCTTCTACTAAATTTTATTGACTAACTATTTTTGCTCTAGACGAGCATTCTCTTGAGTAGTGGACCACTCAGAATATGCTCGTCTAGAGCGAAACTAGTTATTCAATTAAATTTAGTTGAAGAAAATTATAAATCTGTATTTTATTGTAATATATTATAATCAAATTCCATCAAGTATTGTCGATAGAAAAAGTTAAAAAAATATGTATACTCAATTACTTCCAAATACCCACCATCTCCTTAGGTCTTCTGTTTCACAAAAAAACTTTTCTTCGAAACCTCATATATTTACAAGGTTTATATTCAAAATACTGTTAGGGAAAAAAGGTTGTTTTAATATAAAAAAAACACAAAAGTATTTGTTTAAAATTTGTCAATAACATAGAAGCATCTTCTGTAAAACTACAAATATACTGCAGTTGTCTTTACTAATGGCACCAGTTATTGACTTTCTTTATTAAAAATAAACAAGATAATATCTGCCAGTTCTAATAAATCTACCAGGAAGAACTGGCAAAGAAAACTGATGTCTGATATTGAATTCAAAAAATATGTATCCAGTTGAAACATTCATTCTTGTTTATCATACACTTCAATTTCATGTATCATTGTGTACGTATAGAAATATGAGTAAATAATTTCTTCAAATTCTATTGAGGAATTTAAAATACATGATACAGGAATAGGAAAAGGGATGGTGTATTGAGGCGAACTTGAAATTAGCGATACAATAAAAGAACAATATTCTTATTCCGAGCCACAGTGAACAAGGTGGAAATCATGTTATGAGATATAAAAAAAATGCGCTTAAATTTTGCGAAATCATGACTCTCCCCTATTCCATAGTGTGGAGAGTAAAAATGTTCAAGAGATATATAGAATTCTTTATACGGGTTAATGACCCCGTTTTCCTGGGGTTTGGTAGAGAGAAGCGAGCACCATACATTCATTGCCTCACACACATTCATTCGTCTGTTATTTAAACATATTAAGATTTATCCTTTCCTTTGAGAATTTTGTTTACATAGTCATTATACAGCTCTATGAAATATTCATTATTTTTGTTTAGACAGAAGGCACTACTAATAGTTTACATTTCAAATTTCCAGTTATGATTTAAACAGTCTGTTTATGTTATGCCCATTTTAAGATTGTATACATTCTTATCAACAATAAGTTTGAACAATTGATGTGTTTTTAATTAAATAATTCATTTTGCATCATTGCATTATGAAAGTTATATTTATAAAAAAAATATTGAGAAAACCTTAGATTATATATGAGAAAACATAATATTTATTCAGAGTAATTGTATAAAAAGTTTATATCAAAGAATGACAACAAATTAGTATCTTGTTACACGAGCAAAATACAGAATAAATTGTCAATTTTATATAAATAATTATCAGGGAAATCGAGCTTCCTTCAATTGTTTTCAATATTATCATCCAGAATGAGCTAGGTACGTTCATTTATTTTAAATATAAAGAAATCTCGAGCACCTAAATAACCAATAATACCTACAATATAATATAACCTCCTCTTTTTTTCAATCGGTTAAAATTTATCTACTGTACCAACAGATATTCTGTACAAGAAATAGTATATATTCATCATAAGGTTGCAGAACAAAACAACGGTAATAACCATATTCAAATTATAATTGATATACTTATGTCTAGAGATGTGCCAATATAGAGTGAAATATAGAATGCCAATTTGTCTATCTTGGGTACAGGATCACATACGAGATGGACGTTCAAAGAGTGAAATAGATAATCTCATCCACCAAGCAAAACTTGCCTTAAACAATCAAAGATCTTTGAGTCCAGCAACTCCGGAAACAATTAGTAAATCTGTGTGGAGTATTTTGCTGTACCTGTATGGTTTTCACACATTATGCAAAGGTGAGGTCCTCAGCAAAATCAATTAAACTAGTCACAATACAACATGTTGATCACCATATTGAAAAGGCATGCAAATTGGATGGTCATGCGTTGTGACATGAGCATCTCTTACACATCTTGTTGGAGGGAATAATTGAGGGATCGACTGACAGAAGGCGTTCCCGCTGGGAGTATATGGAACAGGTGTGCATCGCTGAAGACCAAATAGAGTGGAGGAAGAGATTTACTGCCAAACAATCTCCAAGATGGAAACTGAACAAGTAGAGCTTATATTAAAAGATATTTTTTATCAGTCTTGATACAAAGAGTTATGAATTATTCTAGGTAAATTGATAACTAACTATTCATATTGCATTGTTAATATGTTCATTAATAATATTTGATACATTTATAATTCAATTATCGTTTACTAACTGTATAAAATTTTGAAAACAAATAAATATCTAGGCACATGACTAATTTCAGCAAAATACTAATAAAGTTAATATATTATAAATTATTATCAGGGATATTGAGCTTCCTTCAATTGTTTTGAATATGATTTATTATCTATAACGACCAACGTTCAGCTGTTTAAATATGAAAAATCTAGAACACCTATGTAAAGAACCAATTGTAATAATAAAATTATAAACTTAATTATGTAACTACAAATGATATTCCCTATTAGAAATTTATCTCCTAGAAATTTTAAATTGCATTTTCTAGTCTTTTAACATAATCTAGTCTTAAAAATTTTGCTTGTTTGATCATATAAAAATACTTGACATGATGCATAATATATAGGTACTCTATTAAAATGCACATTTGTAATTTTCTTCTACTAAATTTTATTGACTAACTATTTTTGCTCTAGACGAGCATTCTCTTGAGTAGTGGACCACTCAGAATATGCTCGTCTAGAGCGAAACTAGTTATTCAATTAAATTTAGTTGAAGAAAATTATAAATCTGTATTTTATTGTAATATATTATAATCAAATTCCATCAAGTATTGTCGATAGAAAAAGTTAAAAAAATATGTATACTCAATTACTTCCAAATACCCACCATCTCCTTAGGTCTTCTGTTTCACAAAAAAACTTTTCTTCGAAACCTCATATATTTACAAGGTTTATATTCAAAATACTGTTAGGGAAAAAAGGTTGTTTTAATATAAAAAAAACACAAAAGTATTTGTTTAAAATTTGTCAATAACATAGAAGCATCTTCTGTAAAACTACAAATATACTGCAGTTGTCTTTACTAATGGCACCAGTTATTGACTTTCTTTATTAAAAATAAACAAGATAATATCTGCCAGTTCTAATAAATCTACCAGGAAGAACTGGCAAAGAAAACTGATGTCTGATATTGAATTCAAAAAATATGTATCCAGTTGAAACATTCATTCTTGTTTATCATACACTTCAATTTCATGTATCATTGTGTACGTATAGAAATATGAGTAAATAATTTCTTCAAATTCTATTGAGGAATTTAAAATACATGATACAGGAATAGGAAAAGGGATGGTGTATTGAGGCGAACTTGAAATTAGCGATACAATAAAAGAACAATATTCTTATTCCGAGCCACAGTGAACAAGGTGGAAATCATGTTATGAGATATAAAAAAAATGCGCTTAAATTTTGCGAAATCATGACTCTCCCCTATTCCATAGTGTGGAGAGTAAAAATGTTCAAGAGATATATAGAATTCTTTATACGGGTTAATGACCCCGTTTTCCTGGGGTTTGGTAGAGAGAAGCGAGCACCATACATTCATTGCCTCACACACATTCATTCGTCTGTTATTTAAACATATTAAGATTTATCCTTTCCTTTGAGAATTTTGTTTACATAGTCATTATACAGCTCTATGAAATATTCATTATTTTTGTTTAGACAGAAGGCACTACTAATAGTTTACATTTCAAATTTCCAGTTATGATTTAAACAGTCTGTTTATGTTATGCCCATTTTAAGATTGTATACATTCTTATCAACAATAAGTTTGAACAATTGATGTGTTTTTAGTTTTTGAAATAAATACATAGGTAGTTACTATTGTTGCAAATATTAAACATGTTCATAGCATCATGTGTTCTCCAAGCTAATTCAGAAATTAAATTCTACAAAAATTCATTATTGTAAATATTATGTTCATCAATCAAAACATTTTACATAACTAAAATACAGATTATTCCACACACATAAATTTTACATACATGGCCTTATTTATTTAGATTCAGATCCTTCATACATATTATTTTGGAAAACACAAAAGTTATTGTTATCTATACAAACATTTCTCTTTCCAAATATATTCATTCACATTATTCTTCAACAGATTAGCATTTAAAAACAGCTTTATATTTCTTACTTTACTCAAGTTTTCAATTGAACAAATATATCAGAAGATCAAGATATCCTGTGCTGAACGAAAAGTCAGATACACCTTTACAAAGATGCTGAATATTCTAGATGGTGTATTGAAGAAATCAATACACCTTGAGGTCCAGGCTCCTAAGTTAAATTGTAAACGTTATCTCCAAGTGCTTGGCGATAACGAACAGCGTTTACAATTTGACTTAGGAGCCTTAATTAGATGTATAGATTTACTGCATAACTCACTTCTTTGCTGAGGTGTATCAAACTAAATACAACTTTATACATGGATATCTTTCATTATATATAATTACTTTTTCATTGAAAAAATATTCAATTAATCATGCATACATTCACACATATAAATACCTTCTTTTATAAATTTTATCGAAACTGTAAGGAACCATTCAGTAGGTAGTCAATTATCAACGTACAAAAATACAGCAATTATTAAAATTTATACTTCTGTCTAAGAAAAAAGAATGACTGATGAAAATACTTGTACATAATATAATCATTTTACTTATTTATAATATACATGACATTTTACATAAAGAGGTTTGACAACAATAATAAAAGGTATATAAAAAAATTAAATATTATATATATTTAAGACAGAGACAATGGAAGGGTACACATACACATCCAGACCATTGACACACTACAAATTCTCTCGTTAACAAATTACATAAAAGAGAATATCAAAAATTCCACGTTTAGGGTAAGCGTATATTTTTATAATAATACATTTACTCTTTCTTTCACCCTGTAATGACATGTGGTGATATTATTGCCAAATTACTATTTATTTAAAAAATATACTTTTTAATATACTTCTTCTCCCACACAAGTCTACCCGCAAACCTCTGACTCTATGGATACTAGGAAAACCGAGCAGACGTTGTCTTGCCTGTGTATAGATAAAAATGGTTGATCCGTATGTTTTATTTTTTAAGATTATAATCTAGAATCTCTCATTATTATTCTGTCCCTTCCATAACTTCAGACACTTCCGTCCCTCTTCCTTCCTCAGTCCCTCTTCCATCACTCCTCATTCACTTCAATCACTTCAGTCCCTCCTTAGTCACTTTAGTCCCTATTCCATACTTCATCAGTCTCTCTTCAGCCATTTAAGTCCTTCCTCAGTCATTTAAGTCTATCCTCAGTCACTTCTGTCTCCTCAATCACTTCAGTCCCTCCTCAGTCACTTCCGTCTAATAAATATTTTCCTGTAATAATGCGTTATGTGTAATATTAAAAAAAAATACATTTAAATTAAAAAACATTCTTGGGTATGGACTGAACGAATCCCCAATGTTTCATTGCAATATCAAATAGATCATTTTAAAAAAAAATTTGGACCGACTTATGTTACCCTGGTAGCATAATTTTCAAATCCTCATAGTTTCATTTTTCAAAACTTTTTAGTGACAAGTCGAACAAATACTTAAATAAATTTTAATGCAAAATCCTTCTCCGGTGCGCGCTGAACAAATCCCCAAAGTTTCATCGCAGTCGGATGTGCGGTTTAGGAGTCCATCGATCACATACAAAGAAACAAATATACCAACATCCACTTTTATATATCCCCTTTTTGCAAGAACAACGTAACATATAGAAATGTGTTTTTTTTCTTCAATCCTCAAAAACCGTGACGTGATTAACTTTATTTTCTATGAAAACATATTTATTAAAAAAATTCAAACCTTTTTAAATTTTTTTATACTTAGTTCGGTATTTTTAAAATATATCTTAATTTCAAATGATTCACATAATAATTAAAAATGTTACAAGAGCAAAAGGACAAAATTTAACACTGTATAAAATTATTTTTGATTTTAAATTCCAGTTACTAATATTAAAATTCAAAGGTTGGTTTGAAATGTTGAAAATCTTGGTGATTTTATCGGATTGATCCCAAGCTTCATTTTGTTTGTTGGTTTGGACTACGAAATCTGTTTTTCTTTTTGATGGTTCCTTACGACGAGGTGGCAATTTCTTTGATAAATATTCTGGTAGATTGGAGAACACTGATGGTACAGCATCTTTTTTCAACCTCAATCTTTTTCGATGTACATTAATGATTTGACCTGAAACATTGAAACATAATTATTAGTCAATTTATTTATGGTGATAAATAATAGTTTGATGGAACATAATAAATGTCTAAACTTGAACGCACTTATTGTAGAGTTCTTTATATATAATTTTTTGTATATTTTTTTGTTTGTATGATTCTTATTTGTCGGTAAGATATCTGACTCTGAGATAGGTCTTGGGTTCACAGTTTTAAATTGCGTTTTCTGTCTAAATTTGTGAGACTATAAATATCATAAATCAAAGATATTTTGTTAAGATCAAAGTTTAGTATGAAAATGTCATTCATCAAGTCTGAATCTGATCTTAAAATCAACTTCATGGGTAGCCATGCTGGTTTCTTTTTTGAAGTATGTGATTTGACTTTTCATAGCCGTATGAAAAGATTTGTTAACGTTAATTTTCATTCCAAACTTATTTTGTACGTTTTGGTATATTCTTGTGTATTGCTTTTCGGGCAACTACTATGTTAAATATTATCTAACATGCATCCAATAACAAGTAAGTTTCTACATTCTGGAGACTAATTATATTTATCTTCGTGTCTCAGGAGTCAGATATCTATACATACATACCATCACGCCATGTCCCTCACGGGGTAGGCAGAGAGAACCGAACGCCACGTTTTTCTATCTTGACACACATTCATCGCCTCATCAACATTCATATATTGTCTTATACACGTTCATCTGTTGTTCACGCTTCTTACATTTCCATCTTTCAGAATATTGTTTACATGGTCGTGCCATACTTTTCTTGGGCGCCCCCGACCTCTTATTCCATTCCTGTCAGCTTTATATATTTTCATCAGGCGTTCTTCATTCATTCTCCCCAAGTAGCCAAACCATCTCAATGTGTTAACTTTAATTCTGTTAATTACATCTTTCTTCATCTTACATTCTTTCCTTGTATCTTCATTTCGAACTCTGTCATATATCATTCTGTTACAAATTCTTCTAAGCGATCTCATTTCAACTGCATTTATTCTGCTTTCGTACGACTTCTGCCATGTCCAGGTCTCACTAGCATACGTCAGTCACTTACAGAAAAATCACTTACCATCTGTGCAATTAAATGTATCTTCCTTAACTATGTCTTCTTCGCGAAAATGCTTTATACACACACTTGTATATGAAGAAGCAGTTAGGTTGGCTCTTGGTATGCTTTGGATCCATTGCCTTCTTAATGCATCAGTTTTAGGAAAAGAAAAGCAATTTGTATACTTCTTATTGTAATTGGACTGGCATCCAGGAGCACGACAGCCCTTCATATTTCTGTAAAACATTTAATTGATTTAATTGACAAAATCAACAGAAACTATAAGGAGCGGGTAAATAAGAAATTTATAAATACCGGTTGCCATGACAGTTACATAAAATATCTGAAGAAAGGATCTCGATACAAAAAAATATAAATCACAATCCAAACCTAGCCACGGTTTTAAATATATTTTCTAAAATAAAGATATTTATTTGAAATCAGAAATGCCCTCAAAATTGTCTACATTATAATCGATGGACTCAAATTTGTTTTCCATAAAACATGTAAGGTGGTTTGGGAGAAATTTTGAAAAATAAACGCATCGAAATACTATTCATGTATATTAGTTCGTTATACAATCAAAAACTAAATTTAAACATAAACATACAAAAACACATTATAATTCTATGACAAAAACAAATAATTCAATAATGAAAATATTAATCAACCCAATAAAATGATTGTGAACAAATACGATCGCCGTGTCACATTTTAGTCGCATTAGTGTGATCATATTTCGAAATATACCTATATATATTTCTCTTAAATAATATGCACTATATCATAGTAAATTTGTGTTTAATCACTTCTAAACATTAGATTACAATTTTAACGACAATATTGTATCAATAAAATATTTCATAACCATGAAAATGTTCCTGACATTACATTTCAATGTATTTACGTTATATATCAAAAATTATGGTAAATAACCAAACAAAATAATATGAAAACGCTTAACTAATGTTTAATATTAATAAATAAATGATAAAAACAATTATATTTGTACTTACGGAGATTTAAAAAACAGCACGACAAACCAACACTAACCGAAAACGAATCAAAATGTACTGATTTCTATGCAAAAACAGACGCCAAGACGCGTAAACCCCCGACTGATACGTCGGCCATATTGGAAAATATTCTCTCATACATTACGGCATGATATAACTGCAAAAACTGCAAATCCAGAGGGCGCTGTTACAGACCACATCGTTTTTCTATAGAAAATAACGACTAATGTGAATTGTTTTCGGATTTATTTGTCTAAAAAACATTTTAATTATTAATAATTTAGAGAACATTCATCTAGGATGTGTTGAAATGTAAGGAAAACTGAAATATGTTGCCAACAAAAACGTCAATCGCGCGATATTCCATGGCTCACTTTTTGCACAGAGTACTACATCTAGGTATATTATAATAAAAATCTATGATATTATCTCATTTCCATGCTAGTGATATATCCAACATGGATAGGTATTTGAACAAAATCACGCGTCGGGTCTCAGACACTACAGACGTGCATATTTCGCAGAATCCTGCGTAGGTGGTATGTTGGTTTAGCCCCGGAGAACCTTGTCGGTCGCAAGGAAGTGCCAGGCAGGACGCAATAACTTATAATTGACACATATGGATATCTTGGCTGGTCCATGGGAACACGCCAACGGTCGAGACATCGAAATGCGACATGGGCGTACCGAAATATTTTGGGTAATCAGAAAAATAGAAGCGGGAACAAGTCTTAAGAAAAAAAAAAAAAAAAATTGCTTCTGACATAGGAAAATGCTTTCAGAAGAAATTGCTAGTAATCGCTGGATCCTATTCAATAGAATGGGATATAGCTAATTAGTGTCGGGTGATAATTAACGAAATGACAATAAGTAAATAATTAATCGGTAAATAATTTAATTACCCATAAGTTATAATTTGGCGGCATAAATAGGAAATCAACAGACAAGCTCACCGTGAATAATAAAAATAATTTCGGTAATTTTAATTTTGGTTTGAGAAAACAATAAGTAAATAATTAATCGGTAAATAATTTAATTACCCAAAAGTTATAATTTGGCGGCATAAATAAGAAATCAACAGACAAGCTCACCGGGAATAATAAAAATATTTTCGGTATTTGTAATTTTGGTTTGAGAAAACACAGAGATGTTTCGTATTGAACAACATCAAACGACCAAGTAGGTAGAGCTAGTTACGCCACTGGAATGTCCGTTGGAGAAAGGTGTCAGATTTCGCGAGCCGCTCTAACGGATACGATAAATCAGAAATTAGACGGACGGCGATGTGGCCCGGCAAATCTAGTTCGTGGGAACGCATGTGGGTCCAGACTGTGTTCGGTCACTATATCACTAGAGCACCCCAAGGTATCAAGTTCATAAGTAGGTTCATAGGGTAGGACACATAAATTTGAATGAGACCAGACAAGGAAATATAAGTAGAGGTAGCCAGGGCTTACCCACTGTCGAATCGTTGCGGACCGAAAGGAGATAGAAAACAGGAAAATTGATTGATTTATTTAATTATTTTAATTTCGGGAAACAAGACCTACATATTTAACAGTAAACAAAAATAAATAAATTAATGAGCTGGGGAGTAAGCCAATTACGTGAATGTAGAAATAAACACGTAAGTAAACCAACAGAGTGATGCTGAAAGAAAATTTACAGATAGGTATAGGGGAATAAATACGTAAATAAATAACTAACGCAATCAAGAAAAGAGATACGAAGAAATAAGCAAACGTAGGAAGGGGTAGACAACCATTTCAGAGGATAAACGGCTAGATAAACAAATAAATAAATAAAGAATCGAATGATTAAATAACCCAGGAAAGAAATGAGAGCATGAATAAAATAAAAAAAAAAAACCTCCCGGTAATAATGACCTAACACTAGAAGGTTAAGACCCAGTAACGAGTGAAATAGAAATTTAACTCAACCTATTCTTCGCACTACGAAAAAATAAAAACAAAAGAAAAAAAAACTACAGTCGAAAAGATCACGACCCTAGGTTTAATATCTAAATCATCCTCAGAATACCGACATGTATCGATGTTTTTTTTTCGCGCGGGTACCTACGACCCGGTCCGAAAGTACCAAGCTGCATACCTAGAATAATATCCCAGGATATTCACAAAAACCTCGATTCAAGAGAGACCAAATTAATAGCGACGTTCTAGGACTATGAAAATTATACGAATAAAAAAAGGACTTAGCATGTATACACAGACGAATTTTAACTTTTAACTATACATACATACCTACGTACATACTTACAGACCAACACGCCATGGCCCTCACGGGGTAGGCAAAGAGAACCGAACGCCGCATTTTTCTACCTTGACACACATTCATCGCCTCAGCAACATTCATACATCGTCGGAGACATGTTCGTCTGTGGTTCACGTTTCTTGCACTTTCATCTTTAAAAATATCGTCTACATGGTCGTGCCAACCCATCTAAATGTGTTAACTTTAATTCTGTTAATTACATCTTTCGGTATCTTACTTTCTTTCCTTGTATCTTCGTTCTGAACTCTGTCATACACCGTTCTGTTACAAAATTACCTACAAATTTTCCTACGACGGTATCAAGCAGTAGGTACGGTAATTATTCTGGCATTATTTTTTTTCAACACAAAAATAAATACATACTTCATACATACGCACATCTAAATTACTGCAACCTACCACAAAATCTTACAAAATTAACTAACACCATGACGAATTGAAATAATAGGACTGATTTATATACCTAACGTTACTCTGGGACAGGCTTACATAGCCTAGTAGAGTAGCCTAATCCACAAATTAAAATATAGGTATAAATGTATACACTTACGACATACTTTAACCTTTTTAAATTATAGTATAACTTATAATTTTATTTACTACGGTAGAAAGTTATATTATGTTAATTGTTATTGTGATACTTGAAAAAAAAGGATTTTAGTAAATAAATAGAAATTAACAATAAGTAAATAATACCAGGCGATACCATGACGGTCATTGCGTTACCTTGGGTAGGCAGGGAGAACCGAACGCCGGAATTCTCCCTCGACGCGGTTATGAAATTCTTATATAACCCATATCCGAGATCAGGTGATAGGTGATTATCTGATCGTATGTACTTCCCATATAGGCTATAAGCTATTATGCGCAGAAATATTTGGGCATTCATGCCTGTGTCTGAGCTGACTTAATTAAAATAAAATAAAATAAGTTGGTGGTTACGGACAGCGGAGGTTTCCATTCTGGTTATTATCAGTATAATAAGGTGGTTTTTAAATAGGTATTTTAAATATGCGCCAGCCGCTCAGAGGAGACGAGAGCTTTCGTTTCAATACTAGGGGAGACATCTAGCGAAAAATTCGATCAGCTTCGGGAAGCGCTCTGCTCGACCGACTGTCATAGGTCAGAGACAGCGCGCGAAACTCTATAGATGGCACGAAGAAAATAAGCCGAGGAAAATCTGAAAGGGGAGGAAATTGGCGCGAGGGGAGAATATTAAATTAATAATAATAAAAGGGAAGAAAATTGAAGTACAATAAGTTGATTTACGTCCGTAGGGGATACTTTCGCGCTTCGGTTCGGGACTCTGATGCAGATCGTTTAGCTGAGGTTAGTAAGCTTGGGGCGCAGGGAAAAGCTTCGCGTCTCGACATACAGAGGGCGAATAGCGATAAAGATAGGAAAATGATTTTCTCCTTGAGAAAATTCGATTCTTTTTTTTTCTCCAAGCTTCGAAGAAAATTATGGCAGTCATCGAGGTAATAAGAATGAGTTGTTTTATAAAAAGAAAATGTACCTACGGGAACTTATATTAATTTATGTAACATAGTTAGGATTGGTAGGGCGAAAAGAAAGGAATAAAATAATGATTTTTGTCAATAAAATTGAAATAAAATAATGCTATTGTCAAGGAGAATAAAATAGTTGTTGGGAAGTACCATAATTTTATGTTCCTACAACATACATATCATTGTCTAAATAATTTTGTGTGTTGGGTAATATAGTTAATCAGGGTTGGAAATACCTACCTATAGGCACACATTTCTGTATGGAGAAATTATAATGTTATGTTGCTCTGATCATGTAAATAGTCCATAAGAAGTGTATAAGTGTATAAGATGAAAAAAAAGAAAAAGTGTATGTGTAACGAAAATTAAAAAGAAAAAAAAAGAAAAAGTGTATGTGTAACGAAAATTAAAAAAAAAGAAAACATAGTGCGTGAACTTTGGCGCGAAAAATCAGTGCGTCCGTACGGGAACACAGGGACAGCCGAGGAACTAGGGGGGAGGAGCTGGCGGGACGAATACCGCCGGTCAATATTAGCGACCGCACGGGATGATCTGGAGCATTCCGATTTCGTCATCGCAACAGTAACAGTCTTCCTTCTCTTGTTCGCGGGTCTCGCCAGCTAGACCAAGTACCAATGATTCTAACCAACCGTCGTGGACGCATAGCAGATAAAATTTTACAAAGTACTTTACTATAAACCAGTGAATCAGACCAGCAAGGAAGGAGCCCATTTCAAACATTAAAATTTATATCAGGGCATACGCGGTCGTTACGGTCTACTACAGACTCGCTCTGGCGAGGTCCCGCGGACGGAGAGAGGCCAACCTACCAGGTTTTATTTCACATTATTTTGTATGTCCACTGAGTCCATTATACTCCACCCAATTGGAGGGCCATTTTTCCCGCCCTGCCAAGAAGACAACGGCAAGCACCTCTTTTGGAAAAGAGGCCCTGCCCAGGAGACATCCACGCCGCCTCTGTGATAGGAGGCAATTCGAGGATCATTGTCGCCGCCTCTGGAGAGGCCGCCCACGAGGATCACCAGCCATCGCCTCACAGGAGGCCAATACTGCCCTGTTCTAATTTTCGTTTCTTCACACTTCGACGTTCTCAACGTTTTTTTTTTTTTTCAAAGACTCCCTTCGTGTTTTGTTGTGTGCACACACATAGTTTTAAGTATACATTAAGATCTTAGTATAAGTCCTAGTATTTAGAAAACATTGTCTCTTAGCTTGTAATGTCGTTGTGTGCCTAGATGCTAGTAAATTTTAGTTAACTGAATTGATTTTTTTTCTTCTCTCTCATATACAATCCCAATCTGAAGCCTGTTTTAATTATAGTTAGTAATTAGGTAATTTTAAGGTTTAATTTAAGTTTTAATTCCCGGGGAGGAATCACAGCGACGGCTTGCACCCGATAGCTGGCCGGGCAAACCAACTAGTGGGCGGCGAAGGGCGGCCACCGCCCTGAGCCTAGCAAGTCGTCGAAATCGGCTGTGCCGATACTCTAGTGCCACCTCAGTGTGAGCACTGAATAAGAAAATAGTTCCCGACAAAACCAATACCCAACTTTCACTTTCAAATAATATTCAAATAATTATCAACAACCTCGCAACACCTTCCGACCTTCCCACTTTCCGTCTTTTAAACTCCCCCCGGTGTATTAAATGGCGCCCACCGTTGAAGGCAGCTTAAGCGACTTCTCCGCGAATTATATCTAATAAAATAAAGAAATTAATCGTTATTAAAAAAAAAACTATGATTAATCGTTGAAATTTCGCGACTTTTGATTTTCTTATTGGAAAATAGAGATTCCAGTTGGAATCCCATTAATAATCCAACCAGATATTAATCGAAAAATACCTTCCGCGGATTAAGTCGAAAGAAACTTAAGCTTGTTCACTTACGAAAATAATTGCTAAGAAAAAAAACACGTACCCACGAATTTAGGATAAAATAACTCGAGGCTTCAGAAGGGTTGTAGGGGAGAGATAGAGAAAGAAATATTAATATCTAAACAATTACCCAACACTAGTTTTACCTATTACTTTACAATTTTGGTAGGTAATATTTTTATTTGTATGTCTTGAACCACCGAATCTGGTGATCCTTATATCATTTGACTAATCACCGAAGCTGGTGACCTTATAATTTTTGTATTTGGTAGTTAAATCTTTATCATCGACACTCGTAACGTTTTAATTAGTAGGTAATTGACTGATCGACAATAGGTATCTGAATTGATAGAATAGGTATATACATCAGTAAGAAATCGCTTGGACGACGGGAATAATTATTTTTTATATAATAAGCGTCTCGATGAGTAGATAGGGAAACTCGCTTGGCAATGAATAATTAGGCCGTTATAATATTTTTTTTTGGGAATATTACGTTTTTTCTGCTAATGATAAAATAATAAGGATAACTGCTAATTACGAAACAGGATTTTGTCCTCAGTAGTGGGGAGATAGATAATTTTTGTTCTCGATTTTTTTTTGTTCTCGTAGGTATAGCTATTTTCAATCGAGATTAATATCGTTAGTGGTGAGTTGGGTAAATTAATATTATAGACTAATTTCGTTTGGGAAGCATAATACTCGCTTAGGAAGAAATATTCGTCTCTCCTTAGGGGTAGGATAATAAACCAAAAAGGTTATGAATATATTTACCAAGAAAAAAATGATAGGTACAAATATATTTTAATACATTTACGAATATAACTATTACGGATATAATTTTTATATAAATTTTATTGTATGTATACGGAAGAGGATTGCTACTCTAAGACTCATTAGCGGTGAGTTAACATAAATTAATATTTGATGGTTTTAGGTATAAGTAGTCCAATTACGGAGAAATTATTTTACGTACGGAGATAGATAAAGACCGTTTAAGGTCGATAGTGATTATAAAAAGAAAAAAAATTTAATTTTTTTTCTTTCAATTAGGAACTTTGAAAATTACTTTTTTTCTTTCAATTAGGAACGTTGACCGATGTTTTTTTGATAATACTGAATAAGAGATCACCGCGCCGGTTACCGGATAAAGTCGTCTCAAGGGCGGTTACTTAAACAGTCACGCAGTCGGGACACCGAAATATTAAGAGGAAAATAGAGATAGTTACAGATATGCGACGGTTGAGAGGAAATAGTGCGTCAGACATGGAGAGTTCGGCAGAAAATAGTCCGGTTATACCAATGCCGATCGAAGAAGAGGCAGAGGCAGGCCAAAATTATAGCTCGCCCGCGAGAGCCGCCTTGGCCCCGTCTGGGACTTGGGAGCGGGCATGCGTACCACGTATCCTGGAAGATACCTTCAGCGGTCTAGCCGAAGAAGACCCTGAACAATTCATACGCGCTTGTGAAGCGCATTTCAAGGCTGTACACTGTAGCCCGGCCGTGCAGGTGGAGAGAGCAGCGCAGAGGTTAAGAGGCGAAGCAAAGAACTGGTGGAGGCCTCACTTGCAAGGACGCTGGGGATGGGCGGACTTCTGCAACGTTCTTCAGTCCAGATATGGAACAGAGGCAGCTCGTGCCTCGCTGCTGGTGAGCCTGTATGGAGATCGACAGCGAGAGGGCGAAAGTGGTATTTGTTTCCTGCAGAGGAAAAATGTAATATACAGAAGACTATTTCCGAAGGGAGAGATCAACGAGATCTGTCAGGATCTCATCGGCCTGATGCACCCGAGGTACAGCGAACTTCTAGAAGTGGGTCTGACCTTCGGACCCTATACGATGGACACTCTGCGGAGTCGAGTTTCGGGACTAGACTTCCCACGGCAACCTTTATATACAAACACTACACGGGTTCAGTGGAACATGCCGTCAGTGCAGCATCAACATCGTCAAAATGGCTTCCAAGCGGATCCAGAGAGGTATATTGAAGGCGACCATCGAGCCGACTTGCGACAAAATGGCGGCGGACGAAACTATGTACCAAATGGACAGCGGCCCGCGGGGAACCACGATTGGAATAGACATAACAATAACGGACCCAGACCTACCTATCAACCCTTTAGAGCGGGAAACGCCTCCCGCCTGGGCGGAACCAACCACGCTCAGGCGACACGACGACGTTAAGTGGGAGTGGTCAACGCGACCAGCCAGACCCAATGACAATAGACCACCACCGCACGATTACTGGAAACGACAACAATAGAAGGGGTTGGGCATGTACCTAACAACGTAACGGGACTTCACAGACGGCCATTATCACGTATACCTGCTAAGCTAGTAGGTATCGCTACCGCGGCCCTAGTAGATTCGGCGAGCACGCACAATTTAGTGAATGCTAGCTTAGTACCTAGCCATTTAATACGACACAGTACGGATAAAATTGTAAGACTCGCACACTCGAGTGTGGAGATGAAGATTAGCGGGGAGGCAGATATTACATGGACCTCAGCCGCCCATGTCTTGACAGATACTTTCCTAATTGTCCCAGGACTAAGAGAAGACGTGATACTTGGTCATGAATGGCTCGTTAAACACAAAGGAGTGACAGACTTCCACAGAGGCTGTCTTCATATATGCTGTCCGTCACGAAAAACAATACATTTTCTACCAAACCGACCGCAACAAGATATAAATATAGAGACTTTCCCAGATATTAATATATTAGACGTCGCGCGTATCGCGAGTACAATGGCTAGCGAAGTGGAAACGCTGGAAGGGCGCAGAAATGACGAAGGGCGCAGAAACGAAGAAGGGCGCAGAAATGAAGGAGGGCGCAGAAATGACGAAGGACGCAGAAATGACGAAGGTCGCAGAAATGACGAAAGGCGCAGAGATGACGAAGGGCGCAGGAATGACGAAGGGCGCAGAAATAACGAAGGGCGCAGAAATGAAGGAGGGCGCAGAAATGACGAAGGACGCAGAAATGACGAAGGTAGCAGAAATGACGAAAGGCGCAGAGATGACGAAGGGCGCAGAAATTACGAAGGGCGCAGAAATGACGAAGGGCGCAGAAATGACGAAGGGCGCAGAGATCACGAAAGGTGCAGTGATCACGAAGGGCGCAGAAATGAAGGAGGGCGCAGAGATGATGAAGGGCGCAGAGATCAGGAAGGGCGCAGAGATCAGGAAGGTCGCAGAGAGCACGAAGAAGAGGAGGAACGTGAGGAAGAGATGCGTTCTCACCAGGAAGACGAACAAGAGGCCGGAGCGTGGGCTCTAGCAGAGGACATCCGAGTTAGCCAGCGTAGAGATGCAGATATTAATCAAAAAATGCAAAGGATACGGCGAGTGCAGGCGCGGCCGAGCCGAGCACGAAGTCGTTTTGAAAGAAACCTGCAAGCCGCATACGAAGTATTAGGTACAACTCTGTGGAGGAAGCAGGAAGGCGGAGAGTCGAAGCTAGTAGTACCCCGCGCGAAGATAGCAGAAGTAATAACGAAATATCACGACGACCCGGTAGCTAGTCACCCAGGTACGAAAGAGACTACGCGCGCCATTCAGAGACTATATTACTGGACAGGACTGAAGGCGGATGTCGCACGACATGTGAAGACATGCGGCGTGTGTATGCAGGCGAAAGCCCGACCAGGCTTACATCGTGTCCATCAGACAGGGCACCGGGCAACCAAACCATTCGAAGTATTAGCGGTAGATTATATGGGTCCGTATCCAGCCTCCGCGGCGGGAAACCGTTTTATTTTAGTGGTCACGGACCTATTTACTAAATGGGTGGAAGCCTTTCCCATGCGATCCAGTAAGGCCACCTCACTCACGACAGTACTTGAATCGGAAGTATTCAACCGTTACGGGTACCCGAAGTATGTATTAACTGACAACGGTCGACAATTTACGCACAGGACATGGAACGATGCTATAGAGAGGTGGCAGTGCGTGCACTGGACCACAGCCACGTATCACCCCAGAGCCAATCCGGCTGAACGAAGGAATCAAGAGATAAAGAAAGCTCTCAGGATTCACTTGCAGGAGGGGAGTCATACGAGGTGGGACGTCGTCTTGCCGACAATACTCGGTGCTTTGCGAGGAAGACAGAATGAGGCTACCGGCGTGACCCCCAGCCAGGCTTTACTAGGATACGACCTACCACGACCAGGAGAGTGGTTGGTACATTCCAACGAAGATATCGTACCATCAGCAACGGAAGCAAGAGACAGGCGCTCCGCTGATGAGGAAATAGTGAGAAAGCAAGCTGAGTACCGCGGAAGGTACCTGACTCCAGGGGAGGAAGGATCGACATTCGGTCCAGGTGAGAAAGTATGGGTTCGGGAACACCCACAGTCAGACGCAGCAAGAGGCTTTCACGCCGGTTTCGCCGAAAAATGGAGTGGTCCTTATACCGTTCTCACTGTCATTGGCCGAGGGCACACGTATTGGATAGATCGGCGAGGTAAGCCGACCAAGGTACACGCAGATGACATGCGACGAGTCATAAATCGGCGTTGATAAGACAGGGCAGTGAAATGGGTATGGGTAGGTAGAAATGTCCACTTGTAGATAGTCGAACGATACAGTATAAGAATATGCAAATAGGTAGGTATAAGGAGTGTTTAATTGCAAACGAGCGAGTTGAGACCTCTCGGAAGGATAGATAGGTATACGCGGATTAACGCGTATGACGTAATGAAATGCTTTCGAGGAGGTAGGCACTTAGCGGTAAGGAAATTGAGAGTTAGGTACAACGGGAAAATAATATTTATAAGATTTACTAAGCGTACAGCTCATAGGCGGTCTACTAGAGAAGTAATAAGGACGATAATTAATACAAATAACAGGTATGTCAGGTGCGTGTACGCAATAGATATTATTAATGCAATAGGTATATATATGGAAGGTAGAAGGCTAAACGCTCAGTGATCAAGCGTTTACTTCCGAGGACGGTAGATAACTGATCAGATAACTAGCAGATAATTATTGATATGCCACGAGAAAAGGATCGGCGTAAAGTATAAGATGAATGACGAATAGGTATTAGAGCACCGGCAAGCAGTATAGGCGTAGAAGATATAGTAATCAAAGATTAAACGCAAGGATAGACGCGGGGTAGATGAACTATCGCCGTAAGCGATAGGCTATAAAAAAAATTAGTTTTTTTTTAAAGTGTCTTGGGAAGAAGAAGATAAGTAGTATAAGAAATTTAAGAGCGAGGTGTAATGAGGAAATCATAAGGAAGATTAGTAGGTAATTATGTTGGCCGACCAATAATCTAAGTGCGGACGCGCATTATCGAATTAGGTATAAATAGGTAACCGAGGGAGGAATGCTATTGATCAGGCGTTTGCCCCGGCGATAAGTGAGAAGAATATAACTGATCAGTCGAATAACGTATAAGTTTAGGTATGGTAGTATACCTAAAGAAGATTTTACAAGATAACATAGGAATACTCATGAGTAATGCGATATGTGAAATTGAATGGAATAGTATAAAAACTAAGGTTATTAATGTCTTTTTGAATTTAATTTTATAACGTGCGGCAGGATAACGAAATAAACTAAGAACAAGTGAAGTTAATGGGTTAATGCTAAACCGCCACTAACGATGTAAGATTTAATAGGTATAACGCGTATAGGTATATAAGAATAATAAGTATTGATTGAGGAATTAGTAAGAGAAAAGCGTTGCATGGAATTGAGAAGGTAGAATTAGATCGTTTAGCTAGCGATCCGATCAGCATATTAGAAAAAGGGTTATGAAAGGAACGCGAATTGAGGTCTTGAGGAGATATTTCATGAACGTAAGAGCAGGTAATGATCAGAAAAGGACGAGAGTAGAAAACTATGATGTTAGGAAAATAGCTTAGAAATACGATACGAACGCCCAAGGCCAGACGTTGTATCGGCGATGGATATTAATTGAGTGGCCAAGAAAAGGACGAATTTAAAGTTATATAGGATTAGGCAGAGTGTGCGAGGAAAAATATTATGTTGTTAGACGAGTTAGGAAGATCAGGAATTAATAAGTGGGAGGGATGACGACCCACCTTATTATATTATACAGTAGTAAAGTGCGCGGGAGCAGGTTATAAGTTAATCGTTAGATATCGGCAAGAAGTATCGTAAATATGTTGAGTCAGGACGAATACTCAGTAGGTGAGATGCGGGAACGGGAGGAGGTCGATCTGCGTGTGCAATCTCTCTCCTGGAGGGAGATCGCGAGGTTTTAGTCGGGGAACGAACCCATGAAGGGATTAATTATCAAGACTTAGGCATAGGTATGTTAAGGGGGTTTGGGCCTGAATGTTAAAGGCGCCTCAGATAGTACCAAGGAATGAGAATGGAAGGGCCTGTAGTGCCGTATATGAAGGAAAAGGAAAGGAACGGAATAAATCGCGATATTATAATACTACATAGGTATATATTTATATATTTTTATTTATATAGGACGATAGGCTTGCGGACAAGCTAGTTTGCCGGGGTGGGCCGGACGGTCACCCACGGAGTATACCTCCAATCGGTGGGGCTAACTAGGCACAAGCGGTGATTAGTAAGATAAAAAAAAGAAGACTTAGGGGAAATGATCAGGGAAATACCTCGGGGGGAACGAGATGTATGTCCAGCAGGTAATTAATCGATCTATTGGGTATCCGCTGGCGCCGCACGCAGAGACGTACCTCGGAGTACGAGGCGAAGGCAGGCGTAGAGGTAGTTAAGAGGAGAGGAAAGGACCGTAGTGGAGCCGAAATGGGGTTAAATAGTAAATCTGCATCAGGGGTCCCGAAGTCACGAGTCGCGGACGCAAGGTTCCGGGGAAAAGAACCCCGGAGACGGAGGAAAGGCAGAGAAAACGGGTAAATGGACGCCGCGGTGATTTTGGTTCAAGAAGGATGGGGTGGTTTGATATATCCAACATGGATAGGTATTTGAACAAAATCACGCGTCGGGTCTCAGACACTACAGACGTGCATATTTCGCAGAATCCTGCGTAGGTGGTATGTTGGTTTAGCCCCGGAGAACCTTGTCGGTCGCAAGGAAGTGCCAGGCAGGACGCAATAACTTATAATTGACACATATGGATATCTTGGCTGGTCCATGGGAACACGCCAACGGTCGAGACATCGAAATGCGACATGGGCGTACCGAAATATTTTGGGTAATCAGAAAAATAGAAGCGGGAACAAGTCTTAAGAAAAAAAAAAAAAAAAATTGCTTCTGACATAGGAAAATGCTTTCAGAAGAAATTGCTAGTAATCGCTGGATCCTATTCAATAGAATGGGATATAGCTAATTAGTGTCGGGTGATAATTAACGAAATGACAATAAGTAAATAATTAATCGGTAAATAATTTAATTACCCATAAGTTATAATTTGGCGGCATAAATAGGAAATCAACAGACAAGCTCACCGTGAATAATAAAAATAATTTCGGTAATTTTAATTTTGGTTTGAGAAAACAATAAGTAAATAATTAATCGGTAAATAATTTAACTACCCAAAAGTTATAATTTGGCGGCATAAATAAGAAATCAACAGACAAGCTCACCGGGAATAATAAAAATATTTTCGGTATTTGTAATTTTGGTTTGAGAAAACACAGAGATGTTTCGTATTGAACAACATCAAACGACCAAGTAGGTAGAGCTAGTTACGCCACTGGAATGTCCGTTGGAGAAAGGTGTCAGATTTCGCGAGCCGCTCTAACGGATACGATAAATCAGAAATTAGACGGACGGCGATGTGGCCCGGCAAATCTAGTTCGTGGGAACGCATGTGGGTCCAGACTGTGTTTGGTCACTATATCACTAGAGCACCCCAAGGTATCAAGTTCATAAGTAGGTTCATAGGGTAGGACACATAAATTTGAATGAGACCAGACAAGGAAATATAAGTAGAGGTAGCCAGGGCTTACCCACTGTCGAATCGTTGCGGACCGAAAGGAGATAGAAAACAGGAAAATTGATTGATTTATTTAATTATTTTAATTTCGGGAAACAAGACCTACATATTTAACAGTAAACAAAAATAAATAAATTAATGAGCTGGGGAGTAAGCCAATTACGTGAATGTAGAAATAAACACGTAAGTAAACCAACAGAGTGATGCTGAAAGAAAATTTACAGATAGGTATAGGGGAATAAATACGTAAATAAATAACTAACGCAATCAAGAAAAGAGATACGAAGAAATAAGCAAACGTAGGAAGGGGTAGACAACCATTTCAGAGGATAAACGGCTAGATAAACAAATAAATAAATAAAGAATCGAATGATTAAATAACCCAGGAAAGAAATGAGAGCATGAATAAAATAAAAAAAAAAAACCTCCCGGTAATAATGACCTAACACTAGAAGGTTAAGACCCAGTAACGAGTGAAATAGAAATTTAACTCAACCTATTCTTCGCACTACGAAAAAATAAAAACAAAAGAAAAAAAAACTACAGTCGAAAAGATCACGACCCTAGGTTTAATATCTAAATCATCCTCAGAATACCGACATGTATCGATGTTTTTTTTTCGCGCGGGTACCTACGACCCGGTCCGAAAGTACCAAGCTGCATACCTAGAATAATATCCCAGGATATTCACAAAAACCTCGATTCAAGAGAGACCAAATTAATAGCGACGTTCTAGGACTATGAAAATTATACGAATAAAAAAAGGACTTAGCATGTATACACAGACGAATTTTAACTTTTAACTATACATACATACCTACGTACATACTTACAGACCAACACGCCATGGCCCTCACGGGGTAGGCAAAGAGAACCGAACGCCGCATTTTTCTACCTTGACACACATTCATCGCCTCAGCAACATTCATACATCGTCGGAGACATGTTCGTCTGTGGTTCACGTTTCTTGCACTTTCATCTTTAAAAATATCGTCTACATGGTCGTGCCAACCCATCTAAATGTGTTAACTTTAATTCTGTTAATTACATCTTTCGGTATCTTACTTTCTTTCCTTGTATCTTCGTTCTGAACTCTGTCATACACCGTTCTGTTACAAAATTACCTACAAATTTTCCTACGACGGTATCAAGCAGTAGGTACGGTAATTATTCTGGCATTATTTTTTTTCAACACAAAAATAAATACATACTTCATACATACGCACATCTAAATTACTGCAACCTACCACAAAATCTTACAAAATTAACTAACACCATGACGAATTGAAATAATAGGACTGATTTATATACCTAACGTTACTCTGGGACAGGCTTACATAGCCTAGTAGAGTAGCCTAATCCACAAATTAAAATATAGGTATAAATGTATACACTTACGACATACTTTAACCTTTTTAAATTATAGTATAACTTATAATTTTATTTACTACGGTAGAAAGTTATATTATGTTAATTGTTATTGTGATACTTGAAAAAAAAGGATTTTAGTAAATAAATAGAAATTAACAATAAGTAAATAATACCAGGCGATACCATGACGGTCATTGCGTTACCTTGGGTAGGCAGGGAGAACCGAACGCCGGAATTCTCCCTCGACGCGGTTATGAAATTCTTATATAACCCATATCCGAGATCAGGTGATAGGTGATTATCTGATCGTATGTACTTCCCATATAGGCTATAAGCTATTATGCGCAGAAATATTTGGGCATTCATGCCTGTGTCTGAGCTGACTTAATTAAAATAAAATAAAATAAGTTGGTGGTTACGGACAGCGGAGGTTTCCATTCTGGTTATTATCAGTATAATAAGGTGGTTTTTAAATAGGTATTTTAAATATGCGCCAGCCGCTCAGAGGAGACGAGAGCTTTCGTTTCAATACTAGGGGAGACATCTAGCGAAAAATTCGATCAGCTTCGGGAAGCGCTCTGCTCGACCGACTGTCATAGGTCAGAGACAGCGCGCGAAACTCTATAGATGGCACGAAGAAAATAAGCCGAGGAAAATCTGAAAGGGGAGGAAATTGGCGCGAGGGGAGAATATTAAATTAATAATAATAAAAGGGAAGAAAATTGAAGTACAATAAGTTGATTTACGTCCGTAGGGGATACTTTCGCGCTTCGGTTCGGGACTCTGATGCAGATCGTTTAGCTGAGGTTAGTAAGCTTGGGGCGCAGGGAAAAGCTTCGCGTCTCGACATACAGAGGGCGAATAGCGATAAAGATAGGAAAATGATTTTCTCCTTGAGAAAATTCGATTCTTTTTTTTTCTCCAAGCTTCGAAGAAAATTATGGCAGTCATCGAGGTAATAAGAATGAGTTGTTTTATAAAAAGAAAATGTACCTACGGGAACTTATATTAATTTATGTAACATAGTTAGGATTGGTAGGGCGAAAAGAAAGGAATAAAATAATGATTTTTGTCAATAAAATTGAAATAAAATAATGCTATTGTCAAGGAGAATAAAATAGTTGTTGGGAAGTACCATAATTTTATGTTCCTACAACATACATATCATTGTCTAAATAATTTTGTGTGTTGGGTAATATAGTTAATCAGGGTTGGAAATACCTACCTATAGGCACACATTTCTGTATGGAGAAATTATAATGTTATGTTGCTCTGATCATGTAAATAGTCCATAAGAAGTGTATAAGTGTATAAGATGAAAAAAAAGAAAAAGTGTATGTGTAACGAAAATTAAAAAGAAAAAAAAGAAAAAGTGTATGTGTAACGAAAATTAAAAAAAAAGAAAACATAGTGCGTGAACTTTGGCGCGAAAAATCAGTGCGTCCGTACGGGAACACAGGGACAGCCGAGGAACTAGGGGGGAGGAGCTGGCGGGACGAATACCGCCGGTCAATATTAGCGACCGCACGGGATGATCTGGAGCATTCCGATTTCGTCATCGCAACAGTAACAGTCTTCCTTCTCTTGTTCGCGGGTCTCGCCAGCTAGACCAAGTACCAATGATTCTAACCAACCGTCGTGGACGCATAGCAGATAAAATTTTACAAAGTACTTTACTATAAACCAGTGAATCAGACCAGCAAGGAAGGAGCCCATTTCAAACATTAAAATTTATATCAGGGCATACGCGGTCGTTACGGTCTACTACAGACTCGCTCTGGCGAGGTCCCGCGGACGGAGAGAGGCCAACCTACCAGGTTTTATTTCACATTATTTTGTATGTCCACTGAGTCCATTATACTCCACCCAATTGGAGGGCCATTTTTCCCGCCCTGCCAAGAAGACAACGGCAAGCACCTCTTTTGGAAAAGAGGCCCTGCCCAGGAGACATCCACGCCGCCTCTGTGATAGGAGGCAATTCGAGGATCATTGTCGCCGCCTCTGGAGAGGCCGCCCACGAGGATCACCAGCCATCGCCTCACAGGAGGCCAATACTGCCCTGTTCTAATTTTCGTTTCTTCACACTTCGACGTTCTCAACGTTTTTTTTTTTTTTTCAAAGACTCCCTTCGTGTTTTGTTGTGTGCACACACATAGTTTTAAGTATACATTAAGATCTTAGTATAAGTCCTAGTATTTAGAAAACATTGTCTCTTAGCTTGTAATGTCGTTGTGTGCCTAGATGCTAGTAAATTTTAGTTAACTGAATTGATTTTTTTTCTTCTCTCTCATATACAATCCCAATCTGAAGCCTGTTTTAATTATAGTTAGTAATTAGGTAATTTTAAGGTTTAATTTAAGTTTTAATTCCCGGGGAGGAATCACAGCGACGGCTTGCACCCGATAGCTGGCCGGGCAAACCAACTAGTGGGCGGCGAAGGGCGGCCACCGCCCTGAGCCTAGCAAGTCGTCGAAATCGGCTGTGCCGATACTCTAGTGCCACCTCAGTGTGAGCACTGAATAAGAAAATAGTTCCCGACAAAACCAATACCCAACTTTCACTTTCAAATAATATTCAAATAATTATCAACAACCTCGCAACACCTTCCGACCTTCCCACTTTCCGTCTTTTAAACTCCCCCCGGTGTATTACTAGAATCGCTCATTGTAATCCGAACGGGTCGGACGACGCAGCAATATCGCCGAGCGATCGCTTATAATGTTTCGAACGCAACCCCAAATCTCTATGGTTTTTCTTGTTTATGGTTCACACTAAACCATAGATGAATTATTTTAGTAGTGCACACTAGTGCTGTCAAACGTCAAACCAAAAGTAAACGCCATGTAAATTGTAAATGGGTGTCAAACCGCGTAACTTTATTCAGACTATTTTAAAATCTGTAGCGACTTCAATATTCTAATAACTTGTGTGTTTTAACGAATTATCATATTCAAAATGGTAACTATCAGTATTCGACCAGTTTTATAAAGATTTCTTATTAAAACGTGATATCCATTCCACTTGTACAATTTCATATTGCCTTATTTGTACTTGATTTTCATATCGTAAAATTATTGAAGTACACGAAATATTCTTGTCATTTTATGTATTTCAGATGCAGTTTATGTTGCTTTTTAGTAGGCAAGGTAAATTACGATTGCAAAAATGGTATGTTGCACATCCTGACAAACTTAAGAAGAAAATTACTCGCGAAATAATTACTACAGTTTTAGCGAGGAAACCCAAAATGTGCTCTTTTCTAGAGTGGAAAGATGTCAAAGTTGTATACAAAAGGTATGTTCATACCAATCATATTTTTAATTTAATGCGATCTTTGTAGAAGCAATAGAGTTTGTAAAGTATACATTGAGCAACATTTTTATCCTGGTATTCTTTCATTTTGACAAAGATAATTTACGGTAATTGTTGACAAGTCCTGTCCCTTTCCGATCCCAATTTTATTTATATCTAGAGAAAGATAGTCGCATTTTTATTATGGGAAAGTCAAAAACTTTTGGCGGAAATTCTTTGGAAAATTATAAAAAAAATAAACTTACGAAAAATATATGATAGTATGTATTTGTAACATTACTTGGGGCCAAAATGTTATTTCACATAGTTGCATTATAATCGTTTACATTATTTCCAGATACGCATCATTATACTTTTGTTGCGCAATAGAACAACAAGACAATGAACTTCTGACTTTGGAATTGATTCATCGTTACGTTGAATTACTAGACAAGTATTTTGGAAGTGTAAGAAATTTATATTATTATTTATTTCAAATCAAACAACATTGTAATTTTTGAACTCTTTGTACATTTGTACTTTGTGCATTGAATACTCTCAGAGATGGTGTCAAACTTAACTGGTATGCTATACTATGAAGTATGTCAGATGGGAAGGTGGCAGAATGGCTAGCCCACTGGATTAGTAAACCAAAGGTTCGAATCTCCCCTCCATTGATTTCGTTCACCTATAGCACAAGCTTTCATGCTTAATTTAGGGAATGTATGTCTACTTGTTGCAAGGACATAATCATTCTTTTGATAAAAAATGTTTAACAAAATATTATAAAAACATTGAGACTGTAAATTAAAAATAACTGCCTTAATTTGTTTTTTTTATTATTTGTTCATTAAAATGATGATGATGATTTATTCATTATTTTCATTTTATTGATTTTATAGAACCAACAGTTTACAATACGAATTTACAATAGATATAATTATATGTAATACTAGTTGCATGTAACACATGAGATCCAACTGTCGATAGCGATAGTATGTATAGTTGAAGAATAAGAATCAAACTATAAACCCATAAATACAAATTATTGAAAATTTTAACACATGTTAGTATGTATGTCAATATAGGACAGTATGGAGGTCAGTCCTGTTTTCCTACCCGGAATATGAAAACAGCATGATGGTTCTGTATGTATGTTTGGAGATTAAGTACCTATCAAACTATTAAGTCTTCTTACATATTGCGTATAGGCGACTGCCCTACAAATTGTATGAAGCAATGCCGTAACTACATTCAATTTTTATAAAAATTGTTAAAAAAAGTTTGAGATGTGCTAATACCATGAAAATATTTTTTATAGAAAATTAAATTATCTAGTTGGGGTGTTTCGGCTTTTTTCGATATTTTAAAAAAAAATGAAAATATAGGCAGTTTAACTCATAAATTTATCATAAAAAAAATATTTTTCTTAATGAAAAATGTTTGAGAAACCTTGGAATTTTTTTGAATAAACTAATTTGAGATTTTGTATTTTTCTATGCTTATACCAATTTTCAGCGTTTTAGCTTTTATGGTTTCTGAAATATATAGAAAAATAAATTAAAAATTCAAAAGTTGATAACCCCTGACTGAAACAAAAATTCAAAATTCTGAGTATAAAAGTTTTGTAGGCCTATAACTGTTTATATATTCTGAAATTTTGGGCTCTGTAAATTGAGCGGATCAAAAGTTATAAGGGGGGGACGGACACACACACACACAGACACACACACAGACACACAGACACACGAAATGTTCTACTCCGAATTCTGAGTAAATCCGTGTATGGAACATATATGCTGCGAAGCCTCTAAGTTGGTGTTTTTTGACTTCAAAGTTGGAAAAGCCGTGAAAAAAGTAGACCTCTCCATACAATTCTCGCGTATTCTGGCTTGATACATTGTCGATATGTTAAGAGAACAAAGTTCTCCTGAACAAATCGACAGTTGGATAAACTTTTTACAGGTCCTTTTAAAAGGTTAAACAATTGAAAAAATATTTTTTTTAACACAGGTATATTAAAATATAAAAAAGAAAAGAGTTAGGAAGAGTAGGTGAGTAGGTATATTGGCTATTTAGCCATCCGCAACAAAAACGAGCTAATACTGACCATTGATATAATATATTATATCAATGTTGCCCAAATAATTGTGTAAAATTATATATAATTTAACAGTCATTATGTGTTATATTTATATGTATGTATTGTTTATAGGTGTGTGAACTAGATATCATATTCAATTTTGAAAAAGCTTACTTCATATTGGACGAGCTTGTATTGGGTGGAGAACTTCAGGAAACTTCCAAAAAGAATGTACTTAAAGCCATTGCATCGCAAGACCTTTTACAAGAGGTAACATCACATTCAATACATTCTGTTGGTTTACTGTAAATGAATTTATTTATTTGCACTTCTTCTGGTTTATGCACATATATCTACAATAAAACTTTGGTGTAAATAACAATGCAACAATAAATCAAAATAATCCTAAAGCATTTATTATTTACAAAACTAAATAATTAATAACAATGTTTTATTTGCTTTAAATATTTTTAATGTCAAATCTGAGGAACCCAAATATATTTTATTAAAATTAAAGCTATATGATTCTTTAATTTCTTAGATAATCTATTAAATATAATATAGTTTGGCCACAATTATATTACAACCATACAATTACAGTATAATATATACATAATTATTATTATCAAATGCAATAATATTTTTGATAAATTTTCAGGAGGAAACACCCCAAGGATTTTTTGAAGATCACGGATTGGGATAAAAGGAAAGCTAGAGAGATACAAGACTTAAATAATTTGGTGTTTATATGAAATGTATTCAGTATCGGTGCAATAATTTTACATACACGTTAATTTCATTTAAATCAGAAAATATTAATAATGTTGCTTTTAATAAAAATACTTCTGTACTTTTTATGAACTTTTCGAAAATTATTTTATTGAATTTATAGTACTTATCATGTTTAAAAAAACATTTCGTTCATGAAATAAACAAAAGAATTATTTTTACTGTAGCAAATATATGAATTATCGTTTAGATAAAAGTTTTCTGTAAATGCATTTTTATATCAAGAGTCTTATTGACATAAAAATTCACTTCATGAGTGGTTAGATTTTTTTAATCAAAGCCAAAAGTATAAGGGTTTGTGATGGAGTCATATTTTTTCTCTAATTTCTATTTCAAATAAATTAAACAATTTGTTTTGATTCTACATATATTCAATATTCTAGGAGGAAATTATCAAGAACTTGTCCTCGTAGGATCAAATAGCGATTGACAATGTTGAATAAATATGCAAAATCAAAACACTTTTTTTATTTATAATGGAATTCTACCAAATTAACGCAGTAATCCAATTTCTAATTTGGTTTATGTGACAATTGTCACGTTTAGTCCTCAATTTACTATTCCATAGCACAAGTTTTGCATTGTATTTATTTTTTTGGGAGGAAATGTGTATTTGCAAAGTGTTATCTTTATTTACAATTTTGTTCTGTATGAATACACCTGTAATCAAATCCAATTAAGTTTAAATTAGCCAAAAAAATCTAATCTTCCCAATATTCATAATGATTCCTATATATTTTTTATATGTATAATTTTTAAAGTTAGCTTTGCTTACATTTTTTTATTACAATATTTAACGACTGTTTATTAAGAGTATGTGATTGGTAAAGAGATGTGTAGATCAATTAAAAAAGACATATTATACTAGTGTAAGACTTATTTCTGAGTGATTTCAATTTATAAAGCAATGATTTGTAAAATAATACATTGCAAAAGACATTTTTTTCTTACATAGAATGAATTTTAGGTATAGCAAAAGATGTGAGAAATTAAAATAAATGTCATAGAAATAAATATCCAATAAGCGATGTTTAGAGAGGATTAAGATTATAGAAGTAAGACACCAATTCAAGATAAAATAAGATGTAAACACAGTTAAAATATATAATGCTGTTGCAGTTTAGTTACATATGTATTATGAGCAGCGGATGATGAAAGTATGGTTAAATTTGGTTATAGATAATAGATAACACATTTTGTATAACAAGGTTCTTGTTATGAAGAGAAAATTCATATCATAATGTTACTGACAATTATTTAAAAAATAAATAATGCAATTGAAATAGTTTTCCCATCCGAATATGTAATATCAACCCCATAGATTTTTTGATATTTATATGATTTTTGCATTCAATAAATCTAGGATTTCTAAAAATTATTACACTTTTGTAACTAAATAATATTATTCCTCATATTTCAATTAGACTGTGGCATATTTTGTGCTATGTATATCATCTTGTTGTCTTCCATAGTATTCACTAGTGTTGGTAAAAATAACAATAGCCGACAAATATAGCTTGTTATGAACACAAAACGATAACAAACGCTGTGTAATAATTTGTATGCTGCTAAAATTGTAACGATATTTCAAAACGCATGCTTCGCATCATCGCCGTCGTTGAAGGCATCGCTTCATTGCATGAAAAAAATATAGCTTGCTAGATTAGTTTGGCAGTGACCAGCATCACGGCGTGTCGTTTCGTTCAACGTCAAACGTTCGTCAGCTCACCATCGTGTGACAAAATTGTAGAATGCTAAAACTAAATTAGTTTACAATACGTTGCGGGCGTTCATTATTTATTTATTTATTCAATTACATTACTTTATTATTTTTTTAATATATTAATCATATGTATATAAATCATTACAAGTATCCTATATGTATATCTGAATTATCATATTCCGATCTACTAGATTCATCATATACATTGTGTTTTTCGATTTCAACCTCATATAATACTGTACAACTTCCACAAACATCATCATTACTGTACATAACAAAATCAAAGAGACAATATAATATCATTTAATTTTATAATCAAGCAATGCAAGCCACCAAGTTATTTATTTCTGAAACATTAAATATTCTCCACCAATCAACGATTCAATATAGCGGATAGCGATATAATACTCGGAGCGTGTTTACGTAATCGTTATAACATAGCGCCAAAAATAGCATGTTAAAAATAAGCAGCATATTCCATATTGTTATGTAAAAATAGCTGTTTTGAACAACACTAGTATTTGCAACATGTCTTCCTATAACCAAGTTTAACATTTTGTGGCTGAAAGCAGCATAATAATAGGAAAGCAACAGATGGGTCTATAAAGTGGCCCATGATGTTATGTATGTATTTGTTATGTTTAATATTTCACAGTATTTTTTTTATAATCTCGCATGACCAATGAATCTAATTGTATTTTAAATGTCACGTTTGTCACCTAGCTACTTTATCACCACATTTTTACTTTGACTTGACTATAAGTGTGTGTATTGTTTTATCTATTAACATATTTGATTCAAATATAATTAGTTGGAATATTGTTTCAATAATTGTTTACTTTTAAGTTTTAGAGTTTTCAGTAGATTTTTTTTGTAAAATAGAAGGTTTTATTTTAATAATTAAATAACACAGTTTTAATCCACAGCGAGTTTTTATTTTTAATGCCTAAGCGCTTTCACTGGACTCAGCCAGCATCATCAGAGGCAAAATTCATGTTTGAATTTTGCCTCTGATGATGCTGGCTGAGCCCAGTGAAAGCACTTAGGCATTAAAAGTAAAAACTCGCTGTGGATTAAAACTGTGTTATTTTATTATTAAAATAAAACCTTCTATTTTATAATTATGAACTTCCATTGTGTTAACGAAAAAACCTTAAAATTATTAGATTTTTTTTGTTTCGCAGGGCCAAGAATTAAAAACAATAGCACCCTCTGAAAGATCTTGTTATCATAATACGGTGCTTTATAAAGTTTTATTATTATAATTGCATATTTGGTGCTTAAATGTGTTTAGTTTTTTTTTTCTTTTTGCAAAGTTCTTTGATATTGCCTTTTAAACTGTGGCAAATTTTGGGCGACATTTACAAAATCATGATTTTTAGTAGTATATATTTGTTTGGATACTAAAAAATAAATGTTATACAAAATGGTAGAATTTCCTTCGATGGTTGGAGAACTATGTTGTACTGAAATATCAGAAAACCTATAGTATTTTTTGTGTATTATTATTTTTTGATTAATTAATTTTTAACCTTTTATTGATAATGCATTGGTGATCTTGTTAATTTCAGGGTTTAATCTCTAGTTGAGAATAAAAATTGATTAAATGTGTGATTAGGGATTTTTAACTAAGAGAATATTTAAAACTACTTACATAATTTTAATAGGTAGCTGTTTTTAAGGATAGATTTATGAATATCAATTTACATTCCAAATTTATTAATATGTTTTGAAGAGTGTTTGTAAAAATCAATTCAATTGATGTTAGATTAGATTCAATTTTTTTGTGAATCAATCTATAAACTATCTAGTTTAATTTACATGGATAATCTGCCTTCAAAGAATTAGTAAAACAATTAAATTCTGAACCAGTTTTCTTGGTTCGAATCTTAATGGAGTCACTGAGTATCACTTATGGCTGTTTTTGTAAGTGATGTTGCTCTAAGACAAAATTTCAAATAAAATGCTTTCACTTTAATTTATATATTTTTTTCAATTGATGATGAAAATCCTGCAGCTCAGCTGTATGTACTTAAGAAAATGTCGAATACCTGTATTCACAGACAAATCTTGAGGAAACCTCAGGCCTTCAACATACCTTGAAGGCAAAGGCATTCCTTCAAGTGTCAAATAATAAAACAAAAGGAGAGCGGAGACAGAATATTTTGAATACCTATGAGAGAATGGTAAAAAGAAACAAGTAAACAGATTATATTTAAGTATTTTTGAATCAAATAAACTTGACTATGGTTCTACATATATATTTTCTTTATATCAGCCGAAACGGTCATCCTGGTACAAGGAAAATGTATATGTAGAAACGTAGTGAATTTTCTTTGATTTAAAAATACTTAGTATAATGGAGTTATGCACCTTAAATACTGTCAGTATTAATAATTTAAAAACATTGAACAGATTATATTTGTATAATGAAAAATGATATCAGTATCTATTCTTTTCTTGAAGTGTAGACTCGAGGGCGACACATACCTTCAAGGTACCTTGAAGGCCTGAGGCTCCTCAACTCTCGTTTTTGTCTCTGAATATGGCTATTAGTGTACAGCTACACTATGTATAATTAGTAGCTATCTCATAAAGCAGTGAAATGTAGTCACATAGCAGTGAAACCATCTGTTAAATTATACTGCAAACTGCAGCTTCTTATTTGTGTAGCTGTACAGTAATTAATTATGTATCTTTATTATTTTGTATAGTTTGTAGCTGACAACCATTAATAAAGCTGAAAAGGATCCATAAAAATTGTTACTGCAAGCACAGGGAGGCTGAAATTTGGATGAATATTGTATGTGTGTATTAGAATAAATTTGGCTGTAACATTCGATGTATCTAAAAGATATGTAACAATTTGTAAGAAAATATTGATTAAATTCTGTGTTATTGAAATTGGTTTAGATTGTTGTGGATTTTTTCTCTGCTGCATACAACAGTATTTATGTTGAAATGTACTATGTTGATCTTTTTTAGTAATTGGTATAAATCAATTATGAAAATAAATACATTATTTTTCAAATATAGTTGTTTCATTTCAAATGTCAATGTGTATAATACAATTTATATTACATATTCAACCGATAAGTTGTTGCAGTATTTTATCAGTGGAATCAATAAGTATTTAATTGATATTTATTTTGATTTATACTCTACCCTTCCACACACCTTTTCTAAGCAGGGATAAGAAAATCTATAGAATCGATAATTGATGACAAACTTGTAATAAAATAATGTATGATAGGATAAGGAATATAAAAAAAATGAAGGTTTAAGTCTAAAAATAGATGAAAAAAATAAAACTTTTATCGATTGTGAGTTATAAAAATTTATTTAATATAAACTGTCACAGACATTTAAAATCACAATAAGAGAACCATATCAAATATTTCAAAGGAAATATTTAATAGTTTTGTTCTGTGTACATAAATAAGATACAAAAGAGAAAGGTAATCGTGGTTTCACTGGATTCACAGGTGACCAGAGTACCAGCCAGAATAGGCGAGCCACATGGGCTTGCGACCATGTATGCGGGATTAAGGGGCCCCTTTATGACTCTAGTAACGCTCACCACTCACCCACCAACCTCCGGCTGATACTCCACTAAATTTTAAAAATTTAGCCATAATTTTTTAAATTTGTATTGTGACAATCAAAATTGCTATATATAAATACCAATAGATATGAAATTGTTATGTTTTAGTATAAAAATATATTAATCCAAAAAGATATCTTCCACCTGTATATTTTATCTACAACTTAATGTGCTGAAATGTCACTTTTTAATAATGACATTTAAGCATAAAAATAAAAAACACTTTAAGCAAAGTACTATTTTAAAATATACTATTAAATAATTAGGAACATTGTAATTCAATAAAGGTTGTATTGAGCGCCGTTCATGACACTCAAAGAATTGGTGAAGGAAAAATCTTTTACATTATAATTTATTACAGCAAAGTTATATTTAATAGTTCAATACCAGATTTTACATCAATAAACTCGATTCACAAAATCAAAGACACTAAAGCAGAAATATTTTTCTCAAAACATCTGATTGATACCTTTAATATTATTTTTCCTGTCTTTATTCTTTTGTTTTCCTTCCATTGGTATTAATTATTCTTATATTTAATAATTATTTTGTCTCATCATTTTCATCACTATTTCGATACACATGTTCATTTTCTTTACTTTCATAGTACACACAATTTGTTTATCATTATAATAAATTCCAATGTACAATAAGTTAAATAAACGTAACAGTTTCAATCAGCCAGATAACATATATAACTAAGTTGTCATTAGCAACATCCTTCACATTTTCTAGGTGAATTCTTATAAATATTCATTAAATGCAACTTAGAAATAATTTATCTATAATATTATCTTTTCAATGTCACAGCACTATAATATTTTTAATAACCTAATTTTTACTATTAGAATAAAGTAAAACATATTATTTTCGTAAAAATAAAATCATATAAAATAAACAATAGCACCAAAGGATTAAAAAATAACTACGGAGTTTTCTTGTAGTACAGATCTAGAAAAAATATTGAAGTTGATTAACAAATTTAATTGAACCTATAAATAGGAATAAAAAAGTTCTTGCATAAAATTATTATTCAATTTTAATTCTTCATCAATATTATTTTACCTGTTAAGGTTTAATGGACACAATGCACCAGACGGATTTAAGTATTCCAAATAGGAATTCATGCACCGCATTGGATCATTTGCAATAACGATGTTGTTGCTAGGAAACCTCTGTGGAAGCAAAGCTTAAAAAAGCCTTAACTAAGTGAACAGCTGTTCAGTATGAACGATACATTTTTCAACATTTGAGATTATTTTTGAGACCATTATATCTCATAGAAACATCAATATTGTTTTCAAAATTTCAGATTTACTAGTACGCCCAAGGGGTAACAATTTAATAATATTAAACTCTAATTAATTTATTTAATAATTATGTAAGTAAATATAAAATTTAAAAAAAAAAATGTGCAAATCAATATTTAATTAAAATTAAAATATCTTCAATAGTAAGATATAAAATATTTTAATTCGATTATTATAATTTTAAAATGAAACTGTTTAGAAAAAACAAAATTAAACACACATATTAAAAAGGAATGCCTGGTTTCTTCTACACAAAAAAACAAATATTGTAAAATTACTTACATACATTTAAGGAACCCACATTATTTTAAGAGAAATCTAATATATACATGGTCCATGGAGTTCTCTGAGTGTAAAAATATAAAAATAACATATTTAAATATAAACACTGTTGATATACAATAAACTCTTTGATAAATAATAAGTATAACATTTATTAAAATATGAATATAAAAAAAAAACTTAATGGTTACATTTAATTCGGATCTAAGAATAAAGTTAAGTATCTATAAAGCAATAAGCAATCAAATATATTGTAAAAAGAGTCTCTATCGTAGTTAAGTGAAAAAATTTTTAAAGAGAAAGATACAAACAAAAATCTTATTGATTGTCCAGAACTGCTAGAAAGGCTAGGGCTTTTTGTATCACCCAACTACATAATGGGGAGAGGATATAATCTTCTGAACGTCCCCCATTCCAGAATGTCTTTGTCCATGAGTAGTTTGCAACTTCGGGATATTTATTGTGTTGGTGATAGAGGATCTTGTTGTTCTTGGAGGATGTGTATTATGTACAATGGGTAAGTTGTGTTTAAAATGATTTAACAGTGCAGATCTTGCGTATAATTGTCGAAGTGTCATAACTTCCAGAGTCTTGAAAATTACTGTAGAGCTTGTTCTGTATGGCACATTCAGTATGATTTTTATTATTGTTTTTTGTGCCTTGCTAACCGAGTCTATTGCAATATTATGTAACGGCAATGTTTGAAAGTACAGATAGCTCATTGTTGTATTTTATATAGTATATATATTATTGCATCTAATGTATAAAAGACAGATAATCTCATTTTGTAAATTGGTAAAATCGATTATCAAATATTAATTTTTAATATGATTAGCAGGAAAAATACTAGAAATTAATAGTGTCACTTCATTTCTATTAATAAAAAAATAAAATTTAATATATTGTATACTTTTCATAATAGTATTATGATATCACTACACCAATATGAAAAATGGATTATTTTTCGTATTAGTATATGTCTTTTTAAAGCTAAAAATGAATCCTCATTGAATAATGATTTTGATTGCCGACCAACCACCTAAGCATGTTGGTTTTCTTTGACAACATTAGAAATATATTCTCTGTATCTCTGTAACATTGGACCATATATTTGTGATGCATCGGAATATGGTGAGCAGACCAGTGTAGGAGATGGAGCAGTTGCAGTAGCTTGAGTAAAGGTCAGTTTATTTTCCTCTGATTTAGATTGGGAACATAGAAGCCCGTGTCTGGCACGAAAAGCACCACCAAGTAAGACAGAATTGGCAGTGTCCTGGAATAAAAAATTTAATTTCAACTAACAGGTACTATGTCAAATATTAATTTAACATTATTTATCGTCTCACAGATCCAGACTGAAAACACAATTAAAAACAGTATCTTCACCGGGAATTGAAACCGGGGACCTTTCGCTCAGGAGTCAGATGTCAAACCATCTGAGCTACGAAGGCCAACAATTGTTTATTTTAATATTCAAAATATTATTGAGAAATAAACCTTCATTTTTCGTTTGTTTACAATATGTAGTCTGTTTATGAAAATTACATAGGTGTAGTAACACTTTCATCTCTCATTTTGCAATTTCTGTATTCATTTAATATGTGATAAAAACTTAAGTCTCAAATCACTTTGTATAATGAATGTATATTAACTATAGTTATCGTAAAACAATTTCAACCCGTCACGTGGGTGTGCAGATCGCAAATTTGTTTCTTTTTGCTTGATTGGTATACGTGTTACAGTATCTTGTAAGTATGGTATATGAAGGATGTATAGAGAATGGACTTAGGATGAATGCCAGCAAATCAAAGACAATGGTCTTTGAAAAGAGTGAAAGCAGAACAGCGTGTAAAATAAGAGTAGAGAACGAATGGCTCGAGCAAGTCGACGAATACGTATACTTGGGAAGCATATTTCAACGGAACGGACGACTCGATAAAGAGATCGAAAAAAGAGTTATGGCAGGAAACAGAGTGAATGGAGCACTAAGACCAATTATGAATGATCGCAACATATCAAAGGATGCCAAAGTTGCCATTCATAACGCCATCGTAGTGCCAACCTTGACATATGCAAGTGAAACCTGGACATGGCAGAAGACGCATGAAACCAGAATAAATGCAGTTGAAATGAGATCGTTAACAAGAATTTGTAATAGAACAATGTATGACCGGGTAAGAAATGAGGACATAAGGAAAGAATGTAAGATGAAGAAAGATGTCATTACTAGAATGAAAGTGAACACATTGAGATGGTTTGGTCACATGGGGAGAATGAATGAGGAGCGCCTGACGAAGAAAATATACGGAGTGGAAAGGAATGGAATGAGAGGTCGAGGACGTCCAAGAAAGGGATGGCACGACCATGTGAAGGAAATTCTGAATGAGGGAAATGATAGAAGTGTGAGCAATAGACGGACATGTAAGAGACGATGCATGAATGTGGACGAGGCGAGGGATGCGTGCCAGGATAGAAAAATTCGGTTTTCTCTGCCTACCCCGCAAGGGACATGGCATGATTATATGTATGTATATATGGTATATGTGTAAAGCGCCCCCCTCTGCGGCGAAAAGACTCAAGATGTTTGGTGGCATCTATACGTATTCTATGCATGGGCAACTTGAAAATAATCTAAATATATAATAACAGCAATGTGAATGCTCAAAGATTTGTTAACACAAAATATATTGAAAAATATATAGTCTATACCAACCTGTACATAAACTGGGGCATTGAAATATGTAGTCTATACCAACCTGTACATAAACTGGGGCATTGAAAACATCAGATAAAACTTGAAGAAGGGCTTTGTTCTTCGATGCTCCACCCGTAGCAAGAATTTTTGTATCTTTATCTAGAATAAATTGAGCTTATGAAATGTGGAGTAAAAAATCATTGAAATATATATGAATAGTAAAAAAAAATCTAGCTTTCATATCATAAGATTCGTATTCAAGTGAAAAATAATATTATGAACTTACCAATTACAAATCCCATGTCTTCAGTATGTGCCCTCCTCGCTATGAACTGACCTTCCAACAAAGCTCTAATTTCAGATTCTGGTGCTATTTTACTGAGAAGAGCTCCATTTCGTCCCCAGATCCATCTGCCTGATCCAGCTCCCTTTGGGACTATCTCGGGAGTATCAAAGAAGAGACCTTGCAAAAGAAAGGAATAGTTTAATCTATATTATAAATTTGAATGTTTGTATGTATGTGTTGAATGCGCTCCTAAACAGTTCATCCGATTGCGATGAAACTTTGGTGAACTGTCGAGAGTATACCAGGGATGGTTTCTGGATCAAAAAATTTTAACTTCCTCTTCTTCTTCATTGAGTTTTGGACTATCCTGGGAACCGTTCATCCGATTGCAATTAAACTTTGGTGAATTGTCGATCGTATGCCCGGGATGATTTCTGAATTTAAAATATTTTCTTCTTCTTCTTCTTCATCGGGTATCAGGTCATATTACATATGAAGGTGGACTAACCTGAGAACCGTTCATCCGATTGCAATGAAACTTTGGTGAATTGTCGAGCGTATGACCGGGATAGTTTCTGGATTAAAAAAATTTTTCTTCTTCTTCTTCTTCATCGGGTATCAGGTCATTTTACCTATGAAGGTGGACTATCCTGGGAACCGTTCATTCAATTTCAATGAAACTTTGAAGAATTGTCGAGTGTATGCCCGGGATGGTTTCTGGATTAAAAAAAAATTCTTCTTCTTCTTCTTCATCGGGTATCAGGTCATTTTACCGATGAAGGTGGACTATCATTGGAACCGTTCAATCAATTTCAATGAAACTTTGATGAATTGTCGAGCGTATGACCGGGACCTACTGAAGGGACGGGAGGTAATGAAGGGACGGGAGGTAATGAAGGGACGGGAGGTAATGAAGGGACGGGAGGTAATGAAGGGACGGGAGTAACTGAAGGGACGGGAGTAACTGAAGGGACGGGAGTAACTGAAGGGACGGGAGTAACTGAAGGGACGGGAGTAACTGAAGGGACGGGAGTAACTGAAGGGACGTGAGTAACTGAAGGGACGGGGGTAACTGAAGGGACGGGAGTAACTGAAGGGACGGGAGTAACTGAAGGGACGGGAGTAACTGAAGGGACGGGAGTAACTGAAGGGACGGGAGTAACTGAAGGAACGGGAGTAACTGAGGGAGGTACTGAAGGGACGGGAGGTACTGAAGGGACAGAAGGTACTGAAGGGATGGGAGGTATTGAAGAGTCTGAAGCGACGGGTGGTTATGGAGGACAATTTTTAATTATACAGGCAATACGAAGTTTGCCGGGTGTTCACTAGTAGTTTATATTATTATGTGTTAGACATATGTCAATGCTCTGAGCTCCATGTATGTCATGGGCAGTGGCGTAGTTTGAAAGTATGGGCCCTCATCAATTAATTACAAATACTAATAACAATTGAAGACACAATTGAATGAAGGTGTTATGTCGCAAAATTACAAGTTTTTACTTTTTTTACAAAATTCAAATTTTGTAATCCTAGGAAATTTACATATGATAGCCATGTTGACGTTTGGACACTTTTTTGGATGATTTACAACTGAATGTGGGAGAAACGATGCTGTACTTCATTGTGTACATCTACTTCATGAAGAATCGAATTTGTCTCCTCACGCTTAGTTATTAATAAGAATAAAACTTAAAAGTTAAAAACACTTTCATACATTAATTACCCTGAGTACAAAATTATGATTTTAATGCATAACAACAATGATGGTTTGCTTATTAAATAATATGTAGAGAATATAAATGTAATCTATCCTAACCCATGTTTCCGAAATTTCCCCTCGGTGTACTGTCCAGCATTGTGTTAAATTTGTCCCAAGATCCTTCGGCGAGTTTGTCCCTGGCTGCTTCCCTGACCAGAGATCCATTGCTGAAGCACAAGAGAGCGATGTACGCAGAGGGATCAGTTGGACTGCACAACACATGACCGTCCAATACAGAATGAGGCTCTTCCAACCAGAGAAGAAGGGTGTCACTTGTGCCCAAACTCACAGTTATCCATCCATGTGACAACCTCATACCTATTAGTATTAAGTAAAACCACTTATAAACGTATTTGTATATTAAAGAAACCCTTTCTTCCTCATTTAGGGTTTTGTAAAACAAACATTTGCATTTTTTTCTTCTACAAATGACAATCAGTTTTTGTATCTTTCCTTAATCAATAGTATATTGACTGCCTGTATTGTTCGGATAGAATAATTATTGGGACCAACGTTCCCTCTAATTTTTCTATTGTATGTGTGGATCTTCGACGCATCTGTGCAGTGGCGGTGCCATAAATTGATTTACACCCCCCCCCCCATAAAGACACATACAATTTTTTTATTAAAATGTATATTTTTAGGGTATTTATTAATCACAGTAATTTTATATAATAACAACACTAACAAGATAATTTTTGAAAAAAAAAAAGAGATAAAAAAAACGTTGATATAATATATTAAATATAAATACTTGTAGAATTTTATTTTTACTTATATTGAATCTATATATAATATTTTTATGCTGTGTTTTTTTTTCCAAAATAAACATTTATAAAAATGTATTTTTTTCACTTTTATTCAAAATTATTCTTATTAAATTTTCAACACGGTAAAAAAATCTTTCTCCGTATTTTGTCGCATTTCTATTGTACCTACGTTTTTAAAAGGAATACATATACTACTGGGCCGGCCCTAGGAGATTCAATGCCCCAAAACAAAAACACAAGAAAGTACATAGGTTATTAATTTTATGAAAAATGCATAATATTCATACCCAATTGTTTGGTACTATATCACATCGGGATCCAGCCAGTCAACCAATTTGTTGCACAATTTTAAACACAACATATATTGTACATGTATTGTTTCATTCATTCGAGCAAAACTAAAATCTGGCAATGGAAACTATCTTATATACCTAATATTGACTGTGCGGAGGGTAAAACATGTGTGCGGAGATATTTTAGTAGGTGTGTGCGCGCACACGCGCACACCTTACAGGGAACATTGATTGGGACTTTATTGTATTCCATAAAATCTTTAATTCAAAAACATAAAATAATTTAAAATTAAAAATTTCAATAGCATAACTCTCCGCTGTTACAAAATAAAAGGGAAATAAATAATTTTGAGCTACTGCAAATGGTAAAGGATAAAAATGAAGGCTCCTTTGAATAGGAAAATGTTATATAATTGTTGTAATTAACAAAATATGTTATATAATTGTTTTTAATCCGAATGGCCTTCATAATGTGACATTTGACATATTTAATTAATAACATAGATAAAATAGACATGTTTCAATCTTATTTATCTAAATATTAATTTATATTTATTATGTTATATTGAAACCAACTTTCAGTTTAGCACACTTTTTATTGATTTTGACAGATGAGTATTGTCGTGTCACTTGATGTGGGTGTGTTGTACATAACATATCTCCCCCCTGAATGAATAAATGAATGAAATAATATGAATACAAATAATATGAATTAATAATTTGTAAAAATGTGGGTTCCCCTTGGGATACCCAGTATCTCTCTAATGTCTTTTTCTGCAACACTCTCCTCTCCCTCAGCTTGTCGTGGACTTATGTGTAATTGATTTAGATGTCGGGTAATATTCTGATCATCTTCAGTTTTTATAATAAACTTAGTTGGACCTAATTTACGCCAGACTACACCTCTGCCCCATTTTGGTTTGTCTTTTGAATAATTTCTGTATAACACAGTCATGCCCTCCTCAATTGTGCGAACATTTACATCTGCATTACTCTTTACGCATTCGTTGACATTATTTTCACTGGCTGTCTGAGGATGTATTGCATCTAGTATGGTTCGAAACATTCTTTTATTTAAGAGTTCCGCTGGGCTTTTCTTTGTTACTGAACAAGGTGTAGATCGAAGTGAATACAACATCCTTGGAATTCTGATATCCCATGGTATATCAGACATCTTGCTTAGTTTCAATTTTACCGTTTTCACCATTCTTTCAGCTTGCCCGTTGGATGCTGGGCTATACGGTGGTACCAATATGTGTTTTATTTTGTTGCTATTCAAAAATATTTTAAATTCATCAGATGTAAAAGCTGTTGCATTATCCGATACTAAAACCTCACATAATCCTTGAGCGGCAAAAATATCCCGTAAATTTTTTATTGTAACTGCTGTCGACTGGCTGTTAACCAATTTGACCTCTGGCCATTTTGAGTAAGAATCAACAACGATGAGAAAATTTTTCCCCATATATGGGCCAGCAAAATCTACATGTATTCTACTCCATGGGCGTGTTGTAGGTATCCAAGAATGGACTACCTGAGCTGGCATTTGTCTGTGTTGCTGACAAATTTTACAATTGGACACCATTACTTCTATGTCCTTGGATAAATCTGGCCACCAAACGTAACTCCTGGCTACAGCCTTAGTAGCAACCATTCCATTATGGGAATCATGAAGGATTTTCATTACGCTATCCCTCATTCCTGTGGGAATTACCACTCTAGTACCCAATAAAATGCATTCATTCATTAATGACAGTTCCAATCTTCTATGCCAATATTTTTTTTCTTCATCATTAACACTATTAACACTATTAGGCCATCCTCGTAATATCCAATTGAACACTTTACAAAGAATTATATCTTGTTTTGTCTGTTTTGCCACCTCTTCAATAGAGAATGGCACATCGGGAACATGTTGACCCATCATTAATACATCTGCAATCTCTTCCTCATCCTCTTCCCACACCGGGGATGGCCATCTACTTAGTGCATCCGCATTTCCAATATTGATACCTTTTTTATATATTAATTGATAGTCGTAGGAATTCAGTAACAGTGCCCACCGTGTCATTCTCGGTGATAATATTTCTGGTATTGGTTTTTCTGAATTAAATATACCTAATAGAGGTAAATGATCTGTAATAATTGTTACTTTATTACCCACTAGCCTTTATGTCCCGCCGTTGGCCAAGAATGTAAAACTGTGAAGGAATAAGCAATCGTTTTTATAATATTGTCACCCAATTATTTTGCAATATCGGACTATGAAAAGTGGTTTGAAATTTGATTGAGTTTAAGCATTGTAAAATGTTCAAGTGATGGCCACAACCCATTCTTTTTTATATATTGCTATAAAGTGTGAATGAAGTATAATATACAATTTCTGCACGCATGGACTACGCGAAATGGTTTTAAATATGAATGTTTATCAACGTTGTAAAGAGATTGGTTTGGCCACAACCCCCATTTTTAAATATTATCATCGAAAACAAATTGTAATATATACCTATTGAAAATTTAGTAATTTTGGATGTTGGAATGTGGTTAAAATTTGATTAAATAATGTACTGAAAAGATCTAGTGTTGGTCACATCCCATTCGTTTTTATATTTTTTCATCAAGTGTGCATTATATTTTTGCACAATTAGACTGATAGACTTAAAATAGACATAAAAGTCTACATTAACGAATAAGAAAAAGACTTAAACTATAGTAAATAGTTTTTAATTTGAATATAAACGTTGTGAAGAGTTCAGTAATGGCCACAACCCCCATTATTTAAATATCGTCAACGAAATCAAATATGAAGGTGTTGAAAATTATTCAAAATAGGATGATATAAATGGTTTAAATTTGATTAAACAAAAGTATTGAAAAGATTTTAGTGCAGATTACATCGTCACATCCCACATCCCATTCGTACATAATATGTATTTTCATCAAGTGTGAAAATAGACTATTAGACTTAAAACTAACCCAAAAGTCTAAATAAAAAAGAGAAGAATAAGTATAAGACTAAAAGAAATAGTTTGTATAAAAAACTATTTCAATGGTCTACATAAAATAAGAAAAAATACATAAAATAGAAGAATTAGACTATTGGAAATAGATTATATAAAAACTGACTAAAAGGTCTACATAAAAGAAGAAGAAGATTAATCCATAGGAAATAGTTTTGTATAAAATTCACCAAAGTTCTACATAAAATAAGAAAACGAAGAAAAAGACTAAAGGAAATAGTTTGTGTAAAAACTGTAAAGTCTACATAAAATAAAGAAGAAAAAGAATTAGACTCCATGAACCGTCGCTTCAGGCCCTTCAGTACCTCCCGTCCCTTCAATCCTTCATTACGTCCCTTTCAATCAGGCCCTTCAGTACCTCCCGTCCCTTCAGGCCCTTTTATACCTCCCATCCCTTCAGGCCCTTTAGTGCATCCCTTCCATTCATTACATCCCGTCCCTTCAGCCGCTTAAGAAAAGTTTAAATCCAGAAACCATCCTGGAAGAACCGCGAAGAGATGAAAGGACCTTCTTTTCCCAGGATACTCCACCTTCAAAGGTAAAATGACTAAATACACGAAGAAGAAGAAGAAAAAAGTTTAAATCCAGATACCTGCGAAGATATGGAAGGAAAATTGGACCTTCTTCTCCCAGGATAGTCCACCTTCATAGGTAAAATGACCAAATGCACGATGAAGAAGAAAAAGAAGAAGAAGAAAAAAGTTTATATCCAAAAACCGTCTTGGAAGACTTGCGAAGAGTTGGAAGAACAGTTGGACCTTCTTCTCCCAGGATTCTCCAACTTCATAGGTAAAATGACCAAAAATACACGAAGAAGAAGAAGAAGAAGAAAAAAGCTTAAATCCAGAAACCTGCGAAGAGATGGAAGGACAATTGGACCTTCTTCTCCCAGGTTAGTCCACCTTCATAGGTAAAATGACCAAATACACGATGAAGAAGAAGAAGAAAAAAGTTTAAATCCAGGAACCGACCTGGAAGACCTGCGAAAAGATGGAGAGACAGTCGGACCTTCGTTTCCCAGGATATTCCGCTTTCATTGGTAAAATGACCAAATACACAAAGAAGAAGAAGAATAAGAAAAAAAATTAAATCCAGAAACCATCCCGGGCATACGCTCGACAATTCACCAAAGTTTCATTGTAATCGGACAAACGGTTTAGGAGCACATAGCATACATGCATCCATACATAAATAAATAAATAAAATAATTTTCCTATAGGAAATCAGTATATTTTTGATTTGTAAGTAAATAGTATTAGGTAGGTACCTACCTACAACAATGTTCTAAATAAATTCGATTCATAACAAATTTTATTTGAATATCAGAATCTTTCCGTAACCATAGTAACCATCGAACATATAAAATATTACTATCAAATGGGCTCGATACGTTTTTTTGGATATGTAGGTAGGTACCTACATTGGTTTGTTCGATGCCATAAAAATGAAAATTGTCAGAAAAATCAAATATTATTTACAAATTATGCAATTTTATTATGCCTATATCTTTACTAATAATAAGCACATTTTTACAATATATGTCTTAAAACTTGCTGTAATGTCTTGTGTTTCATTTTATTATTTCATAATTACATTTATTTCAAAGGTTTATTATTTTCAAGAACATATTCATTCGGTAGGAAAATGAAATATTGTATGAAAAGATATTAAAATGGCGGCGTTTATGTACAAAACGCTTACTTTAAAAATAAGTTAAACATTATAATTATACAAAATATTCACCATGTTTTTCACTTAAACGCTAAGTTATACTTGAAAATATATTTTCTTCGTGTAAATACGTACTTCTAACTTTTAAACTAACAGATATTTGCGTGCAAAATGTACACTTTTTTGACAGATACGACTTGGAAAATTTTGTATGAAAAAAATAATTATTGAAATATTTTTAAAATTCAGCATTTTTATCGCATTATTTTTAGCGTGACACTGCATCAGGTATACAGGTACACGTTCGCACATAAATTAGATTTTTAGATGCTCTTGGTTTTTCAGAAGGCGTGAGACAAACACACACACACACACACACATACACACACACAAACACTAACATTTTGATTGCTTTATTACTTTAGATTATATAGTTATGAAATTTTTTTATCCCGAAAATGATGGCTGCTGCTTCTTTGTCAATTTGTGCGTATTTTCTTTCATGTACCTGTAAAGTTCTCGATGCCATAGCAATAGGTCTTTCTGAACCATCATCCATTATATGTGATAAGACACATCCTAAACCATGAAAGGAAGCATCGCATGTTAATGTTATCTGTTTTTTTAAATCAAAATGTACTAATAATCTATCAGACGTTATCAGTTGTTTTGCATCATTGAATGCTTTTTCTGCACTTTGCGACCACTTCCATGTAGAACTTTTATCCAGCAATCTATGAAGTGGTTCGAGCAACGTAGCCTTATTTGGTAAGAATCTCTCATAAAAATTATATAATCCTAGGAATGCCTGGAGCTCAGTGACATTATTTGGCCTTGGTGTGTTGTGTATTGCGTTAACTTTATTTTTATCTGGTTGAATACCTTCAGCACTTACTGTGAATCCCAAAAGTTTACCTTTGATTGTAAAAATTTACATTTTTCTTTATTTAGCTGTAGTCCAGCTTGCGTTAATTTGCTCATCACTTGTTCTAATCTTTTATTGTGTTCTTCTAAAGTATTGCCAGAAATCAACAAGTCATCCAGTAAAATAGCAACACCTTTGATTCCAGCCATTAAGTTGCACATAAGCCTCTGAAAAATTCCAGGGGCTGCCTTTACTCCAAAGGGTAATCGATGAACACTAAATAATCCTTTGGTTGTATTCCATGTCAATATTTTGGCAGTACTATCGTCCACCTCCAGTTGTGTATATGCACGATCCAGATCCAATTTTGAGAAGTATTTACCTTCCGATAAACATGCAAATATGTCATTACTAGTTGGCAATGGGTAAGTGTCTGTCTCTGTGGCTTTATTTACAGTTGAACGATAGTCTCCACAAATACGTATCGCACTACTCTTTTTGACAATCGGAACAATAGGTGTGGCCCAATCAGAGTACGGAATGGATTTAAGCACTCCTTCTTCGACTAATCTGTCAATTTCTTGTTCTACTCGTTCTCGCAGCGCATATGGTATCGAACGACTCTTCATAAAGATAGGTTTCTTTTCGTTGTTCACATTAAGTGACACCTTAGGGCCAGTATATTTTCCTAATGTACTGCTGAAAATGTTTTTATATTTTAAAAAATAATTTTCATTCATATCCACAGATGTTAAATTGTTCACTCCTTGTAGAGATATACCCAATGGTTCAAACCAGTTTCTTCCGACTAGGCTCTGTCCTTTACCCGAAGCTACCATCACGTTCAATTTGTGTTTTTTTCCTTTATACTCCACTGACACTTGTGCGCTTCCCATAATCTTAACCTTATCACCTGTCCACGTACGTAACATGACATTACTTGGTCTTATATATATATCACTGTTACTAAACAATTTTTTGTATGTTTGATAACTAATTATTGTTTTTCCTGCCCCTGAATCAACTTCAAACATGTGATTTTTATTATTTATAGATAAATTTATTTTCACTGGTTTCATTTGATTTTGTTCTTCAACATTATTTAATGTGTTGATATTATATTCACTTGCAGATTCATTATCATCTACCATTTCATTTATTTGTCTTGATTTGTAAACATTTTTTTCATTTTTTGTTTTCTTTTGACATACCCGTTCCAGGTGTCCTTTATATGAACAATATCTACATACAGTGTTAATGAACCGACAGACACCACTGTGTAAAACACCACAACGAAAACATTTATTTTTTACTTTTTTGTCTTCAATTTTATTAACTTCCATAGGACACTCCATGGTAGTTTTCTTTGTACAATCACTTGTGATATTGCAATATATATTTGCACAATTATTTTCTGCGGATTCGGCAGCAATTGCTGAATCAACAACATCTTTATATGTCAACACATTTTTTGACAGATCTCTCAGCATTCTCTCCAAGTCCACAAAATTACAATGCAAACTTATTTTCCGTATTTCACTTATGAAGTCTGCCATCTTTTCTCCCTGTCTCTGATCTCTTGTATAAAACTTATAAGATTCTGCTATTTCATTCTTTGCTGGAGAAAAATGATTAGTTAACACATTTATTATCTCTGTTATACTGACTTGGTTGGATTTTAGCGGATGTATCAAAGATAGCAATGTTTCATATGTTGTATTCCCACACACAGCATAGAAATTTGCACGTTGTATAATTTCATCTGTTATGCCATTTGCCACAAAACTATACAATAATCTTTCACAATATGTCTTCCATTCATTTAATTCTGGATTAAACTCATGAAAATTTATTGTTTTAGTCATCGTCGCCAATATTATGTTATATTGAAACCAACTTTCAGTTTAGCACACTTTTTATTGATTTTGACAGATGAGTATTGCACAGATAATATGGAAGTAAACTTTCAGTATACTTGAGTATTGTCGTGTCACTTGATGTGGGTGTGTTGTACATAACAATATTATATATTCATAATTACTTATGGAAAAATTATAATATATAAGAAATACAGTTGATTAATAGATTGGCGTTGGTCAGAAACGGACGTGTGTTTGTTCCTGCGTCGACAAGCATATAAAAACTCAACCTACCTACCGAATATTCAATATTTTTAATATTATTGGTGTAAAAGTCAATCTTTCTGGCAAATTCATTTTTTACTTTGTGTTGTTATTGTGATGTCTATTTTGTAACCTGGGGTAAGTTAAATTAACATTATATATAACAGTTTTTTCCTTTTAATTTACTAACAATGGAGGTTAAACCTCCGGACCCGCCTGATCCTCCAGATCTCTCTCCATCGAAACCACGATATACCAGAACGAGAAGCGACCGAGCATGGTCGGATTCTTACGACTCTGACAGCTCCCTAATTACTGTCCCAGATATAACGCCGCCGTCTCCCGGTCTCTTTGTGACAGTCCCAAATAAAAAATACGCCCAAAAACGGAAAAATAGCAGACCTTCCCTTGGTGACTTGGAAAAGGAAACCAAGACCAGTGATCATAAAAAAAAACCCGCCCTCAATGAAACACAACCCTCTGTAAATTCCACCCCCAACACTTCAGCCACCCCTCCAAATCCCTTATATGAAAGAAACACAAGAAATATTTACAATGAAACGGACAGCAGTCCATTCATAGTACACGTCTCTTCCGAAAATTCTAACCAATTATCTGCCATTGAGTTCGGAAAATGCCTTAAAAGAAACCTAGTAAAGGGAATAATTACCGGAAGTTGTAAATTGATAGGAAAAAATAGAGCCAGCGTTGAATTTAGCAACATTACCAATGCAAATTACTTCTTAATGAAAACGTTCCCAGAATTTAGGACCTACATTCCCACGAATCAGGTTTCCCGTATGGGATTGGTGAGGGGTATCCCCGTGGGAGAGGACTTCACCAATGAGTGCCTGATGAGTGAGATGGAGGTTCCCCCTAACTATGGAAAAATACTAAAATGTCGTAGGTTAAACTACAAAGATTTGTCAACAGGACAAGCAGTTTGGAAACCCTCCAGAACGGTGGTTCTCACTTTTGATGGACAAAGAATGCCAGACCGGGTATTCTTATCCTACACCAGTATCCAAGTGGAGAAATATGAATTTCCGACTATACAGTGCTGGAAGTGCTGTAGATTCGGCCACACAAAGCCCCTGTGCAGATCACAACCACGTTGTTTCAAATGCGGTAAGGATCATCTTGGTGAAGAATGCTCTCTTCCCGAGGATGATCTAACTTGCCTTCACTGTGCAGGCAAGCATACAGCTGTGAGTCTGAAGTGCCCTGAACATGCGCGTCAAAAGAACATAAAACACCTTATGGCCGAAAAAAATCTTTCGTTTTTTGAAGCCTCGAAACAGGTCCCTCACTCTAAAAAATCGTTCTCAACCGTTATTTCCTCCAGCCCCTCGACATCTCAAGCCATCCCAAGCCATACGACACAACATATGGCAAACAATACTCCCAAATTTCAAAAATCCAATAAAGGAAAAACTCATAAACCAGCGTCTTCCCCTGGATTCGATAAAACTGCCCACCAAAATCTTTCATGGTTTCCGAACGGCCAACTTCCTGAGCCAGTTAAAGGATGTGGCCTACAGTCTAGTAATAAAGCTGAGCCTAACACTTCTGAATTAATTTCAACAATTCTACAATTTATAATTAAAACCCTTCAACATAATTCTATCCTACCGTCCAACGTTGCCTCTTCATTAACCCTACTTTCATCACTATTTTCGTCCAATGGCCCCTCAACGGATAACGAGGATTCTACAGTGGAATAGCCGTAGTGCTATTTCCAATAAAGCAGACATCCTCCACCTATCCCACGAAATCCAACCCTCTATCATAGCCATCTCGGAGACGTGGCTTGCCCCGGGTGCCTCTTTTAGACTCCCGGGGTATGCGTGTCTTCGCGATGACAGAAAAGATGGAAGGGGCGGTTGCGCCCTATTCATCAAACATAATATCCCATATTCCCCAATTCCTATTGGTCTGAACTCTGATCGGATTAATCTGGTTGGAGCAAAGATCGACGGGATTTCCTTTTTCTCCATTTATATTCCCCATCCCTCCCCCTCCGATATATTCCTTCTTAAATCCATTGTCTCCTCCCACTCCTCATCCCTGTTTATTTTGGGTGACCTCAACACACATCACACTAGCTGGGGTTCACATAAAACTAACAGTGCTGGAAATACACTTATGAACATGATTGATGATCTGGACCTATGTATCCTTAATGACGGATCACCAACACGAATCTCTCTCCCGTTTCATACTTCAAGATTGACTCCCACCCCCACCCAAAGTTTACCTATATCGCATAGACCGAGTGCTGTGGATCTTTCCTTATGCTCCCCCGGTCTTGCTCCTCTTTCCACTTGGTCACTTGATCAAGATCCCCGTAACAGTGATCACTTCCCAATAATTATACATTTCGGAAGACAAATTCGAGAAGCCAACTACACATCATCATACAAATATAATGTAGCTAGAGCAGACTGGCATTCATTTCATAAAACAATTATTAAGACAATTCCTGAACTTCCCACCCCAAACTCATCAAATAACACTGAATGTTATAATTCCTTTGTAAACTTGATTACTACATCAGCTGATGAGAACATCCCTACCAAAACACCTCGTTCCCCAACAATACCACCGCCGCCATGGTGGGATGCTGAATGCACCAAGGCTGTTAGAGACAGAAAACTGGCAAGAAGGAACTTTAAAAAAAACATGTCCGTAACTAACTTTGATAGCTATCTGGTTTCCCGTGCCAAAACCAAAAGGATTTTGAAGGATAAAAAGAAACAGGGTTGGATCAAATACTGTTCTTCTTTATCCCCTGATTCTAACGTATCTGAGATATGGAGAAAAATAAGGCAATACAGAGCAGTTTTTGATCCCCAAGTTTCAAAACCTACATCTTCTAACTGGCAATATGAATTCTTAAATAAACTTGCTCCGCTATCGGTCCCTCCCCTTAACTCTCTACCTGATGAACGCCTTTTCTCTGATGTTACATGTTCTCTTGACGCTCCCTTTACCTTGCATGAATTAAGATCTGTCATAACACGAGTTCACGACTCTGCTCCAGGAATAGATGGAATCCCGTATTCGTTCCTCACCAAAGCAGATTCCGAAACCTTAACCTATTTCCTCAAAATGTCCAACTCGTTTTATGACACTGGCATCATTCCGGCAGACTGGAAAACACAAAGCATAATTCCCATTTTAAAACCCCACAAAGACCCAAATATAGGATCTTCCTACCGCCCTATTGCGCTTTCGTGCACCCTGGGGAAAATAGTGGAACACATGCTTAAAGATAGATTGGAGCACTTCTTTGAGACCAACGGGCTGCTGGCTAGATCACAGTATGGTTTCAGGAAGGGCAAGAGTACCATCGACAATCTGAGTGTTTTCATCACCGACATCCAACTTGCCAGATCAAGGAAGGAAATGATGGCTGCTGTGTTCCTAGACGTCTCTGCTGCATATGACAATGTCCTTATCGATGTCCTTATGGGAAAACTTTTAGATACCGGTGTTCCACCAAAAACTAGGCAGTACATAAAAAATCTCCTATGCGACCGCACCTTGCTCTTATCTACGGAAAACGGGGAAAAGTCCATAAGAAAGGTGTGGAAGGGTTTACCGCAAGGATCGATTCTCAGCCCACTGCTATATAATATATACACTGCAAGTATCGAAAAAAGTCTCCTAAAACATGTAAGAATATTGCAATATGCAGACGACATTGTAATTTACATATCTGGAAAATCTATCCAAATAATAGAGCGTGAGCTAAACACAGCACTACAATTATTACAGAAATGGCTGGATAATCACGGGCTAGAAATATCTCCGCACAAAAGTCAGTTTATGATCTTCTCAAACAGTAGGAACATTGCCCCCATAAACATCACATATAATAATATTCACATCCCTTGCGTACCAGAGGTCAAGTTCCTAGGCATTGTGCTAAGCCGAAAACTCAACTGGAGAGCAAATATCGAACATATTGTATCCAAATGCCAAAAATCGCTCAATATCATAAGATCTGTATCCAGGGTGTGGTGGGGTGCTCATCCAAATACCCTCTCTCTCCTCTATAAGGCACTAATCCGCTCTCACCTTGATTATGCTTCCTTCCTAATGGACCCGATTCCAAAATATTTGTCCATCATGTTGGAGAGGGTTCAATCAAAAGCCCTCAGAATCATAATAGGAGCCATGCGGTCTACTCCTATCAATGCCCTTCAATTAGAATGTGCTGAGGCCCCCCTTCACCTCAGAAGACAATTCCTCGCAGATAGATTCCTTTTTAAGGCCTCCCGGCTATCAAATAACCCACTACTCCCTAAAGTCCAACTTCTTTCAGAATATGTTAATTCAAAACAAATTTGGCGAAATAAAAATCCCCCCCTGTTAGTAAATAGCTTCAAGTTCCTGAATTCTTTCGACGTTCCTTCATATAAAAATACAGTTTACCCGTTATTCTCAAGTCACCATGAATCAAATACTTTCTACCCATTAGTACATAATTTCAATATCCACAAAAACGACCCAAAGGCTCCTTTTGTTCTTGGGGAGTGTTTGGACTCTCTTTGGCAGGATTGGACAACCATATACACAGACGGATCTAAGAGTGAAGATGATGCATGCGTCGGGGCGGCAATATACTGTCCTGACTTCAACTCAGTCGCCATGTATAAACTTCCACCGGAAACATCCATTTTCACTGCAGAATGCCTCGCCATACTGGAAGCAATAAAATTCGCAGCTACAAATGGAATTAATAAAACACTTATCCTCACAGATTCCCTTAGTGCAGTAAATAAAATCTCGGGAAACCCATCAAGGCTGCTGAACAATCTTATAATTCTTCAAATTAAACACGAAATCCTGAACCTCGGGATGCAAGGATTACAAGTGGCCATTGCTTGGATTCCAGGTCACAGTGGAATCAAGGGTAATGAGACTGCGGATGAACACGCAAAAAAGGCAATAGAAAATGGACAAATGTCTCACAAATACATACATATAGAGGACAGATTTCCCTCCTTGTTAAAGAGACTGCACACAAGCTGGGAAAAAGAATGGAACCTTGGAAAAAGTAAAGCAGGAGTGTACTACTCCTACATACAACAGAGCTTTCCAGTCAAGCCATGGTTCTCCATAGGTAAATTCCAAAAGAGGGATATTTCAGTAATATGTAGAATGAGACTCGGTCATACATGTTCCCCTATCTTCCTCCACAAAATAAAAGTTAAAGATTCTCCTTTGTGTGAGTGTGGATTAGAGGATGGAACAGTCGACCACATATTTTTGGGGTGTCCCCTTTTGGATCACTCTCCTATTTTCAACCATTGTTTAAACAACAAAATCTCTCTACCAATAAATATTACTCACCTTTTATCCATCGCTTCTTTACCCATATATAAAATGCTGTCTAAATTTATTTCACTAAATAATATCAAAATATAATCATGCCTTACTTGAAGTCTTCCACCATCCCATTTCCTCTGCTTCCTATTATACAACTTCCTCTCCCCTGTATAGAAATTCTTCATTTTCCCCTTCCCTATATAAATGTATGTATAGTATTATAGTGTATATATGGATATGTAGTACATAAATGGATGTATAGTATTATAGTGTATAATATAGTGTATATGGATATGTAGTACATAAATGGATGTATAGTATTGTAGTGTATAATATAGTGTATAATTTAGTGTATATATGGATATGTAGTACATAAATGGATGTATAGTATTGTAGTGTATAATATAGTGTATAATTTAGTGTATATATGGATATGTAGTACATAAATGGATGTATAGTATTATAGTGTATAATATAGTGTATATATGGATAGTAGTATATGTATGTATTATAACATAATGTTTGTTTAAATGTGCCTAATTATAATAATATTATAATGTTTGTTCAAGGGTAATACTAACCAAAAGTAGCAATGACCTATGCCAAATAAAGATTAGCCCACCTATAATGGATACAATACAACTTGTATAAGTAAGCATCAGCCCATACTCTTTTGACTATCTGAGTTCAACATACCAGGAACAATTCCAGAGTCCTTTGCACTCTGACCAGCTAAACGCCATAATACCTGAGGACAGGCTACATTGAAACCCAAGCAAAGCATCAACCAAGACAGGCTAGAACACTGGCAACGGTGAAATAAAGCCTTTTAAAAAGTAGAAAGAAGAAGAAGAAGAAATACAGTTGATAGCAAAAGCATCAACATTGCAATTGAAAATTCATTCATTATTGAACATTCAGTTGGACCTAATAATAATTATATAAAAACCTAAAATACATATGTATTATACTTACCAGCAACAGTTGATGGATTATCTCCGGTGAAAGTAATTACTTGACACGATTCATTAAAACCAAATCTTTCAACAAAGTATGAGGATATTGGACCAAGACATTCGTGTGAAGGAACTGGTTCTCCAAGTTTAACAGGCAATGTATCATCACCACACACCTTAAAATAAATAATACTCTATTATAAGATAGGAAAAAATATGTTAAAAATTTTGTTTGATAAACTAAAATTAATTAGATTCAGTTCTTCCAGCTTCAAATATAAGGACTGTAATTGGCTGTTTGCAAATCTTTTATTCAACGTGTAAATTTTTAATATTGTCTGAATAATTCATTGCTCAACTAAGTAGTAAAATATCTGATTCCCATGTCAATGGTCCTGGGTTTGATTTTCGATGGAGACACTGTTTTTCAGGATAGCCTAGTCTTCACACCATTTTTTTTTAACATAACCTACAAAAGTTTGGTAAAAATATCAATTTAGTCATTTATTTTAATATTTTAGTTACTTTTTTTAAATATATAATGCAACTGGCTCACGCCAGTCGCAATTATAACTACAAAAAACCTAACCGACCTATTTTTACCAAACTTTTGTAGGTTAGATTTACAAAAATGGTGTGAAGACTAGGCTATCTTGTTTTTCACTGTCATTGATAAGGAGATTATTATATAGTATAGCATCTGTTAGTTGCCGCAATATAATAAAAAATTAAGAATACTTTTTCTTTCATAAACATGGATTTACCTCAAGGCATGTTTTATCCCAAGTTTTCTTGTGTATGTCCATGAGATTCATTCCGGAAGCATCGGATAAGTCAAGCGGTGCCACAGATCCTAGAAAAAGTGAGCATGCAAAGGAGCTGATAAGTGAAATCCTCTCCGTTGTGTCATATAATATTTTCTTATTATTAAATACTTTTGCTATTTGACTGCCTGTGAAGCGTTCGTATGCTCTAGATCCTGTTATTCTTGCAAGCTCCTGAAAACATTCAAGTTATGAGGCAGCGGTAAGAGGAACAAACACATTGACATGACTTCACATCAATTAGTAAACTATGTATAAAAAAAATTGAGTTTTATAAAATCAAATTACTGATCTAGGTTCCACAAAGATATATTTTCTATTCACAGGGCAACCGTTTTGTCTCGTTATGTCCTTATCAATTGATAATTTGATAAATAAATCACAGGAAACAAATCTTTGTTGAATGTAAATCAGTAATTTGATTTCATAAAACCTTGGATGGACAATATCAGTGCCATCAACATTGCTAAAGTAAACATTAAACATTAATAACACTTTTATCATGCTATTATTTATTTTCTGGAGTGGAAACATTGATTAGTTCAAACAATTTTTTATTTGGCGATACTCTCACAACATACACTGGATCAATACAACACTTAAAACCGGATTACATGATTTTTTGTCCTTTAATGGATAATATCCATATTACTTCAGAACAAACCTAATAACTAATAGTGCATATTTTTTTATTAAATGAAAACATATTGCAGGCCCCAGTTTAGGCAGTTCTGATAAAAAAAAATAAACTTCATGTTACAGATATTTATCAGGAAATGGTTTTTCTTATGTAAATTAAAATCTTAAATACATACATATTGTATTTCCTCTATAAATAACTTATCCTCACTCATAAAGATATTATTCTATTACATAATGGTACATTATCATTGTTAGCTTTTACATATTATCACAAAATATCCATGTTCAAGAAGTGATTGTTTGAAATATAATTCAATACCAAATTTTGTTATATTTGCTTCATCAGATGTTCATAATTTTTTTCTCTGTGGCAAAATCAAAATAATGTGACTTTCGTCTAATATTGTAATTTCAAATGATATTAAATTTATCTTTTTTTTCAGTTTTCCTCTTAAATTTTTCTTTTTTGTCATCATTTCAATCACTTTTATTCCACAGTCACACATTTTCAATTAAGACCATAATATCTAACGAATAGGGTAAACTGTAATTGGACCAACTATTACGTAAAAAAATCTCAATAGATGGCATTACAAAAAGGTTTTTTCATTACTTCATAGATGGCGATGGTAAAAACAATTTATTTTCAAACAATCATTTACTCATTATTAAAATATATATAACTTTCAAAATTGCATTGATAAGGGAACTCAATAAGAAGGCATAATTGGTGAATGTTGCGCAAGTGCATAAAGTGGTCACATAAGCCAGCCGATGACAGCTCGTAAGCCCTGTAGGTGCCTTGAGTTCCTGGTTCTCTTATATTATTCCGACTTCGTCTCTATTGAGATGTTAAAAATTTGTCAAAAAAATATTATTGCATTTTGTAACGGAAATTAATATTTTCGTTGAAATTTCAGAATCATACAATAATAAATAACTCATAACTTGAGTAAAATGAATAGTCAGGTGGGGTTTGGTGTCTTTAAAATTTCAGCATATATTATTTTTGATTAAAATAAATTAGATCATTTTGAAATATTAAAATATAAATACTTCTGGTCCGCCGACAGCCTCTTCTATTTTCTGACACCATTGTTTGGTGCTGGTGTCCATCCACGTTGGACTCTCCAGAAGTGAGAAAGCCATGGCGAATTGCTCATACAAAAATCGAGAGTTGTCCAGCGATGCCAGTAAATTCTGAGATCCCTTAGCCCACCATACTGACCCGTGTTGCTAGGAGAATATAAAAAAAATAGTTGGGTTCAATGTTCCCTGTAAGGTGTGTACACCTACTAAAATGTCTCCGCGCACATGTTTTACCCTCCGCACAGTCAATATTAAATAAGAAAGTTTATGCATTTTTCATAAAATTAATAACCTACTTTCAGTAGGTAGTGTATGTATTCCGTTTAAAAAAGTAGGTAAGAACAATAGAAATGCGACAAAATTCGGAGAAAGATTTTTTTTACCACGTTGGAAATTTAATAAGAATAATTTTGAATAAAAGCGAAAAAAAAAATATTTTTATGAATGTTTATTTTGAAAATATATTATACATAGATTCAATATAAATAAAAAAAAAATCTAAAAGTTTAGTATTATATTATATCAACGTTTTTTTATCTATTTCAAAAATTATCTTTGTTAGTGTTGTTATTATATAAAATCACTGTGATTAATAAATACCCTAAAAATATACATTTTAATGAAAAATTGTATGTGTGTTTATGGGAAGGGGGTGTAAATTTATCGCACCGCCACTGCACAGATGCCTCGAAGATCCGCACACACAATAGAAAAATTAGAAGGAACGTTGGTTAGGTACACTAATAATTACAATTGACTTAGTCATCTAAAGTAATAAAGCAATCAAAATGTTAGTGTATGTGTGTGTGTGTGTGTTTGTCTCACGCCTTCTGAAAAACCAAGAGCATCTAAAAATCTAATTTATGTGCGAACGTGTACCTGTATACCTGATGCAGTGTCACGCTAAAAATTATGCGATAAAAATGCTGTATTTAAAAATATTTCAATAATTATTTTTTTCATATAAAATTTTCCAAGTCGTATCTGTCAAAAAAGTGTACATTTTGCACGCAAATATCTGTTAGTTTAAAAGTTAGAAGTACGTATTTACACGAAAAAAATTTACTTTCAAGTATAACTTAGCGTTTAAGTGAAAAACATGGTGAATATTTTGTATAATTATAATGTTTAACTTATTTTTAAAGTAAGCGTTTTGTACATAAATGCCGCCATTTTAATATCTTTTCATACAATATTTCATTTTCCTACCAAATGAATATGTTCTTGAAAATAATAAACCTTTGAAATAAATATAATTATGAAATAATAAAATGAAACACAAGACATTACAGCAAGTTTTAAGACGTATATTGTAAAAGTCTGTTAATTATTAGTAAAGATATAGGCATAATAAAATTGCATATTTCGGACAATTTTCATTTTTATGGCATCGAACAAACCAATGTAGGTACCTACATATTATTCAAAAAATGTCTACAAACCATTTGATATTTTTTACATGTTCTATGGTTACTATGGTAACGGACACATTCTGATATTCAAATAAAATTTGTTATACATCGAATTCGAATTAATTTAGAACATCATTGTAGGTAGGTACCTACATACCTAATACTACTTAAAAACCAACAATATACTAATTTTTTTTTTTTTTTTTTTATATTTATTAGGCAATTCACACAATATTGTATGATTTGTGCCATAATTGTATTCACAGAACACTCAAACTTAAAAATAAACAAGACATACACTATGAACAGTATCAAATAAAAGAAAGTCACTTAACACTAAAAATAAACATAAAATATCAAAAAGTACATTACAGAAGGATATTATTTTTAACAATAAATTTTATTAGCTTACGATACACATTATTTTTTTTGAGAGCTAGGAGGTGAGCAACATTAAAAGGTCTAGAGATTTCACTAAATTCGTTGTAAAGATTACCAGAAGACTGGATTGGGCACGAAAAGAACAGATGATCCAACGTTTCTATGTCGGTATTGCATTCACATACATCACTATCGACTATTTTAATTTTATTTAAATGACTTGCAATTAGACAGTGACCAATTCTCATGCGACAAATTATTGAAATTTCTTTTTTTGAAAATTTAACATCGTTGTACCAAGGTCTTCTTGGAATGATATTGTTTTGAATAGATTTGTAAAATGATCCTTTGGTTTCAGACAGCCAATCAGAGTTCCATTGATTCCATATTGAGTTTTTTAAAGAGCGAATCAGATCAGAATTAGGTAAAGAAAATGATTTTGCTACAACGCCTGAAGAAACTGCAGACTTAGCATCAGTATCGGCAATTTCGTTACCAATAATACCTACATGAGCAGGGATCCAAGCAATCGAAATATTTTTGTCATTTTTCAAGGATGATAATAAAGACTTAATTGAGCATATTAAATCGTTATCTGGGACTTTGGAGACATTATTTTTAATGAGTTTAATAGCACTGAGTGAATCTGTTAGTATTAAAATATCAGGAGAATATAAGTTTTGGGAGATAACAAGGGCTTCTTTTATAGCAAAGCATTCTGCGGTAAAGACGGACGTTTCTGGTGGCAATTTAAATTTATAAGATTTATTGAGTGAAGGAATAGAAATGGCAGCTCCAGAATATCCATTTGATTCGAGTTTGGAACCGTCTGTGTATAAGCAAATAGCTGATGGCCAATGTGAGGAAATTATGTTTTTAAACATTTTATTAATATTATTTGAATCACAATGTGACGATTTGTCTAAACCTATGTTTTCAAATGAATTAATAGGCACAGTTATTGCCTTATATGATAATTGATAATATGGCAGGATTGGTGAAAAGGTAAACGGAGGAATTTTAGAAGAAAGTGAAAAATAACTTTTACATAAAAGAGGGGGGGATTTATTTTTCCAAAAGTTATTCGACTGAGTAATTGAATGGAGTGTAGCCAATTTATTAGGGAGAGGGTGGGTACTCAAACGAAGTCTTTTAGAAATGAATTTATCTGATAACAGTTGTCTTCTGAGGGAAAGTGGCATATCAGAATTTTCAATTTGAAGAGAGTTAATGGGCGAGGAGGACATAGCACCAATTATTAATCGTAAGCATTTTGACTGTAATTTTTCAAGATTTAATTTGAGATATATTGGTAGAGGATCCCATAAAAAACTGCCGTAGTCCATGTGACTAAGGATGAGAGTATTGTAAAGAAGTTTCATTGTAGATGGATGAGCACCCCACCACACCTTTGTAACTGCACGAAGAACATTTATGTTTCGTTCACATTTAGAAATAATAAAATCAATGTGAGGTTTCCATGATAATTTACGATGGAGGATTATACCAAGAAATTTAACAGTCTCAAAAATTGGAATCGGTATACGGTCAATTTGGATAGATATATTAGGTATTTTATGTTTTTTGGAGAAGACCACAACTTGACTTTTATGCGGAGCAAGTTCAAGACCATTTATATTAAGCCATACATTAAGACACTTAAGGGCAATGTTAAAATTCTTTACAGCTGTATCAATTTTTTTCATAGAAAGATATAAAACAACATCATCAGCATACATTAGAATAGAACAGAGGCCTTCAACACATATGTGTATGTCATGGCAATATATGTTAAAGAGGATGGGACTTAAAACTGACCCTTGAGGTAAACCTTTCCAAATAGTACGGATTTTGTCTTCGTTGGAGTTCAGAATTTTTATTATTCTTTCTGAAAAAATATTGTGTATGAGTTGGGATATTTTTCTAGGAATTCCAATTTTAAACAATTTTTCTTGGAGTAAAAAAAGATTGACATTATCATATGCACTAGTTATATCCAAAAATGCAGCTAAAGTAAACTGTTGTTTTGTGTATGCAATTTGGATGTCAGTAGTCAAAATACTGATATTATCCAAACAGGATTTAGATTTTCGGAAGCCAAACTGAATTGGAGAAAGCAACATTTTACTTTCCACAAACCAGTCTATTCTGTTTTTAATCAAATGTTCTAGTAATTTTAGAAAACATGATGACAAAGCAATAGGGCGATAGGAAGACCCTATTGTTGGGTCTTTACCAGGCTTAAGAATGGGCAGAATTAAGTGAGTTTTCCAGGATTTAGGTATATAGCCAGATTGAAATATGAAATTATAAATATCTAAAAGGAAAGATTTGAATTTGAGGGGAGAGTGTTGAATAAAAGAATAAGGGATGTTATCGATTCCAGGGGTATTACTGTGAACTGTTTTAAGAGGAATTAGCAATTCTTCCATAGTAAAAGGGGCACAAAACCAGGAGGAAGAAGGCTCTATGCTCGCATAATATTTAATTTCGTTTAAATTAGGGGCATAAGGAGGGGCCAGTCTATCTAAGAATGACTCAATCCAGGTGTTCGTACAAGCATGTTGAATTTTAGAAGAATAAGCCGATCTAAATCTGCGGATTTTTTCCCAGACATATGAAATGGGAGAATCTGGTGAAAGGGAATTGCAAAAGTCAATCCACCCTTTTCGTTTTTTCTTACGAAGAAATAACTTTACTTTCGCTTGGATCATCTTAACCGCCAAATAATTATCTAGGGACATGTTTTTCCTATATTTATGCATAGCCTCTTTTCTTAATTTTATAATATTGGAGCATTCTTCATCCCACCATGGAGCTTGTGGGGTATGCCTGGAGAATTTTTTGCATAAGGGAATGGCTGAGTCGGCCGCAATTTCAAAAGGATGTATCAGATTGGACAATGCAATGGGAATCTGAGAGATATCAGAAAGTGAGTTAAGAGGAATAATCGAATCTAATTTTGATTCTATTAACTGAGAAAATTTTGACCAATTTGCTTTGTTCAGATCATGTTTTTTACGGGTATACAAAGGTTCTCGTGGATTTGAAAGAGATGAATTTAAAATAATGGGGTAATGATCGCTAGATAATGAGTCATAAATGATAGTCCATGCAGTGGAAGATGCTAAGTTAGTAGTACAAATTGAAAGATCAACTGCACTGAGATTTTGATTAGGGTTGCTCAATCTTGTGTGAGACCCATCGTTCATGATACATAAATTATTGTCATCAATAAAATTTAATATTGATATTCCATTTGAGTCTGAAATAGAACATCCCCATGAGGTGGAATGGGCATTGAAATCGCCAAGGATATAAAAATCTGATGAGAGAGATGATATAACTGCATTCCAATAATTTACATCAAAATGAGTTTTAGGTGGAATATAGACGGATAAGAAAGATATATTATTATGAGTAATACCAACAACTTGATAAGAAGGGTGGGGATTTAAATTAATCTTATTAAAAGAAAGAGAAGATTTGATAAGAACGGCGGATCCTCCGTAAGAATCGGATCGATCATCGCGGATGCAAGAGAATCCAGGGAATTTATAATGAATACCTGGAGTGAACCAAGTCTCCGAGATTGCTGCAATAGAAATATTATATTTCGTTAATAAATATAAAATATCTGATTTATTACTCACTGCGCTTCTACAGTTCCACTGTAAAATGTTTAAAGGATTATGGGTTTTGTGATTTCGAACCATTTTTTAAAAAAGAATTTAAAAGCGGGATAAGATTGGCAACGTTGGACGGTAAATTAAAATTTGATTTAGAAATTAAACTAATAAGAATTTGCGTAATTAAATATACAACAGAATGGGTATCATCTTGGAAAATATTTTCTTGGACTTCATTAGATGCAGAAGCAGTTGACTGGCTTAAAACAGCGCATCCATTTGTAGGATGGCTAGCTTCACCATTTGAATACGACATGCACTTGTTTATTTCTTTAATATTAATATGAGGAATTGTCTGTTTTTGAGTTTCCGATGACATTTTAGTGTATATTGTTTTTGTAAAACTTTGATTATTGTTCAATTGGTTATTAGTTACTTCAGAATAGCTTTTCACAGAAGTTGGGAAGAGTTGAGATGCTTGCAGATATGATATATTTTTTGTAGCCATTGAATGTTTAATATTTTTTTGCCGAGTGAATTCCGGGCACATTGGGCTTGTAGCTGAATGAGATCCTGAACAGTTTATACACTTTAAAAAGTCCACCACTTGGCAAACTTCTCCAAGGTGACTATCTCCACATTTGAAGCAGCGAATAATAGAACGACACTGAATCTTCGTGTGACCAAAGCGACAACAGCGGTAACATTGTATTGTTGGAAATATATAAGTTTCAACTTTCAGAGAGTTATAAAAAAGGTAAACATACTCTGGGAGATTTTGTCCTTCGAACGTTAAGACAACAGATTGCGATGGTTTCCACATTGTTTCTCCTGATGATTTATCTTTAAAATTGAGGCGTCTTGCTTTTAAAATCTTCCCAATATGGTTTGGTACTGCACAATTTTCTATAATATCGTCAATCGAAAAGTCTGTTGAAATACCACGAATCAAACCCATTTTTGTCACCTTGAATCTAGGTATATAGGCCTTTAAATTATTTATTTTTAAAAAAATGGCTGTCGTGAATTGATTCGCACTCTTAGCATCTTTGAAAGTAATTGAGATTTTATTTCTCCCTTCTGATTTTACTCCACCCGGAGAAATATTTTTAATGTTATGTTTAATAAGGATATTACCAATTTTCATTGGGTGAATATTCTTGCTAGAGTCAATATCTTGAACGAAAACAATGTAAGGCCCAGGCGAATTTTCCAGGTATTGGTTTTCAATTTCACTATGAGTATTGTACAATTTTTCCGGAGAACTATTTAAATTTGGAGCTTTAGACGGATGGATAATGTCAGAATTATTTGTGTTAGGTCTCTTGTTGTTTTGTTTAGGTGGCGTTGATATGTCAGATTTTTTAACACTTGGACTTGGTCCCGGATCAGGTGGAATATCCAAATCCATATTCATGGATAATGAACGGATACAAAATAAAACTCACAATAATGAAATTAGTGCACAATAAATATAAAATACACTTATATTTTAGTAAAAAACAATATTTTTTTCAGAGCGAATATAAACACAATGTTGTTGACAACTCGGTTGCTATGCGACCCCATATACTAATTTCGTATAGGAAAAATTATTAAACTATCTTAGGTTAACTACAATACACATGTCATTCAATCTACAAACTATTTCCTATAGTGAAATTCTTCTTTTATTTAAGTAGACCTTTGGGTGATTTTTTATACAAACTATTTCTTGGAGTTTAATTCTTCTTCCTCTTCTTTTGTGAAGTCATTTGGGACAGTTCATAAATAAACTATTTCCTATAGTCTAATTTTTCTTTTTCTTAATTTATGTAGACCTTGGGTGAGTTTTTAAACAAACTATTTCCTATAGTCTAATTCATCTTCTTCCTCTTCTTTTATGTAGCCCTTTGGGTGAGTTTTTATACAAACTTATTCCTATTATCTAATTCTTTTTCTTCTTATTTTATGTAGACCTTTGGGCCAGTTTTGATACCAACTATTTCTTTTAACGTATTTCTTCTTTTTCTAATTTTATGTAGACCTTTGTTGAATTTTGTATAAACTAACTTCCTATAGTCTAATTTTTCCTCTTTTATGTAGACCAAGGGAGAGTTTTCATGCAAACTTTTCCTTTAGTCTAATTCTTCTTCGTCTTCTTTTATGTTGACCTTTGCGTTAGTTTTTATACAATCTATTTCCTGACGTATAATTATTCTTCTAATATGTAGACCTTTGGGTCAGTTTTTATATTAACTACTTTCTATGGTCTAATTCTTCGTTTTCTTATTTTTTGTAGATCTTTTGGTTAGTTTTTATACAAACTATTTCCTTTAGTCCAATTCTTCGTTTTCTTATTTAATGTAGACGTTGGGTGAATTTTATATAAAATATTTCCTATATTTCAATTCATCTTCTTCTTCTTTTATGAAGACCATTTGGTAAGTTTTTTATAGAATACATTTACTATTGTGTAATTCTTCTATTGCATCTTTTATGTAGACCATTGGGTCAGTTTTTATTACAAACTATTTGTTATAGTCTTATACTTATTCTTTTTTTTCATTTAGTCTTTTGGGTTAGTTTTACATAAGTCTTATAGTCTATTGTATAGAAATATTATAATCAACATGCACACTTGACGAAAATACATAAAACGAATGGGATGTGACCATCACTAGAATCTTCTCAATACTTTTATTCAATCGAAATTTACACCATTTATTATATCATCATATATTGCTTAATTTTCAATAACTACATATTTGATTTTGATGACAATATAATAAAAAATCGGGGTTGTGGCCATTACTGGACTCTTCACAACGTTTATATTCAAATTAAAAACTATTTAAGTCTTCTTCTATAATGTAGATCAGTTTTATTGTGCAAAAATATAATAATCTATAGGTATGCACACTTGACGAAAAATATAAAAACGAATGGGATGTGACCAACACTAGAATCTTTTCAGTACTTTTGTTTATTTAATTTTTAAGCCATTTCCCATCATCCAAAATTACTAAATATTTAAAACACATTTGCGTTCGATGACAATATATAAAAATAGGGGTTGTGGCCAAATCCAAACTCTTTACAACGTTGTCTCTTTATAATCAGTCATATTTAAAACCATTTACCATAGTCCATGCGTGCAGAAATTGTATGTACTTATATATAAAAACAAATGGGTTGTGGCCATCACTTGAACATTTTACATCGCTTAAACTCAATTAAATTTCAAACTACTTTTCATACTACGAATTAGCAAATATTTTTTGTGACAATATTATATAAACGATTGCTTATTCCTTCACTAATTTACATTCTTGGCCAACGGCGGGACATAAAAGCTAGTATTTAATAAATTAGAATCATTCTACGGAAGATGATATTGTTAATCAGCTTCTGATAAACAATATCAGAAGATGATCTGTTTTATCGCTTTGTTAACTCCCATCCCATCCAATTAACATAATAATAATCTGTCATTATTTTAAATTGTCTGTGGTCTGAAAAACTCAAGTGTAATATAGATAGTTAAAATGTGCAGAAAAAACACAGATCTTGAATAAAATTTAAAACAATTTTTTTTTATCAAAACACACCAATCATTAATTTGATATCTAATTTGTTTCTAAGCTCTTCCTTAACATTTAATTGTACATATAGTAGAATTTGGATAAAACGACTTTCTAGGGACTGGCAAAATTATGTCGTACTAACCAGACGACGTATAAAACGACCGGATAATTTAGCTTGTTTTTTTATTACATACTAATTTAGCTTGTTTTTTTATTACGCTAAAACTTAAACCACTGTAGTAGTGCTTGATCTACTTGTTCTTGAGTGGATGCCCTCACACGTTTAGGTTTCAAAACATTGGCATTAAACATTGGCACTCATTTTAGCACGTGTTATATGTCCACCTTATCTATAGTTGAAATATACTAATTGACTGTCACACTGTGATTTATGCGTGCCAATCCATGTGCGTCGGAGAGAGCAGAAAGCCGGGAGAGGAGGGCGGCGAGACAGTTTTTGTGCGTAGTTAATGTAAACAAAACAATGTGCGTTGTTCTAACCGGACAATTTATTATAAAGTCATATTATACGGATATGTTTTCATAGTGTGTCTGTATGAAACCTACCTAGTTAGGCCATTTACATCGCTAAACACGGTTGGCCGTTATAAACGAAGTCGTAATAAACGGATTCTACTGTAGTTAATATATTTTGTTTCCACTTACTTGTGCTCCTCCAGATAGGGCTGCAACTTGATAAAAATCTGCTCCAGCGAGAGTAAGGCGATCAAGAGCCATGTCAAGTGCTTTCACCCACATTAGTGGAGGAGCCAACACTTCTCCTTTCTCCCTTTTCAGTACACCACCGTTCGTCCTAATTAAGAATAAGAACTTTAATTAAACAAATAGTATTTCTGGTTCAAATAACAGTGATTTGATACTTGATTCAAGTAACTTAACATTATAATATAATTTTTATTGACAATAACATCTCAATAGAGATGAAGTTGGGATATCATAGAAGAACCAGGAACTCAGGCACCTACAGAGCTTACGACCTGTCATCGGCTGGTTTACGTGATCACTTTATGCGCTTGCGCATTGTTCACCAATTATGCCTTTATTGAGTTCTCTGATCAATGTAAAGTTCTATATATTTGAATAATGTGTAAACATTTCACCTGAATAATACGAAATTATACTATTGCAATCTATGAGGTAACGAAAAAACCATTTTTTGTAACGCCATCTATTGAGAAATTAGTTTATTTGTAAACAATGAAAGCAACAGTCCTCATAAATAAGGCAACAGTGTCTCATATATCCCAACTTCGTCTCTATTGAGATGTTATTGTCAATAAAATATCATTTAACTCATGACAGGGAAAAATTCAATACCAGATATTGATGAAATGTCAATTACGCGCAGTTATTGTTATTATTATTGGTTAAAAATCAAACCTATCTTCCTTAAACCTTCATCCCTTTCTTATCAACGCTTCTCTATATCCATTACCCTTTACTTTCACTCACCATCATACAATTACTCAACTACTCAAAATCTATAATATATTATAATGTAATCGAATATTTTTATTATTGCATGCAATAATAAAAATATTCGATTACTTACACATTGGTACAAGTAGGTAAATAAGACAAAAATGACCTTATAAGTCTGGCGCAATTCAGGGGTGACTTCTATGCGAAAAATGCATTGTCACCTCAGATATAAGAATTGTAGCTTTCATTATTTACAAAAAAACAATTCTCTCAATAGATGGCGTTACAACAAAATAAATAAAAAATAATAAGATTGTTGTTCATAATTTCACCCATAGATGGCTGTAGTAAAAATTCCTTATTTTCAAGAGAAAAGAATTTCAGTATTACAATATATAGAACTTTCAAAATTGAATTGATAGGGATCTCATTAAAAAGGCATAATTGGTGAACGTTGCGCAAGCGCATAAAGTGATCACGTAAACCAGCCGATGACAGGTCGTAAGCCCTGTAGATGCCTTGATTTCCCGGTTCTCCTACAATAAATATTCCAACTTCGTCTCTATTGAGATAATTAAAAATCTGTCAAAAAATATTATAATGTAATTAAATGAGACTTTCTAATTGGTTCATTTTTATATACATAAAATATAATTAAACTATTAAATTATAATTAAACATAAAATATTGTATAGCTGTTAAGTTTCCTAGTAAATAAAAAATAAAATAAAATAACTATTTTTCCATATTTATTGTAACTCTTGGCTTATATTGTTGGTTGTTTGGAAGAAAATTCCATTGGTAAATAAACTAAAATACTCTGGCACATGATGCATGAGAAGTATGTACTGATAATACTATACATGAGTCAAATAAGTCATTTCTAAAATTATACAACACACATACAAAAAAATGACTTTGTAACTGAGAAAACTAAAAAACAATTTGGTCACGAAAGAATAATGTGTAAAAGACTATGTGACTACAGTAAATTATCAGAATAATTAAAACTGAAATCGAAAATTAGACTTGGTAAAGAACTGAAGTAAAGTGTTGTTGTATGCGAACGACTACCATATTACAATGTCAACTATAAATTATTGTCATGAGTCTGTTCGGGCGTTTAAGATCCAGCCTACCCATATTCCATCCTTGGCTTATTATCACTACGCTGAGACCAGACGTCGCCCAGAGAAGAAAGTACCTACCCACAATTCGGAATCTTCATTTCAATAATTCGGAACATTTTCAAAAAAAGGAACATTCATTTATTTTTAGTTAGTTGCAATTTTTCACTAGTGTCAGATACGTTGTAAATTCGCCATTCATATTTTCGATAAGAATTTTTACATTTTCCACTAAGTTTTGTGTACTATTTTAAGAAGAATTACAAGCTCTGGTCGAGAAAAGCGAAAGGAAACATCCGGTGCATCGCCGAGAACCTGGGTAAGTCGATTTCAGTTCCTGGTGATAAATTTCTCTTGTCCTTTCCCAACCCGACCAATTCCTTCAAAATATACAGTCCACTTAAGCGAGTCGGGCAGTATCGTCCAGAGCCAATATTACCAATTTTCATTTCGCCAGGATCACAACATGAGCCAATCATCTTTTTTTAAGAAATATTAAAAAGATTGAATAAAAAATAATTATGAAATATTCAAACATCAATGGACGAATGTTAGTAAATAAAATTATACTAACTAAGATACATTTTAGTATTTATAAAATAATAATAAGTGAACCATACAGATAAGATATATTTACACAAAATCAACAACTATGAAGTATTATGATATTATAACATCACCTTGAAAACGGAAACATGTGAACTAAAGAAAAAAATTAATAAATAAAGCACCAAAATCTAGTTTATTACAACAAACTTTGCCTCAACAGCAGTGTCTTATTAAAAATCCTCAAATTAAATTGAGCTCTACTTAAAAATCACAATAAATAGTTAGCTTACACATATTTTTTCATAGACAGCAAAAAAGTGTCTACTGAAGTTGATACTTGAAGCACTATATTAATTCTGAATATTATTAGTTTTTTAAAAAAATATTTCTGGTTTTTACCTAGAGCAATTGGATTATTTTTACCTGAATTAAAATATAGTAAGAAAAAAAGCAATCTTTAATAATTTACCTAAACTCTGGAAGGTCAGAATCATAGTGGACTTCTGCTTCTTGAAGAATTTCCAAATCATTGTTGACAATGATGGCCTTCAACTGAAATTTTTGTGAAATTTTTGAAACTAAATAAAAAAATATTTGCTCAAATTTGCAATTGACCATGAACATATATACCTAGTAAATTTACAAAAGTTTTTTGATGAAAAATGTGGAACTACTTAGAATTATTTTATATGTTCTTTTAATTTGTTTACAAGGTTTTCTGAAATGCCATTTTTTTATTTAGCTCAAAGTAATCAAATTGTCAAAAAATAAAAATTGCAGGAGGAAAGCTCACTGAGATTTTGCAAAGAGTTTATATTTTCTTGTAATAAGTGAAAATAAAAGTACCTAATAGTAAAAAAATATATTCATTGATATCATAGAATTATAATGTACAGAAGACGCGTGTGGAACAAATTTCAAATTCAAATGTATGCCAAGTTTTTTTTACAAGTGTGTGTGAGGTGGTAGATCGGTTGGTCTACGTATTATGTAGGTGTGCGTATCGGTAGGTGTACGTATACTAGAAATTCTTCTGTTTCAGAGTAGTTTTAGTTGGCATACATTCATTGCGCTGACTAGGTATCTGTATCATATATAATCTAAGATTGATATATATTTTTTTATTTCGTTAATATTCGGAATGTAACTTTGTGGCGCTTTTATGAATTAAATAATAATATCTAAAAATTACTTTGTTTACACCATTTAGGACTAACGTCGACCGGTTTCGAGAGCAAAGTTTTCTTCTTCAGACTTGCGTAGCGATTAAAAATAAAATATAGAACGTTGTTAGGTCTAACCGAGTAATTTTGGATACTATAAATAAATTGTTTTAATATAGTAAAATAATCATGATAAATGGTTTACCTTTTGCGTACTCCAATCGAAACCCAAGAAAGTTTTCTCTGTTAAAGATTGCATACTGCCGTTAGTTTTAAATGGTTTTGGATATACGTCACTGATACATGACCGCCTACGTTACTCTTTGAATTAAGTATTACATTCAAATTGCACAAATATGGATACACGTCTCACACTTTTCAATACATTCATTTATATATTTTTATGCGAATGAATTAGTTGCATGATTTAACACTAGAAATAATGAACATGATACACATTGAGATAATGCAAACGTTGCTGTGGACGCTGTAGTAATAAGAAAATCTACTTGACAACTGACAACTGGACTTGACATTTGTTGTTGACAGTGACAGGTTTCTACAATGTTGCTAGTTTAAAAAAGTATATATACGTAAGTACTTCAGTAAGTAGGTAGAAAATTTTGTTGTAAATACATAAAAATTCAAATTTAAAATTATTCATTATATTTTTTTTGTGTGTGTATATATATAAATAATTATTTTCTGTGACATCTTAGATCCTTAAGAATAGCATATATCCTGAGCCTCTGTTCTATCAGCATTGATATTTTCAGTTTATAAGTGTTTTTTATTATCTTTGCATCTATTTTGTGTTCAATTAAATCGAAAATGCAATTGAGAATATAAAATTGTATATTATGATTGTTCATCGATTCCGCTGTAACATTTGTAAAAACGGGACAAAAAGTCAGACCCACAACAAATAAGAAACTAGTATCTATAATTGGGAAGTCAGATTACTGGAATATCCTAATGGATACGAGAACAAAGAGATATAATCTTCCTAAGGAGATCTGCATCTCATCTCTTAGGCTTGACTTGACAATATACTATCTTTCAATGAAAAGAGTTACATATTTATGTGGAGCTGACTGTTCCGTGGGACACAAATATTCCAAAACAGCACCAATTCAAGCTACACAAGTACAAGGAACTATTAAATAAAACAGTTCAAAATGGCTTTAGCACAAATATAATATATGCATAAGAGGTGGGAGTGAGAAGCCTGCCCGCAAAATTTTTATATTCCTACTTTAAGGACCTATAGGTCTCCCTAGAGGTAAAATATAAGAATTTTTGGGATAGGGTGGTAAAAGCAGCAATATCCGCGTCCTATAACAGGATTTGGTTGCTCAGGGCAGTGGAGTCATAAAGGGGCCCCTTAATCCCGCATATATATTGTCGCAAGCCCATATGGCTCGCCTGTTCTGGCTGGTACTCTGGTCGCCTGTGCTCGTGGACCTGGATTCGTGAACCCAGTGAAACCAAGATTGCCTTTTTCTTTTGTATCTAATAAATTTTACTATTACTAGCTTTTAGCTTTTTGTAATAAATTGTCCTTTTATTACACGATAAATTTGCTTTAAAAAGATATAGTAACTTTACAAAGATATAGTAACGTTTTATTAAGAAAAATGCTGGTATCTTTCACAAGAAGTACATACATACATAGTTATGTTTAAAAATCTTTAATTAAACAAATTATTAGTATAAAGAATCTCCTCATAACAACAATTTGTATAGTATATATGTGAGAACTTTTGCCTCCTCATGAGCTATGTGTAAGATTTTTAGTACCTAATAAGATTTACATATTTAGTTTTGTCTCTATTAAAGTTTTGATGCATAAATATGACGATAAAATACTTTATTTATCAAGTTGTAAATTTATTATTTTCGTCACCACCTTCTATTAACGGAAACTTATATCATTGCCATGTGCCAAGAACAGCAACAAGTAATGTAGTTGAACTGAAGGTTTAACTACAAAATAATATGAGTTGGACTACAGTTTTTTGTTTATTTAGAAATACAACAGCTGTATAAATTTCTATTTTAAATCGCAAATTACATTTAACAAAATGGAAATTGTTGAACAAACTTAACGGAGAGAATATTATTTTATAATATTATTCGTAATTATGTTTAGAGTGATTGTTACATGAGGAGATGTTGCTATTACTCAATAAGTTTTCTTTTCTATGCTATTACTCTAAACACTGTCACGAATATATACATATTCTCCCCATTCATATAACTATAACGTTATAAAAATATATATAAATCACCATTAATATAATATATTTCTAATTCAACCGCTTCTAGGTCAATTAACAAGTACCTACCATATCAAAAATTAATCATGCAACCCTTAATAAATTGCCATATTCTGGAGATTTTATGATATTTTTCGAAAACTCAATTAAAATAATGTGCTTCCACCGGGAATCGAACCCGAGACCTTTCGTTCATCATCATCATAAGCTCGACAGCCCTGGGTGGGCTCTTTGGCTGAATCCAGCAATCTCTTCCATTCTTGCCTTTCTGAAGCCTTATTTTTCCAGTTTCTGATTTGCAGAATAGATACGTCAGCACTGACAGAGTCCATCCATCGCAGTTCTAGTCTTCTTCGTTCTTGCGGTGTGAGGCGTTTTACTTTACTTTTACCTTTCGCTCAGGAGTAATTTATTTAATTTTTTTTGTCGATTGATTCTGCAGAAAATAATTATTTCAGTGTTACCGATTCACAAAATAGCTAAATCGACGAAATACATAAATCAAATGTTTTATAAATGAATCACGTTTTTTTACCAACCGACTTTTTTTTAATTTATATACTTAATGAATTTCTGCCAAATAAGTTGCTTAGCACACTTCAAGTAATTTTATGTCCAAAAGACTAAATTTTCCGATAACTATAAATAGTATTCCAGTCAAGAGAAGAGAAAAAATAAGTTTAATTAAATTATTGTCTGCTATGGGAATCGAATCTATTAGGTCTCGTATAGACTATTTTACGACATTCAGCATATATATCAGAAAATTCTATCTATTTGAAATCGTCACACAGTTTCGAGTACGTATCTCACGGAAGGTACATTTTTATTCCAATTGTCGATTTGTTCAAAAGAAATTATTTCTCTTAACAGATCGACAATGTTTCAAGCCAATGTACTCAGAATTTAAAGTAGAACATTTTGTGTGTCTGTGTTCCTGTGTGTGATTTTTGATCCTCTTAATGCATAGAACTCAAAATTTCAGAAAATTAGAAAACCATACACCTACAAAACTTTTAGATTTTGAATTTTTGTTTCAGTCAGGGTTTATCAACATAATTTTTATTGCATTTTTTCATATATCTCAAAAACCATGCCATATAACGCTGATTTTTTTTTTATTTTAAAGAAAAAAAATATTTAAAAGAAAATTAAAGCTTCAGGCTTTCTAATTTTTTTTAATTACGTAAAACACATTTTTTATGAAAATTTATGGGTTTAACTGCCTATATTTTATTTTTTTTAAATATCGAAACGCCGAAACATCCTAACTAGATAATTTTTTTTATAAGAAAATAGTTCGTTTTAGTACATCTCTATTTTTTAACAATTTTTGTAAAAGTTGAATGTAGTGACGACATACATAGTTTCATACAATTTGTATGGCAGAATACACAATATCTACGGGGAGTCTTAAGCCGGTTGCAGACCATAAGCTAAGCTTAGTTAGTTTAGCTTAGCTCATATCATATCCATCATATCTGACCGAAAGATTTCAACCTCTGGCCTCTCATGGACTCCCGCTTCGATCTAGAGAAGAGAGAACCCTCGCCATCCCATCACATGCCACGGCTTTCTATTCATCATCATTTACTGTCCATGCTGCCCGGTTATGGAACAACTTGGCCCATGACATTAGAACTGCACCAACGTTAGGAACCTTCAAAACTAGATTAAAACGCGCGCTCATACTTTCCATTTCTTAACCTACATACTTCCCATTTATTTCCCTATTCCTGTAGTTGATCATATCTCCTCTCCTTTTTTCCCTTCCCTCCCATAGTGTTGTAACAGGTCTTATCTATGATTATTATATATCTATGATTATTATATCATTGATGTACATATTTATATTCTTCTTACTTTATTGTGTTTAAATGTAATATGTTTATGGTTTTATATATATTTTCTTTTTTGTACATGTACCATTTTGTCTCATAACTGTCACAGATGGTTGTCTGGAAGAAATTGCCATTAGGCAATAAGTCCGCCATTTGTACTAGCTATTAAGTAATGTACAATAAAGTGTTTAAATAAATAAATAAATAGCTGATGTCATTTTTCATACTTTTCACATAGTTTGCGGTCTGCACACTAGTATGATAAACGACCTGAGCTATGCGAGCTAAACCAAACTAACTAAGCTTAGTTTTTGGTCTGCAACCGGCTTTATAGTTTTGATACATATCATCAATCTGTATACCTATTCGGGGTAGGAAAAAGGATTGAACTCCACACTTTCCTATCTCAATATACATGTTTTGTCTATAGAAAACAAGATATCCTAAAATATCCAATAATTTGTATTAAAGGGTTTATAGTTTGGTATGTGTTCGTCAACTATACGTCATCATACTATCGCCATCGACAATTGGATGTCATGTGTTACATGTAGCTAAAAAAATAAAGATTGTGGTTACCCCAAAATAACGAACAAACAAATGTCTAAATCTTCCAAGATATCGATGTAAATATTTTAATTTTATAATCTAAGATTATTTTCTTCAACAGCAAACACGAAAGTCAAAACGAAAACAAAATAATCCATCACGTTGAACCAAATGGTTTATCAATATATTCGTTTCTCTTTCAAGGGCGCTTTTTGTACGTGTGTGTGTAGGTACCTACTTTAGTTGTACAAAATAACATTGTATAGACAAATAATGTATTTATAATAAGTATGTACAATTTCATTTCATTGAGACAAATTAAAATTTAAATGGTATGTCGAATGATTGAATTGAATAATATGTATGAGAATATTGTCAACATACAAATGAATGTTAAATATTAAAATAGTACTGTACATAGATGCAGTAGCAACATGAAGACATGAAGAGTGTGATATCGTGATATGGTATGTGAAACATTGTGATAGGCGCGGTGTGTGCGCGCGGCGCCTGTGCGCGCGCAAACATTACGGCGTCGGAAAACGACGTCGGTTTTCGTCGGCGGTCGGGGCCGTTCGTCGAGCTTGCGCGCGCCTCCATTTTCTCGGAAACCCGTCCACTTGGAAAATATCGTCGGGCTTCGGCGAGAGTCGCCTTGGCTCGGGTGGTTCCGGCGCTGTGTGTGGGGTGCGTGCGCAGGCGGTGTGTGTGCGCGAGCAAACGGGCAATAGTAGAAGCCGCCGCCGTTATGGTCGACAGCCGTGAGAAGCTCGTCTCGGCGTCCGATAATGACCCGTAGGCGAGTCCCCGGCCGATACCGCCCCAGCTTGAGGCACTACGATGTTCGCGTACGGTTCAGACATCACGTAAATCTGTAAATATGAGTGAGAAGCGTGCGTGAGTGTCGTGTTAAGTGTTCGTAAGGTTCGGTTGAGGAAGATGGCGGTCGCACCGTCCGCGGACGAGCTATCCGCCCGCGGCCACTCCTTCGGCAAGAAAACGTTCCATAAGCCGACATACTGCCACCACTGCTCGGACCTGCTTTGGGGGCTCATCGGCCAGGGTTACAACTGCGAAGGTGAGTTCCCCAACACTTCCTTACCGCTGCCCATAACTCGTCCATCTTCTTACGTTCGCACGATCGTTCTCTGATATCTTAGCGTACTAATCATCATCTCTGTCAAATCTCGTTACACTCGTTGACTTTCTCTACAGACACCCCATATAGTCCCATTTTCGGTTGTATTTTGTAATACATGACAATTGCGTTTCACGTTAAACTCTCGCGAGATATATTTTGTGTCTAAAAATTTTGTAAGGGATCACTAGTGTTGTTGTTTTTATGGATGTACCTATCTTCTCAACTGTTCGATTATTCGACTTGATATGTTTTGTAACAATAAACACGAAAAGAGTTAATGGTAACAGTGAAAATCTGAACACGCGTTTTATTATTTCTCGTATTATTTTGTATACCTACCCATGTACATGATGTACCTACATTAAAATTACTTGTACCAAGTACATTACAGATGTACGTGTAAAACATAGAGTATGCATAACATTTATATTTTCTTAGGCAAATTCTTTGTGAATTGCTTTGATTTTGACACTTTTAGTAATATTTGTGTGTTGTTCATAAATGTATATGCAATTATTTGTTATAGTTATATGTAATGTTATACTGATAAGCAAGAGATTATTGTATGGACGTGTGGTCTGCAAGTATTTTAGGATTTCGAGATAAATAACAGGAAATATAAAAATACATAATTAAATAAACACAATTCTTCGGGATCAGACACCATGTGGTAACTGTAACTAACATAAAAATTGAAATTAGGAAAATATATATTTATTTTCTCCCATAACTATACAAGACTTATTTGGAAAATAATTACAATTTTCACAATTTAAAAAAGTGAGTTTTTCGAAATTTTTACTAAAATAATTTCCTGTGAAATTCTTCAGCGGTTGTGTAGAAATATAAGATTAATCTTAATAAGTGTATGTGATTTATATATTAACCAATTCTAGGGTTTACATGCTTAGATGGTGGTAGAATTTGAATTCTCATTTTCTTATTAAATTTCTCGTTCGTCTCTGTTGAGATGCATCTGAATTCATAAGCTCTTGCGTATTGGAATGAGTTTCATTCGTAATAATATGAACAAAGATACAAACGCATAAAACTGTGTGATGTGAAGACAAATCAATCACGAGTACACAATTTGGTTTTTCCTACAAGAAAATATATTTGTTGACATTGGTATAAAGAAATATTGAATAAGAAATTTATTTTTATACACTAGCTTTTGTCTTAAATTCCCATCAGCATTGTTACTGTTTATAATTAAAACATAATTTAAACCTGAAAAAAACGTGAAAATCAAAAAACAAACCATGTATGAGATAATAATGTGGGTGACGTAGTATATAGTATTGTGATTCTCGGTTCTCTCTGCCTAGCCCATTAAAAGTGACATAAATTAAGGTTTAAATATCACTTATATATATTTAACAGTAATCTACCGTAAAATAGTTAAACAAACCGAGAACTATTGTCTTGATAAAAAATATAAATATTTGCCGTTGATAATGATAACACTAGCGTAACTTATTCTAACAATTTTGTGACTTTAAACATCAATGCCTCTGCTATTCCTTTATAGATGAGGATTTTTTATATAATTTTAAGAATACTACACAACTTTATTTTAAATCGAATTTTTCATTTTTTAAACCACAAAATATTGACAATTTCAACATGAGTCCGGTTCACATGTAGAAGATTATGATTTAGTTTTTTTTTTCAAATGGAAATTGGAAACTTTTTGACTACAGAATAACTTTTGATACAATTTGTGCGAATTCATTTTAAATAACTCTTAGTTAATTATGAAACTTTATAATTTTAAACTAATTAAATACGGTGTTTCTTAAAATAAAATTGGGTTTCAAATAAAATATAACCTTGGAATTAGTGTAAATATATTTTTTTATTCAAAATCACAAGTGTCTGGTTATTGGTTCATTTACTTCCATTTATATGGAAAAGTTCACTATTTGATGATCAACAGGGTCCTGATTAAATCGTAGAAAAATTATCATTTGACAGACCAAGAGGTGAGATGTAGGAATTTTATATTTTATTTTGAAATATTTCCTAGTTAAGATTGAATTTTGATTTTTTTTGTTCACTGTGAGTTAGGTAGGTATACTGCATATATACGTAAATAGTAGAACAAAAATATGATATTTGGTAAATAAAACAGTGAAAACTATTATTATTTTTTTTTATTTCAATTATGGGATACCTATTTTGTATTTTAATAAAAGAAACAGAATGAACGATTGACAAATAAAACACTTACGACTGGAAAATAGAAGCCAAGGTCGTACATATAAACGATGGAGTAATCGATATTCTGAAGGAAATTTTAAGATTTTTATTTATCGAACGAATAAAAATTAAATGGAGCATAGATAAAAATAGTACAATTTTTTATTTATTTCTCACACCACACTCTATGATTCTATCGATATATGAAAGAGTTGCATTAAGATGTTTTTGCCTACCTCAAAAAAATATTTTAATGAATTTCACAATGTAGGATAACCAGCAACATGTGTGCTGGTGTGCATTGATGATGATATTAAAAAGAGCGGAAGCACTATTCTAACCCCCTCGTTGCTTAAAACGACGTTTCTTTAATACTCTGATAAGTCGAAGAATAATCTTTCTCTACGGTGTAGAGACATGGACTACGGTATAGAGAGTCAGAGAGAAGGAGGATTACAGTCTTTAAGATGTGATGTTGGCGGAGAATGCTGCTATCACCATGGACTGCTAGACGAACCAATGTGTCCATACTAAATGAACTGCACATAATAAAGGAACTATCTGTATTTTGACACATTGCCAGAAAGGCCCCATACAACCTCGAGAAGTTCTTCGAATAGGGGGCGTGGAGGGTAGATGATCCAGAGGTCGCTCATTGACCCTATGTAGACACTTTGTCAAGTCTGCAACAGGATCGTCTATCACTGATGCCCTTCGATCTGCTCTGCTCAAGACCGTCCTACTATGTTTTATATGAATTGTATTTGTATTATTTTTCTCTCTTATGTTAATTTAAATAGTAAATTTTCTAAACTCTGATGCTTTGTGTGCCATAGATGAATTGTTATTTTTTTACTCTCTTTAATGTTTATTGCAAATTGTAAGTTTTATGTATTTACCTTTATATAAATTGTAGTGTTTTTTCTGTAGCGAGTAATATAGCGAGTAGTTTTGTGTGCCTGTATATGAATTAAACTTTTAGTATGTACCTATATAGTGAATAATTGCAAATTGTAAATTTTCTGATCTCCTATCCGAGGCACAAGGTTTCCTTCTTTTCGGGGAGAATTTCAAATTTCAATTTGAAATTTGATATCTTGTATACTTTTTATTGTCATGATATCTTCTGTATCCTTTTTTTATATTTTTATAATAAATTTACTTTGCTATACTGTTAATTATATTTTCACGCCAAAATTTCAATTATTTTTTCACAATATACCAATTTAGATCTTATTGGTATACGAATGTTAATAGATAGTCATATAAAGAGATATGTAGGTATATAAATATAAAGAGATACAATCCGCCCAGCTTCCAGTTTCTACCAATCAGATGATTTAGTACTGAGTCGAGAAAAGGAAATGTCATCACGTGCCTATATTCTGCTTATCGTCTGTTATTATACCTACCTCTGTACTATATACAAGACTGACTTGTACTATGTAACTACCTATAAGTGTATGGATGGATGGATATTCTTAGAAGAGTTTTAAATAGAAGAAGCTTTCTTTGGCACTCACTTAAAGTGTTCTATTTATACGTTATAATATGTTGTTATACTACCAGGAATATTTAACGTTGACCCTACATATAGATATCTACTTATGTTCATTATTATGTCGGAATATATCAAGATCGGAAAACATTATTCTTAATTGTTTGAATTCTGCGGGTGAAAACAAGAATATTGTATAATAATTTATATTTCTTTTCTTTATTTTTTTCCATCTTCATCGTGAGTTTTTCCTTTGTGTGTATGTGTCAAATTAGCGTAAGCTTTGATATAAGCAACAGCTCTATAAAAATTGTGCGAAAAAATATTGAAAATATTGAGTGACTCTGAGTGAATTGAGTGGGAACAATTGATTGAATTAGCGATGAGCAAACACAAAACCAATGTCAAGTCCGGGATTATCTTAGACTTGGTCCAGTCTTGGTCTTGAAAGGCTTGCAACTTTTACAAAAAATATGAATATTTTTTTTAAACATCAGTAAATACAATGAAACTTTCACAAAATCATTTTATAGTAGGGATTTTTAATCAAACAATTTAACAAAATGGATTGTTTTTACATATATGTTACCTTGAATCATGACGACCGTTTCGGTTGACTAGGCTCTTTATCAACTGATCAAACATTTTACTACTAAATATCAATTGTAGATAGTTAAATGCTCTTTTTAATCAAAATTCAATGTATATAAAATTTTAAATGACCGTTAACTCTTGTATCCTGTCATTGACCATGTTTGTCATGACTAAGACTGTAATAACTGAATCAAATTTCTCATCACTAGGTCCTTCTGCTAATCACTGATATCTATAAATTATTGAATTATTAATCAATATTTTCTTTTATTATAAAAATATTTTAAAATTGTTTCATAAATGTATTGAATCTATTTACTTGTCGATACCTCAATTTTCCCACACAGAAGCTAGTTTACTTCTGTTATATACGTTTTTTTATACAAAAGTATGCAATTTCACACTCAATATAACATACCATAGAATTGTTTTTCAACCATCAATGTAACAGCTATCAAATCGTACAAAAAACATTTGCTAATCACATAATTGTCTAGTTTTTAAAACATTATTATCGGTCGAATACTTTCGTTCTATTTACACTGTTTTGTTTTGTTATTTCCAACTGTCTTTGTATAATGAGTCGTAAATTTTAATTCGGACTCTTTGTATAAATAAAAAGAGTAGTAGCATAGAGTAGTAGATTTATTTTATTTTATTTTGCCAATAGTCATTTATAAAAAAATATATACACGAGAATGAACAGCCAAAGCAACATTTAATTTGCGCATCAAGTATATTAGATTGCGTCGATAATAGATTACTAGTGAGAAAAAAGTTTTTTAGCTCAGCTACAATATCCATAACAGGCGATTTAGATGGGGAATGGAGTCGTCTTCTTGTGGTAGCCACAACCCACCTAGTGACAGTGATGTAATTTTGTAATTTACATGATGATATGATGGACATTTTTATATACATACCATCACGGCATACACCACAATGCGGGGTAACCGACAACATGTTTGCGGATGTGCATAACCTCAAATGGAAGAACGATGCATGCGTGTATGCCCACACACTATTCTCATTTCACCAAAAAAGGCACTACATTCAAAATGGGTGGTGAACCTCATTGTAGAACTTCAATCGTTCAATTGAAGTTCAGTCGTTCAATTGAAATTTAGTCGTTCAATTAAAGTTCAGTCGATCAATTGAAGTTAGGTCGTTCAATTATAGTTCAGTCGTTTAATTGAAGTTCAGTCGTTCAATTGAAGTTAGGTCTTTCAATTGAAGTTCAGTCGTTCAATTATCTATAGTTCGGTCGTTCAATTGAATTTCAGTCGTTCAATTAAATTTCGGTCGTTCAATTGAAGTTCGGTATTGAAGTTCAGTCGTTCAATTACCTATAGTTCGGTCGTTCAATTGAAGTTCAGTCGTTCAATTGAAGTTCGATCGTTCGATTGAAGTTGGGTTGTACAATTGTATTTCAGTCGTACAGTTGAAGTTCAGTTATTGAATTCAGTTTTCAGTCGTTCACGCCTATGAACCGCAATATGTATTGCACAAAATAACAATTTGAGAAACTTCAAAGTTGTCTGTCGAGGGGTTTCTACTTTCCACCATCAAAGTGTCTGTAAATGGAAGACGTGATTTCTAATACTTAGTCTTCCGTAGTAAAAATAAAAAAATAACGCTTTATACTATAACTCTTCATATGACCGACCGCCGCCGTGGAACAGTTGGTACCTAAGCCGTTTGGTTTATGTGCGAGCGTCTGGGCTGGAAAAACTGGTTATTTGGAAGAAATAATAAACATGTCATTTGCGCAGGGTTGAAGGAAGTGTTTATTATTTATTTTACGTAAATATTGCAACTTTTCACCCTTTGAAGGCTGTTTTCTCTGAAAGCCACCAGTTCCTTACGTAGATAGAAAAATCAAGCTTTATACTATGACGTAAGTATGGGAGTCGCTGGCTCTTGCTCAATCATCTTATTTATTAGTTTCTATGCTGCTCAGAATCCTCACAAATATCTATATTATAAATATAACTACATTGCTACCAATATAATGTAGGTAGATATGTAGATAGATATATGTACATACATACAATATTCAACAGTGATAATAATTCTTAATCTTCGTTTGTACTTTGAACATCTGGAAGCATTCAACATTTTTATGGAATAATAGACACAAACTTTTATATTTTTAACAAATCCTTTGATTTTCTTCGTTGGATGCTTTTTGTTAAGATCACCATGGACAAGGAAAAAGTTTGCCAAAAGAACAAAGCGTTAAAATATAAAATCTATTAAGTATCTTAATCCAACTGTCGATTTGTTCGAGAGAATTTATTTCTCTTAACATATCGTCAAAGTATCAAGCCAAGATACGCGAGATTTGTATGCATGGTCTATATTGTTCTCTATATCTTCATTATAATATACAAGATGTAGTACTCCGTGCAATGAGTGAGTCATGGTATATCGCGCGTTTGATTTCTTGGTTGGCAAAATATTGCAGTTTTCCATACATTTCAACACTTCTTAGATAACTGTTCTCTAAATCGTAATTAACAAAGTAAAATGTTTTTTCGACAAAATAAATCCGAAAACAATTCACATTAGTCGTTATTCTCTATTGAAAAACGATGTGGTCAGCCCACCTTGTTATCAAAAGTCCCGCGCTCTTCTCTATGGTCCCGCGAAAAAATCCTTACTTCGATTAATAGAAAATTTGCTTACTGCGACATCTAGTATACAGTGTTTCTTTCTGGTACTACTCCGGGGGGTCTTTGCCCCTCCGTAGTAGCCAGCGCCTTTAGGTCAAAGAGTCAATGAAAAGAATTGTGTTCCCCGATAGAAAGGTCAAAATCCCCGATAGAAAAGTAGAAACTATTGCAAATGATATCGACAAGGAACTGACAGCTCTCAATTTACATTATGACGACATTATTGCTTTTGGATTTGATGGCGCTTCAAATATAACTGGAAATGTTGGTGGTATGAAAAGAATGATGTTCTTCCCTTACCACCACCCGTTCTGCTCATGGAACTTATAACGGCCCCTTGCAAAACTCTGAAAGAAAATATGAAGAGTCTGTAGAACTCTAAAACCTTGCAGACACTGCACTTAATGTGCCAAAGAGAGCTAATCATGTGGAAACAACTGGCTCACCGTTCACTGATAGTGAAGAAAAGAGTGCACCGAATTTAAGACAGAAAGTCTTGAAAGCCCTAAAGTTGCTAGAAGGTCCGCATGATGAGAAGAAAGCTATCAGTAAAGGCAAACAAAGAAGTTCTTTACATATACTGTAGAGCACACATATTGACTCTGGCAGCAGCTTCCTGCAGAAGTAAAAATAAAAAGGTTTAAAGGTTTTTTCACGTTTTGAAAGACATATATACAAGCTTTTTAGCAAGTCGCCTAAAAAAAGAATATACTACATGAAATTCAAGCAGTGATTAACGATGACATTCTTAAGATTCTAGAATGTATTGATGTGAGATGGTTATCACACCACAGGATAGTAAATGCTGCTTTAGGACCCTAAATTTTGATGAGTTGTGAACATATCCACAAGGAAGGTGCAGACCTTGCATCGCTGGCAGGGGACATCTTACTGGAAATCAGAAACGAGAGTTTCATAGTCACCTGCCACATGATGAATGAACTTCTCAGTGCACTTTCATACCTCAGCAATGCTTCGCAAATGAAAGACTTTTTTTCGCCAAAGTAATTCCCCTTATTACTACTACAAAATTACACGTGCAAGATATTGCAAAGCAGTGCGAAGAGTCGATAGCATTTTGCAAAAAAAAAATAGCTCGAAATAGAGAAATTCAAATCTGAAGTGCACTTGGTTGCTGATGAAAATGTAACTGAAACATTTAAAGGGATGTAGATGTATTATGAAAGCGTAATTACTAATGAAATAGAAGACAGGTTCAATGACAAATCAATTGATATCATGATATTTTCAAGAATTTGAGACTTTTCAATCGTTAATAGAATTACAAGACACAGAAGTAAGAAAGTTTTGTGACAAATTTCCGACGTATAATACAGAAAATGTAATAGCAGACCTTTAATAATTTAAATTTGACATCAAGTCCATGCTAGAAAGTGGAATCTGCACGGAGACAAATGACAATCCAATCACAAAAAAATTTAGAAGCCGACGTAGGGTACTGCGAGTTACAAAAGCTTTGTGAAATCCTTCTTGTCAATCCCGTAACGACTGCTCCATCGAAAGATCGTTTGGTATGATGAATAGAATACTGAATAAGGCCAGAAACATAAAGCTACCTGAAACTTTGAAGCATTGAATGATGATTAGCATAGAGGGACCAGAGACTCTAATTATGGTAATTATAACATCCAGAGCTTATATTGTGATAGCGTTGTCTTCACACAAGATTTTTTTAAATTAACCTACAAAAGTTTAGTAAAAATAGGTTGGTTATCAGCTTCATTGCAGTTACAATGTCATTGGCTTCATCGTAGTCGCATTATATATTTAAAAAACTAAAATATAAAAAAAAAAATTGGTTAGGTTTAAAAAATCTGGTGTGAAGACTGGGCTATCCCATAGATTTTTATTATAATATACCTACTAGATGTAGTAGTTAGCAAATTTTGTATGAATCATTTTTCCGGGGGATTTTTGGTGGGCAATCCGAAAACAATTCACTAATGTGAATTGTTTTCGGATTTATTTGTCGAAAAATTTAGAGAACAGTTATCTAGGATGTGTTCAAGGGCGAATCCAGCTTTGGCGCCAGGGGGGGGTCACATAGTCGTGGTCAAGTCACAAGAAGTTATAATTTAATTTTGATAATAATAGATTACAAGTAAAAAGTAGGTATTTTATGAATAAATGTAAGACCATGACCCCCCCCCCCCCTGGATCCGCCCTTGGATGTGTTGAGATATAAGGAAAACTTAAATATGCTGCTAACCAAAACGTCAAACGCGCGACTCATGACTCATGTCATGACTCACTTTTTGCACGGAGTACTACATTTAGTATATTATAATAAAAATTTATGGGCTATCGATTATATTGTAGTTTTCATAGATTTTCATAGAACCTTCTTAATTTGATTTTATCTCTCGTTCCATGGATAATTAATGGGTCAAATCTCTTGTTATTTTAACCTTTGACCTATACTTAGCCTACTTTAGTTATTATTGTTTTTTATTTTCCAAAATATGTAGTCTATAATATAGGAGGCACCTCGATCCGATCCTAAAAGAAGCCATAAACGTCACTAGTGATTCTGGAACTAGTTACATTCGCAGTTTTATTATCGAGATGTCTCCAATTGCAGTATATTTAGACGTTTATTTCGTTGATTTTGCAGTTTTTTTTATGGGAATACAACATTCCCGTAAATTGTGGTGTTCAGCATTCCAGACCATTGGTTAAAATGGAAAAGTTAGATACCTACCTACCCACCCTATTTGGATTATATGTACCTACAATATACGAGTATGAGGTAGGTATGTATAGGTATCTATATCTATGTCTGGTATGAGGTTTATCTTTAACATAATTTTATGCAATGTTACTTAAACTAGTTGCATGTAACACACGAGATCCAACTGTCGAAATCAATAGTATGTATATTAGTTGAAGAATAAGTACCAAAATATAAATCCGTCAATCCAAATTATTGAATATTTTAAGATATTTTGTTTTCTATACAACACATGTAGGTATGTATGTCAATATAGGATAGTATGGAGGTCAGTCCTTTTTTGGAGATTAAGTATCAAACTATTAAGTCTTCTTAGATATTGTGAACAAATTGTATGAAGCGATGTCGTCACTAAATTCAATTTTTATAAAAAGTGATGTACTACAACAATGTTCGTATGTTTTATAGAAAATAAAATTTTCTTGTTGAGGTATTTTTTGTAATTTGGAATTATAGGCAGTTAAAAACATAAATTTATCAGAAAAAATGTTTTTATTATTATAAAATGTTTGAGAAACTCTGTTTTATTTTTTTTGAAAAAGTTAATTTTAGATTTTGTATTTACCTGTATTTATACCATTTTTCAGGGTTCTAGCTTATATAGTTTTTGAGATATATGGAAAAATAAAGTAAAAATTCAAAAGTTGATGACCCATGACGAAACAAAAATTCTAAATTCTGAGTATAAAATCGTTGTAGGCCTGTAACTATCTATATATTCTGAAATTCTGGGTTCTTTGAATTGAGCGGATCAAAAGTCATAAGGGACACACACACACACACGCAGACACACATTAAATGTTCTACTCCGAATTCTGAGTAAATCCTTATATATACATAGAACATATATGCTGCGAAGCCTCTAAGTTGGTGTTTTTTGACATCAAAGTTGGAAAAACCGTGAAAAATATAGACTCTACGGGCCTTACTTACTATTTGTAATTTAGGTTTAAGCTGATACTTACCCAGTTTTTTGTATGGCCAAAACTGACTTAGCATTGGATTAAACTCGTATTATAAATAGTAAGTAAGGCCCTACATGTTCGGGCGTTTAAGATCCAGCCTACCCATATTCCATCCTTGGCTTATTATCACCACGCTGAGACGAGACGTCGCCCATCGCCGCCCAGAGAAGAAAGTACCTACTCACAATTCGGAATATTCATATCAATAATTCAAATAATTCGGAACATTTTCAAAAAAGGAACACACATTTGTTTTTTAGTTAGTTGCAATTTTTCACTTGTGTCAGATACGTTGCTAATTCGCCATTCATATTTTCGATAAGAACTTTTACATTTCCCACTAAGTGTTTAAGAAGAATTTGCGAAGCTCTGGTCGAGAAAAGCAGAAGGCAACATCCGGTGCATCACCGAGGACCTGCAGGGTAAGTCGATCTCAGTTCCTGGTGATAAATTTATCTTATCCTATCCCAACCCGACTATAATTCCTTCAAAATATACAGTCCACTTAAGCGAGACGGGCAGTATCGTCCAGAGCCAATATTACCAATTTTCATTTCACCAGGGCCACAACATTGCTGGTCCTTCGAGCCGGATATTCCATAGTTTGATTTCATATTTGTAGGTAGGTATATAACATTTAGTGTAAAGTTTCATTTTCATATGAAAATAGGTACCTACATAAAACTACATACAAATCTCGCGTATCCTGGCTTGATACTTTGTCCATATGTTAAGAGAACAAAGTTCTCTTGAACAAATCGATAGTTGTATTATTGATATGTTGATATTGTAAACAGAATATTATATTGTTGACATGTATATTGAAAGTTTAGTTTGTCGATCGACAATTCTTGATAGAATTCCATTTTATCTATACATATATATAAAAATGGATGTACTTACGTATATTTGTTTGTTTGTATGTGGCCGATGGACTCCCAAACCATCCATCTGATTGCGATGAAACTTTGGTAATTTGTTCAGTTTATACCGGAGAAGGTTTATGCATTATAATTTATTTATTTAATTATTCGATATCTCACGATTTTTTTTTTGAAAAAATATATCTTTGGTATTGGAATGAAATTTGGTATTAAAATTTATTTATTTATTTCATATCTCACACAAGAATTTAAGAAAAATGATCAATTTCGGATTTGGAGTTAAATTTTAGGGATTTGTTCAGCGCATAACAGAAAACATCTTTTGACATCCCGTACATTTTTTTTAATAATGATCTTTTTGGTATTGCAAGAAAATTTAAAATTAAAAAAAAAACATATAAATAGTTAATATAATAGTCAATAATTAATATAAATAGTACGTTGTCCTGTCTGGCTTATTTGGCCACATGGAAATAATGAATGAAGAACGACTGGTAAAGAAAATTAATAGAGCTAAAGGAGAATAAGTGTTATGCTGGAGCTGGCCAAGAATATATCGACACACCACATGAACAATGTATATTATTTGCATGTTTAAATAAGATACGATTATTATACATTACCTACTGTGTAATACTTGTAATAATTTCATTACGAACTTCCACTCTATGAACGAAATAACATTACACTTAAAAACCAAATATTATATTTGTTTAATTATCGACATCAATAGGCTGGTCTGTATTGAAGTCGACAATTTTACATAAAGTATTTGAGCGAGGCGATGAATGTTTGTGATGACAAGATGTGCATGGCGCTGGGTTCTTTTTACCCATAAAAATTACTAGAATATGGCAGACAGATTGAGACGATTCGTGATTTAAAAGAAACATTACTTCTAAAGAGCACTAGCTATGTTATTTGATTCAAAATATAGACACGTAAACACCTGGCTATAGTAGGATATATAGTATATATTGAAAATAATTTCCCTAGTACCCTCAAAAGATACGTCTTTGAAATAAGGAACAGTTTGTATGTACATCTTTATTCTATTCGCTTAGCTTATCTTGTATAATTAGTTTTAGTAAAACTCTTTTTTAATTTTTTATTGTAACTAAAAAAAAACTACAAGGTCTATGATGTGGATTTTAACTTCAATCTACCAGCTGAGATTTTTATTATTATAATATTTTAAGAACTATTCTTGTTATTTAAAAAAACCTCTAAATTTTCCTTTTTCTGCACGAAAAAATGTTGTATATCACATATCAGGTGATGTGCAATATTATTTCGTGTTTCATACACATTAGAAGGTAATTTAGTGTAATAAAATAAATATTGTTTTCATTATAAGGTGTATATTCTATTCCTACGTGCGTATGTTACCTTTGCTTATGGCAGCATGAATGTTTAAAGGGTGGTTCAGAGGCCGGAGATATTTCCCCTCGTGTGGGAGATGGGAGTGCGGGAGGCGGTAGTCTCTGATGTATATAATGTCATTATACCGCGCGTGCGACCACTCGAGTGCGTCTATTTTAACATCACCTCTCTGTCACCGTCGATAATTATTTCATTCAACGTTTTGGAAGGTTGCCTCCGTGTCGCGTGACCTGCTTAGTGATTGCCCATTGCCCACTGCCCGCTGCCCATCGCCCACTGTCCATTGATTACTTCACCAACAACAATAAATGATTGTTTCAATTTATTAAATTTCAAACCAGGTTTATAAACCAAAGGGCGCCTCTTTCGTCACGCAACATCGGTTTTGGTATTATTTTACTAAGCGATATTTCATTGTTGTTAGGTATTTAGTTACTATCAGGCTCTTTAAATTTACTTGTACTAATCAAAATTTGAAGGAATTTATTCATTCACTCATGTCTGATAACAATATTCTCTTCTCTTCATTTCCCAATCTTTTTGTTGTTATGAACAAAAAATGTTTCTTTAGCGTAATGTGTTTTCTTTTGTTTTCAATATCAATATATTTCCTATTTACATGCCAGTATGCAATATTTTTCTTTATTATGTACAAAAAGATAAAGAAATAAAAAATATTATTCTACTCAAAAAAGTCTTATTTTGACATTCCTAATTCATTGTGTCATACATAATTGATTCGATACATTGTTTTATAGTAATTTCAACATCGATTATAGTCAAATGAGCTCCAATTAAATTTTCTCACTACTATCAATCAAAAGTATGTGGACGGGTCGATAATCAGTCGAAACAAACAGCTGTAAATCCTATTGGATTTCAAAATGTCCGGAAAAATTCCAGCCCAAAGTAACAAAAATAAATAATAAAATTATTTTTATAATAAATATTTTCTCACTACTATCAATCAAAAGTATGTGGACGGGTCGATAATCAGTCGAAACAAACAGCTGTAAATCCTATTGGATTTCAAAATGTCCGGAAAAATTCCAGCCCAAAGTAACAAAAATAAATAATAAAATTATTTTTATAATAAATATTTTCTCGCACAGAAATTAATTGATTCACAACTATGCTTCAGTGGAAATAGATAACAAAATGGTTTTCGATATATTTACTAGTTGCATGTAACACATGAGATCTAACTGTCGATGGCGATAGTATGTATAGATGAAGAATACGTACCAAACTAAAAACCCTTGAATCGAAATTATTGAATATTGTAAAATATTTTGTTTTCTATACAAAACATGTATGTAAGGATAGTGTGGAGTTCAGTCATTTTTTCCTACCACGAATATGTAAACAGAATCGAACTAAAGAGAGTCCCCGTCCATATTCTGTAGTGTATACTGCCATACAAATTGTATTTATTTTATTTTATTTTATACAAAGTATACAAACAATAACTGGACAAAATATACAGGTGATACAAATATAAAAAAAAAAATTAACATGCCCAGCATCACTTACATGTATACATTATTACCATTTATATATTTATGTAGTGTAGGAGAAAAAAAGAAAACAGTAAATAATCAGATATGTGACATATGTATGAAACGATGTCGTCATTAAATATATTTATTACAAAAATTGTTAAAAAAGTTTGAGATGTACTATTAATATATGTAATTTGAATAGAAAATTATCTTTTCTAGTTGGGTTGTTTCGGCATTTTTTGATGTTTTTTTTTTAATTTGAAAATAGAGGCAGTTATAACACATAAATTTGCCATAAAAAAGTATTTTTCTTAATAATAAAAGTTTGAGAGTGTCTGCAACTTTTTCATTAAAATGAGTTTGAGATATTATATTTTTCTGTACATATACAAATTTTCAGTGTTTTTTCTTTATAGTTTTAGAGATATTTTGAAAAATGAAATAAGCACAAATTCCAATATTGATAATCTCTGACTGGAAAAAAATTAAAAATTCTGAGTATTAAAAATTTGTAGTCCTATAACTTTCTATAGTTTCTGAAATTTTGGGCTCTGTGCGGAAAAGTTATAAGGGTAGACGGACACACAGACATTTCTCCTCCGAATTCTTTTTTATTTCGTATAACGTGTTTTTTGACTTCAAAGTTGAAAAATGTATTTAAAATATAGACCTGACTATACAAATCTCGCCGATCTTAGCTTGAAACTATGTCGGTCTCTTATGAGAAACAAATTCTCTTGAACAAATTGACAGTTGGTTAATATTTGTACATGCTGCGAAGCCTCTAAATAGGTGTTTTTGGACTTCGAAGTTAAAAAAAAAACACGAATAATGATGACCATATAAATTCTTACGGATATTGGCTTGAAACTATGTCGATATGTTGAGAGAAATAAATTATCTTGAACAAATCGTCGTGTTTACAATCAACTAATGTTTTGGTTTTTTATCCACCGATAGATTGTTTTAACTCTTTCGAAAAGTCTACGAGGTTTCAGATTTGTCACGCCTGTTGCACATCTTTTGAAAACAAGACAGATTCGTCTCTGTCTGCAAAACTTCAGTGCAATTTGAAATTTAACTGAACGCTCAGATATTCATCTCTTACCTCCGTTGCATTCCATTGTCTGAGCACAGGAAAGTTGAACTGAGTTAAGTAAACACTCTGTGAAAGGAACTGTCGCAGAACTGCCGCCTACATTCAATATGCACCTCCGACACTGTGAGCTGAACAAAGGGATCTTAGTATGTACTGTACTTGAGACACGACAGCAGTTGAATAAGCTGACGAGACATTATTCATTTGTATGGACGGTCTTTATTATTATCATAACTGCACGTTACGTCATATTAATGAATGTGTACATATCATTATGTTCTTATTTAAAAGGCTTTTTATCACCATTACATGTCATTATAATCTGTAATCTACCTTCGTATATAATCTTCATGGGACGTTTTTAGATCTTCTTCTTCTCATTCCGTGCTTGATTGCTATAGATTTTTTTCTTATGCCGTGCCAGGTTGCTGAATCTTCTACTTTTCATGCCGTGTCAGGTTGGTATAGATCTTCTTCTTATGCCGTGCCAGGTTGCTAGATCTTCTACTTCTTCTTATTTTGCCATGCCATGTTGCTAAATCTTCTTCTTTTCATGCCGTGTCGGGTTGCTATAGATCTTCTTCTTCTTCTTATGCCGTGCCAGGTTGCTAGATCTTCTACTTTTCATGCCGTGTCAGGTTGCTATAGATCTTCTTCTTCTTCTTGAGGAAACGAAAAAGAAGAGAAGAAAGAAAATTCTTTACAGATTTTTTCGATTATTGGTTTTTTTAATTTTATTCGGGGAGGATATCAAATATTTTAAGGGAGCTCGATTAAATAAGTTACTTTGACGAAAGGATGTCTTGCTTTAAATTTTGTACTTTAAGGATACACATTACACATATTATTATTGTTATACCTTTCAATCTAACATTTAAACACGATTATTTTCATTAAGAACCGCCAATAGCTGTTATGTCAGTGTCAATATTGAAACTATATACACCGACCACCTCGTTAAGTCTTGTGTTTGTTAGAGAAGTTAGTGTAGGTAACATTGACTATGGAGGTTATCAACAAACTGGAACATCCAAACTCCAACCATCCTAGAGACACTTACTTATCATGGAAAATTTTTACGCACGGTACGAATTACATAATATCATTGCATTATAGTTGGAAGAATTGCCACATGCCAATAAACTCGCTACTTGCGCATGGTGCAAGGAAGTGTGTTTTTTTATAGTGAACGAGCCCCCGATTCTAGACTTATGTGAAACATAATTGTGAAAATGAAAATTCAAATAGAAAAAACATTGTACATTGCTATTTTAAGACCTTCGTATTCCGTGGTCATACGGATGTACACAAATATGCACACTTAATTACTTACCTTCAAATGCATGGAACATGAAAAATATTGTATATCCCCAAATCTGTGATATACATATCTACAATATTATTTCTTAAAACCATATTCACCTATTTACTAATCAAATCACGGCATATCGCTCCGATCTGCTGAACGTACTACATTAACTATACTAATTCACAACACTAAATTTTTCAGCTCTTCCTTTGAAGTACGTTCAGCAAGACTCTGGAATAATTTGAGTCCTGATATAACTTCATCAAACTCGCTTTCCATTTTCAAGAAAAGACTAAACCAGGGATATATCTCTGAAAATACCTGATCCCTCTCATTTTCCTTCCTTCCCTTTGCTACGTACCTAATATTTACTTAAGAAGGAATATTTATCCCAAAACACCTAATCTCGATTTCCTCTTCTTGTTCTCTCCCAATCCTTATTTGTTTTTTTTTGCTATGATGTATATATTCTTTGTTCTTTTTTAGCTTTCATTTTTTGTTGATGTACATATATAATTCTGTCACTCTATAACCTGGTTGGTTGGAAGAAATTGCCTAATGGCAATAAGCCCACCAGTGTGCACGATATTTGTTTATATTATGTACAAAAGTAAAATTTAAAAAAATAAATTATATTTTAGTTTTCTTTTTGAAATAGCAAGATTTTCTTATTCTCTTTCGATTGATGTAAAAATTTACTTCATTATTGTTGTTACAATAAAAAATATAAAGGGTTTTATTTAAGTATACTAATTTCACAAGAAAGTATTAAACACATCCAAATGTTAAAAAAACTCATTGCATTTTCAAAATTTATTATTTAGCCTACTATAGCCTCTTAACACGTCAATTATAGTATGAATTAAGCATTGTAGTACAAAGCGTGTTTTTTTACTACGGTAGAATATTAGAATTCACGCCTTTGATTGACAGACACCTTGGTTGGTGGAAACCCCTCGACAGACCCCTTTAAAGAGACATAAAAATTTATTAATTTATTTATTTATGACGAAAATAAGTCTTTGTACTATGATGTACGTCTGCTTGTCACTGGCTATTGCATGGTCTATAACTAAACATGAAGGTAGGTACATTTGTTACTCTTTAACATACATAATTATGTAGTCCAACTTTCGATTCGTTCATGAGAATTATACGAAGGAACATTTTGTATGGCGTAGTGGACTTTTTGCATGCTAAAAACACCAACTAGATGCCTCGCAGCATATATGTTCCTGTACATGGATTTACTCAGAATTCGGAGTAGAACATTTTATGTGAGTTTTGTATGTCTGTGTGTGTGTGTCTGTGTGTCTGTCCGTCCCCCTCTTATAACTTTTGATCCGCTCAATTTACAGAGCCCAAAATTTCAAAATATATAAACACTTATAAGCCTACAAAACTTTTATACTCAGAATAGTGAATTTTTGTTTCAGTCAGGGGTTATCAACTTTTGAATTTTTGGTTTATTTTTCCATATATCTCAGAAACAATAAAGGCTAGAACGCTGAAAATTAGTACAAACATAGACAAATATACAAACTCAAATTGTTTTTTCAAAAAAAATCCAGGGTTTCTCAAACAATTTTTATTAAGAAAAATATTTTTTTTATGAAAAATTTATGAGTTTAACTGCCTTTATTTCCAATTTTTTTAAAAATATTGAAAAAAGCCGAAACACCCCAACTAGATAATTTAATTTTCTATAAAAAAAAACATTGTATTACAACATCTCAAATATTTTTAAACATTTTTTTATAAAAATTGAATTTAGTGACGACATTGCTTCATACAATTTGTATGGCAGTCGCCTACACATAATATCTAAGAAGACAATTATTGTTTGATACTAATCTCCAAACATTCATAATACCATCATGCTGTTTTCATATTCCGGGTAGGATTAAAGGAATGACCCCCATACTATCCTATCTTGACATACATACCTAGGTACATGTGTTGTATAGAAATACAAATATCTTAAAATATTAAATAATTTGTATTCATGGGTTTATAGTTTGGTACTTATTCATCAACTATACATACTATCAATATCGACAGTTGGATCTCATGTGTTACATGCAACTAGTTATATAAAGCTTCTTTTTCTTTTTCGTGTGTCAAGTCAGTTCCTACCGACCGCGATGTTGACTATAAAAATTCTCGACCCCGCAAGAAAGTCCTTAACATTACTAAAACCGGTTCTCTTCCAAATGTTTTAGAACCAGGAAAACCACCTTATCCAGATCCTTATGCATCCATAATGCAATTGTAGTGCCTCGTTTGACGTATGCCAATGAAACTTGGACGTGGAAAAGACGCATGAAAGTAGAATAAATGCTTTAGAAATTGAGATCATAAGAAGAAGAAGAAGAGTAGGTATATAACAGAACAATAAATAATAATAATAATAATACTAATGAACACTTCCTTGCACCCTGCGTAAATGGCGAGTTTATTGCCGTATGGCAATCTCTTCCAACTAACCAGTGTTCAGCCCAGAGGAGCAATATTTGCGTGAGAAATGAATTTAAATAAATTTCTCGAACCCAGGACGCCCGCACAGAAACCGAACGGCTTACCAAATATGCCACGGCGGTCATACATATGATAGGAAAAAATTAGGACATAATAAGAGAAATAATGATAAAATAAGCAAAATGGCGGTTTGAGCATATTGAGAAAATGAACAATGGACAACTGACCAAAAAATATACAAGGGTGAAAGAGATGGGAGTGATAGCAGGGACTGTCCCAGAAAGGGATGGCATGACCATGTCAATGATATTTTGAAAGAAGGAAACATAAGAAGCTAGGATAATCGACGAGCATACAAGAGACGTAAAGGAAGCCACGAATGTGTACAAGAATAGAGACGTACCTACGGCGCTCAGTTCTCTCTGCCTGCCCTTTTACGGACATGGCGTGTTTTTTTGACCATAATTTAAGACTCTTTTATTCGGTGGTCAATTCGTCAAACTTGGGAATTATTCTTTCTGGTCGAAATATAACGCGGTTGACGGTAGGAACAGTATCTACACATAATATAGGGGAGTTATAGGGAGGGTGGCCCAACCCCGCCCGCTCCAAGTAGATTCCCACCCTATGACGTCAGAGGCAGCGCGGGGGATATCGTTTAAGAGAGCATATAACGCTTAATCTAGTGACTGAAAACATGATATATCAAAACCACCTAATGCAATATGAAGTTACGTGTTAGTAAGGGTAACTATCGCGTGCGTTAAAAGGGGTTTAACGTGAAGTATCGGAAACCCGAAATTCGTAGTTTTTTTCTGTATTATAAGAACAATGCTGACTTAAATGAAAAAAATAAAACACACATTTAGGTACTTTGATTTTATGCACATAAAATTATTTATTTCTTTACGACATATTATATATTACATATTTACTAGTGTGGTTGACTGGAAGAAATTGCTTACAGGCAATAAGTCCGCCAAATCATGTGATTTTTTTTTTGCGTAATAAAAGTATTTTATTATTATTATTATTATTAGTTATGGAGTAATTTGTAAAAAATACTATGAAAAAGGATAAGTATTTCAAAATTTTCACATCTCAATAGAGACGAAGTTAGAATATTACAGAAAAACCAGGAACTCAAGACACCTACAGGACTTACTACCTGTCATCGGCTGGTTTACGTGATCACTTAATGCGCTTGCGCAACGTTCACCAATTATGCCTTATTGAGTTCCTTTATCAATGCTATTTTGAAAGAATATTTTAATAATGAGTAACAGAGTTTGAAAATAGAACATTATTACTATTGCCATGTATGAAGTAACAAGGCCGTAGCCAGAAAATAATTTCGGGGGGGGGGTTTAGGGTGGAATAGTAGAAACAAATCTCCCCGCGAGCGTATCCTCGTGCGAGTACCAAGCGAGCATAAAGCACAGTCATCTTAAGGCTCTTGTATACCCTGGGTGTACAGGTTTACACAAAAATGCACACTAAATTACCTTATTTTGTATGAAATGCAAAAAAAATATTGCATATCACCTAATTTGTGACATACAATCCTATTTCGTGAAAAAATGATAAAATTTAGAGGCTTTTTCTAAATAGCAAGTAAAGCAAATAAAATATTATAATAATAAAAAACTCAGCCGGTAGATTTTCATATTCTCTTTCGATTGAAATAAAAATCTACCTCATACACCTTGTAGTTTTTTAGTTACGTACAGTAAAAAAATAAAAAAGGGTTTTTCTAAAACTTATTTTACAAGAAAAGTATAAAAGAATTTCAAATTTCAAAGAACTCATGCAATAGAATTAAGATGTAAATAAAAAAACTCCTTTATTTTAAAGTCGTATCTTTTGAGGTTATTAGGGAAATTATTTTCAAAATATACCTTCTATATAGCCTACTATAGCCTCTTAAGTAATAAAGTGTGTGTTTTTCTCACGCGTCCTGGAAAAATAAGAACATCTAAAAATCTAATGTATGTGCGAGTATGTACCAGTATACCTGACTCAGTGTCACGCTAAGTCATAAAAATGCTGAATTATTAAATATTATTTCAATAATTATTTTTTTCGTGCAAAATTTTGAAATGGGTGCACCGTAACAACAGAGTGAATTGGGTGCACCGTATGTAACTGCAGTCTCATTGTTACTTACTAAAGAAATATATTCTTTTTTCATTTCGGGGGGGATCAAACCCCCTTGATCCCCCCCTGGCTACGGCCTTGTGAAGTAACGAAGAAACCTTTTTATAATGCCATCTATTGAGAGATTGGTTTATTTGTAAACAATGAAACTAACAATGTCACTTTTTTTAGGTGACAATGTCAACCCTGAACTGCGCCAGAAATATTATTTCATTTTAGGCTTGTTTACCTACTTGTGTATATGCAACCTATAAAAAATATTCGATATTTTTTATATTTTATTCAGGGGAATTTACGCTGAATTTTGAAATTGCGCGACGAACATTCACTAGAGAAATGTTGTAAATACTTATTGCATAGAATTATAAGGTAGGTACAGAAGTCGCGTGCAATACAAATTTCGAATTCAAATGTATGGCAGCCATGACAGGTTTTATTTACATGTGTGTGTGAGGCGGTAGATCAGTAGGTGTACGTATACTGTCTTTAGTTGTGTGGAATGTAAAAAAATGTTACCAGAAAATAAATATTTCCCCATTCCGCCGGAATTTTTTTCAATTTTTTTTTTCGAACAAATTTTCAGGATATCAGTTTTAAGCTGATTGCTTGATAGACCAATAGGTATTAATTGTTATCGTTATTAAATATAATATGAACATTGGGGTTATATTTGTTTTACTTACCATACGAATAATATTAATTACATTACCTACTATGAAAATAATATGAGTTTAACTGCGTATATTTCCAATATTTTTAAAAATATCGAAAAAAGCCGAAACACCCCAACTAGATAATTTAATTTTCTATAAAAAATATCAACATTGTATTAGCACATTTCAAATTTTTTTTAACAATTTTTATAAAAATTGAATTTAGTGACGACATTGCTTCATACAATTTGTATGGCAGTCGACTACACACTATATAAGAAGACGTAATAGTTTGATACTAATCTCCAAACATAGATACATACCATCATGCTGTTTTCATATTCTGGGTAGGATCGAAGGACTGACCTCCATACTATCCTAACTTGACATACATACCTAGGTACATAGAAAACCAAATATTATCTTAAAATATTCAATAATTTGTATTTATGGGTTCATAGTTTGGTACTTATTCTTCAACTATGCGTACTATCGCTGTCGACAGTTGGATCTCATGTGTTACATGCAACTAGTATATTTGAGAAATTTGATTTCAAATTGGGGTGTGTAGGTTGATATGCCCCCTTAACCTATATATTTCGGCTCATATCCTACCTTAACTTTACTAAGCACAATCTCCCTCACGTCCGCCAGGGAATGTGATCTACATACTCGCTATTTGGAAAATCACACATATCATAATATCAATAGGCAAAACTTTGGATGTTGACAAGAACAGCCTCCGTGGTTCTTCTTCTTCTTATCAGCCATGTCCATCCACTGCTTAATAAAGGCGTCTTCTAAAATTTTCCACTTATTTCTGTCTTGGGATCCTTTTAAGTGGCTCAGTAGATTAGATATCTGACTTCTGAGCCAAAGGTCCGGAATCGATTCCCGTTGGAGACACAGTTTTAATTGTGTTTCGGTCTGGATCTGTGAGACAATGAACATAATAATCATATTATTTAAGCTCATTTGGTTAAATATCTGACTCTTGAGTCAAAGGTCTCGGGTTTGATTCCCGGTGAAGACACAGTTTTAATTGAGTTTCAGTCTGGATCTGTGAGACGATGTGAACATAATAATCATATTATTAAGATTTTGGTTCAGTTGGTTAAATATCTGACTCTTGAGCCAATGGTACCGGATTCGATTCCCATTCGAGACACAGTTTTAATTGTGCCCGGGAAGTACCTAATATAAAAAATAAAATAAACATTAAGTCTCCAGGATGTGGCAACTTGTTATTAGTTTCACAAATATTAATGATAATATTATGAATCAATTCGGAATAATAAATGATCTGATTGAAATGAAAAAAAAAACTTAGTAGGTAAGCAATAAAAAATGCCTTCACAAAGTTTGTGGAGTCCAGGTCCCCAGAATTCTATCACAAAGGTTTAAATAATGATCTTCCAATTAGATGGCAGAAGTGTATAGACTATGAGAGTAAATATTTTGATTAAATAAATAGGTATAGTTTATCCTACAAAAAAAAATGTTTTTATTTTTTAGTACCAACGGCAATTTCATACTTTAAGCCCTTTATAAGCGAATGCACTACAAAGATTTAGTTATTCGTAAAAAAATATAATTTAAGTGAATGATTTAGTTATTCATATAATGTAGGTAGGGATATTTTAACAATAATTGTATATTAAGCCAACTTGTAATTTTTTACCAAGTGTTGTTTGTGTACAGTTTAACTATGTAAATAAATAAAAAAAAATAATACTTATGTATATATGTAGGTAAAATGCACTATAAGGATAAAATATAGGTGAATATATTGAATGCACTATAATGATACCTATAGTTATTCATATAAGGATAAAATAGAAGAAAATGCATTGAATGCACTATAATGATACCTATAAATTTTCATATAAGGATAAAATAGAAATGAATGTATTGAATACACTATAATGATTCCTATAGTTATTCATATAAGGATAAAATATAGATGAATGTATTGAATGCACTATAATGATCCTGTTGTAATTGGTATAAGGATAAAATATAGGTTAATGTATTGAATGCACTATAATGATATTTTCATGTAAGGATAAAATAGAGGAGAATGTATCGAATGCACTATAATGATACCGATAGTTATTCATATAAGAATAAAATATAGGTGAATGTATTGAATGCACTATAATGATACCTATAGTTATTCATATAAGAATAAAATATAGGTGAATGTTTTGAATGCACTATAATGATACCTATAGTTATTCATATAAGAATAAAATATAGGTGAATGTATTGAATGCACTATAATGATACCTATAGTTATTCATATAAGAATAAAATATAGGTGAATGTATTGAATGCACTATAATGATACCTATAGTTATTCATATAAGAATAAAATATAGGTGAATGTATTGAATGCACTATAATGATACCTATAGTTATTCATATAAGAATAAAATATAGGTGAATGTATTGAATGCACTATAATGATACCTATAGTTATTCATATAAGAATAAAATATAGGTGAATGTATTGAATGCACTATAATGATACCTATAGTTATTCATATAAGAATAAAATATAGGTGAATGTATTGAATGCACTATAATGATACCTATAGTTATTCATATATGGATAAAATAGAAGAAAATGTATTGAATGGACTATAATGAGACCTATAAATTTTCATATAAGGATAAAATAGAAATGAGTGTATTGAATACACTATCTTCTTCTTCTTCCGGTGCCATGTCAGGAAACCCCAACGTCGGCTATCACTCTGGCAAATTCCTCTCTGTCCTGTGCTGCCCGGAATATCTGTTCCACGGTCCTGAAGCCGGTCCATTCCCTAATGTTGCGCAGCTAGGACATCTGTCTCCTTCCAGTCCCTCGGCGACCTTCAATCTTGCCCTTCAGTATTAGTTGGAGCAAGTGATACTTCTCCCCCCTCATTATGTGACCCAGATATGTGATCTTGCGGACCTTTACTGTGGACAAGAGTTTCCTGGTTGTTCTGGCTCGACTTAAGACTTCTGAGTTCGTAACCAGATCTGTCCAAGGGATTTTGAGCATTCTGCGATGCAACCACATCTCAAAAGCTTCCAGCCTGTTCATGGTGTTAACCTTCAATGTCCAAGTCTCACAGCCATATAGCAACACAGACCACACATAACATCTCATCATCCGCTGTCTCAGGTCCATATTGAGCTTTTCGTTACAGAAGAAAGATCTCATTTTATTAAAGGCAGCTCTTGCTCTCTCAATTCTGCACTTGATCTCCAGATCCGGGTCAAGGGACTCCGAAAGAATACTGCCAAGGTACTTAAATTTATCCACCTTATCTATAACCTTGCCCATTAATTGCAAGGAAGAACCAGGATATTCACATCGACCAAATGTCATCCACTTTGTTTTGGCTACATTTATAGATAAGCCCAAATGTTCACCAAATACATTGACATTGTTTAACAGTTCCTGGAGATCAGAAATAGAATCCGCCAGTAATACAGTATCATCGGCGTACCCGATATTATTAATTACTACGCCGTTGACTTTTATACCCCTCTCGGTGTTGTTGAGAGCTCTTTTAAATACATAATCAGAGTATAAGATGAAAAGTAGAGGAGACAAGATACAACCCTGCCGTACTCCTCGCTGTATGGGTATTTCATCTGATGTCACATTTCCACGTCTGATCTCAGCTGTTTGGTGCCAATATAGGTTTTGGATGAAGTTCAGATCTTTACACTATAATGATTCCTATAGTTATTCATATAAGGATAAAATATAGATGAATGTATTGAATGCACTCTAATGATCCTGTTGTAATTGGTATAAGGATTTAATATGGGTGAATGCATTGAATGCACTATAATGATACGGTACCGATAGTTATTCATATAAGAATAAAATAAAGGAGAATGTATTGAATGCACTATAATGATACCTATACCTAGTTATTCATATAAGAATAAAATAAAGGAGAATGTATTGAATGCACTATAATGATACCTATACCTAGTTATTCATATAAGAATAAAATAAAGGAGAATGTATTGAATGCACTATAATGATACCTATACCTAGTTATTCATATAAGAATAAAATAAAGGAGAATGTATTGAATGCACTATAATGATACCTATACCTAGTTATTCATATAAGAATAAAATAAAGGAGAATGTATTGAATGCACTATAATGATACCTATACCTAGTTATTCATATAAGAATAAAATAAAGGAGAATGTATTGAATGCACTATAATGATACCTATACCTAGTTGTTCATATAAGAATAAAATAAAGGAGAATGTATTGAATGCACTATAATGATACCTATACCTAGTTGTTCATATAAGAATAAAATAAAGGAGAATGTATTGAATGCACTAAAATGATACCTATACCTAGTTATTCATATAAGAATAAAATAAAGGAGAATGTATTGAATGCACTATAATGATACCTATACCTAGTTGTTCATATAAGAATAAAATAAAGGAGAATGTATTGAATGCACTATAATGATACCTATACCTAGTTGTTCATATAAGAATAAAATAAAGGAGAATGTATTGAATGCACTATAATGATACCTATACCTAGTTATTCATATAAGAATAAAATAAAGGAGAATGTATTGAATGCACTATAATGATACCTATACCTAGTTATTCATATAAGAATAAAATAAAGGAGAATGTATTGAATGCACTATAATGATACCTATACCAAGTTGTTCATATAAGAATAAAATAAAGGAGAATGTATTGAATGCACTATAATGATACCTATACCTAGTTGTTCATATAAGAATAAAATAAAGGAGAATGTATTGAATGCACTATAATGATACCTATACCTAGTTATTCATATAAGAATAAAATAAAGGAGAATGTATTGAATGCACTATAATGATACCTATAGTTATTCATATAAGAATAAAATATAGGTGAATGTATTGAATGCACTATAATGATACCTATAGTTATTCATATAAGAATAAAATATAGGTGAATGTATTGAATGCACTATAATGATACCTATAGTTATTCATATAAGAATAAAATATAGGTGAATGTATTGAATGCACTATAATGATACCTATAGTTATTCATATAAGGATAAAATAGAAGAAAATGCATTGAATGCACTATAATGATACCTATAAATTTTCATATAAGGATAAAATAGAAATGAATGTATTGAATACACTATAATGATTCCTATAGTTATTCATATAAGGATAAAATATAGATGAATGTATTGAATGCACTATAATGATCCTGTTGTAATTGGTATAAGGATAAAATATAGGTTAATGTATTGAATGCACTATAATGATATTTTCATGTAAGGATAAAATAGAGGAGAATGTATCGAATGCACTATAATGATACCGATAGTTATTCATATAAGAATAAAATATAGGTGAATGTATTGAATGCACTATAATGATACCTATAGTTATTCATATAAGAATAAAATATAGGTGAATGTATTGAATGCACTATAATGATACCTATAGTTATTCATATAAGAATAAAATATAGGTGAATGTATTGAATGCACTATAATGATACCTATAGTTATTCATATAAGAATAAAATATAGGTGAATGTATTGAATGCACTATAATGATACCTATAGTTATTCATATAAGAATAAAATATAGGTGAATGTATTGAATGCACTATAATGATACCTATAGTTATTCATATAAGAATAAAATATAGGTGAATGTATTGAATGCACTATAATGATACCTATAGTTATTCATATATGGATAAAATAGAAGAAAATGTATTGAATGGACTATAATGAGACCTATAAATTTTCATATAAGGATAAAATAGAAATGAGTGTATTGAATACACTATCTTCTTCTTCTTCCGGTGCCATGTCAGGAAACCCCAACGTCGGCTATCACTCTGGCAAATTCCTCTCTGTCCTGTGCTGCCCGGAATATCTGTTCCACGGTCCTGAAGCCGGTCCATTCCCTAATGTTGCGCAGCTAGGACATCTGTCTCCTTCCAGTCCCTCGGCGACCTTCAATCTTGCCCTTCAGTATTAGTTGGAGCAAGTGATACTTCTCCCCCCTCATTATGTGACCCAGATATGTGATCTTGCGGACCTTTACTGTGGACAAGAGTTTCCTGGTTGTTCTGGCTCGACTTAAGACTTCTGAGTTCGTAACCAGATCTGTCCAAGGGATTTTGAGCATTCTGCGATGCAACCACATCTCAAAAGCTTCCAGCCTGTTCATGGTGTTAACCTTCAATGTCCAAGTCTCACAGCCATATAGCAACACAGACCACACATAACATCTCATCATCCGCTGTCTCAGGTCCATATTGAGCTTTTCGTTACAGAAGAAAGATCTCATTTTATTAAAGGCAGCTCTTGCTATCTCAATTCTGCACTTGATCTCCAGATCCGGGTCAAGGGACTCCGAAAGAATACTGCCAAGGTACTTAAATTTATCCACCTTATCTATAACCTTGCCCATTAATTGCAAGGAAGAACCAGGATATTCACATCGACCAAATGTCATCCACTTTGTTTTGGCTACATTTATAGATAAGCCCAAATGTTCACCAAATACATTGACATTGTTTAACAGTTCCTGGAGATCAGAAATAGAATCCGCCAGTAATACAGTATCATCGGCGTACCCGATATTATTAATTACTACGCCGTTGACTTTTATACCCCTCTCGGTGTTGTTGAGAGCTCTTTTAAATACATAATCAGAGTATAAGTTGAAAAGTAGAGGAGACAAGATACAACCCTGCCGTACTCCTCGCTGTATGGGTATTTCATCTGATGTCACATTTCCACGTCTGATCTCAGCTGTTTGGTGCCAATATAGGTTTTGGATGAAGTTCAGATCTTTACACTATAATGATTCCTATAGTTATTCATATAAGGATAAAATATAGATGAATGTATTGAATGCACTCTAATGATCCTGTTGTAATTGGTATAAGGATTTAATATGGGTGAATGCATTGAATGCACTATAATGATACGGTACCGATAGTTATTCATATAAGAATAAAATAAAGGAGAATGTATTGAATGCACTATAATGATACCTATACCTAGTTATTCATATAAGAATAAAATAAAGGAGAATGTATTGAATGCACTATAATGATACCTATACCTAGTTATTCATATAAGAATAAAATAAAGGAGAATGTATTGAATGCACTATAATGATACCTATACCTAGTTGTTCATATAAGAATAAAATAAAGGAGAATGTATTGAATGCACTATAATGATACCTATACCTAGTTATTCATATAAGAATAAAATAAAGGAGAATGTATTGAATGCACTATAATGATACCTATACCTAGTTGTTCATATAAGAATAAAATAAAGGAGAATGTATTGAATGCACTATAATGATACCTATACCTAGTTGTTCATATAAGAATAAAATAAAGGAGAATGTATTGAATGCACTATAATGATACCTATACCTAGTTATTCATATAAGAATAAAATAAAGGAGAATGTATTGAATGCACTATAATGATACCTATACCTAGTTATTCATATAAGAATAAAATAAAGGAGAATGTATTGAATGCACTATAATGATACCTATACCTAGTTATTCATATAAGAATAAAATAAAGGAGAATGTATTGAATGCACTATAATGATACCTATACCTAGTTATTCATATAAGAATAAAATAAAGGAGAATGTATTGAATGCACTATAATGATACCTATACCTAGTTATTCATATAAGAATAAAATAAAGGAGAATGTATTGAATGCACTATAATGATACCTATACCTAGTTGTTCATATAAGAATAAAATAAAGGAGAATGTATTGAATGCACTATAATGATACCTATACCTAGTTATTCATATAAGAATAAAATAAAGGAGAATGTATTGAATGCACTATAATGATACCTATACCTAGTTGTTCATATAAGAATAAAATAAAGGAGAATGTATTGAATGCACTATAATGATACCTATACCTAGTTGTTCATATAAGAATAAAATAAAGGAGAATGTATTGAATGCACTAAAATGATACCTATACCTAGTTATTCATATAAGAATAAAATAAAGGAGAATGTATTGAATGCACTATAATGATACCTATACCTAGTTGTTCATATAAGAATAAAATAAAGGAGAATGTATTGAATGCACTATAATGATACCTATACCTAGTTGTTCATATAAGAATAAAATAAAGGAGAATGTATTGAATGCACTATAATGATACCTATACCTAGTTATTCATATAAGAATAAAATAAAGGAGAATGTATTGAATGCACTATAATGATACCTATACCTAGTTATTCATATAAGAATAAAATAAAGGAGAATGTATTGAATGCACTATAATGATACCTATACCAAGTTGTTCATATAAGAATAAAATAAAGGAGAATGTATTGAATGCACTATAATGATACCTATACCTAGTTGTTCATATAAGAATAAAATAAAGGAGAATGTATTGAATGCACTATAATGATACCTATACCTAGTTATTCATATAAGAATAAAATAAAGGAGAATGTATTGAATGCACTATAATGATACCTATAGTTATTCATATAAGAATAAAATATAGGTGAATGTATTGAATGCACTATAATGATACCTATAGTTATTCATATAAGAATAAAATATAGGTGAATGTATTGAATGCACTATAATGATACCTATAGTTATTCATATAAGAATAAAATATAGGTGAATGTATTGAATGCACTATAATGATACCTATAGTTATTCATATAAGGATAAAATAGAAGAAAATGCATTGAATGCACTATAATGATACCTATAAATTTTCATATAAGGATAAAATAGAAATGAATGTATTGAATACACTATAATGATTCCTATAGTTATTCATATAAGGATAAAATATAGATGAATGTATTGAATGCACTATAATGATCCTGTTGTAATTGGTATAAGGATAAAATATAGGTTAATGTATTGAATGCACTATAATGATATTTTCATGTAAGGATAAAATAGAGGAGAATGTATCGAATGCACTATAATGATACCGATAGTTATTCATATAAGAATAAAATATAGGTGAATGTATTGAATGCACTATAATGATACCTATAGTTATTCATATAAGAATAAAATATAGGTGAATGTATTGAATGCACTATAATGATACCTATAGTTATTCATATAAGAATAAAATATAGGTGAATGTATTGAATGCACTATAATGATACCTATAGTTATTCATATAAGAATAAAATATAGGTGAATGTATTGAATGCACTATAATGATACCTATAGTTATTCATATAAGAATAAAATATAGGTGAATGTATTGAATGCACTATAATGATACCTATAGTTATTCATATAAGAATAAAATATAGGTGAATGTATTGAATGCACTATAATGATACCTATAGTTATTCATATATGGATAAAATAGAAGAAAATGTATTGAATGGACTATAATGAGACCTATAAATTTTCATATAAGGATAAAATAGAAATGAGTGTATTGAATACACTATCTTCTTCTTCTTCCGGTGCCATGTCAGGAAACCCCAACGTCGGCTATCACTCTGGCAAATTCCTCTCTGTCCTGTGCTGCCCGGAATATCTGTTCCACGGTCCTGAAGCCGGTCCATTCCCTAATGTTGCGCAGCTAGGACATCTGTCTCCTTCCAGTCCCTCGGCGACCTTCAATCTTGCCCTTCAGTATTAGTTGGAGCAAGTGATACTTCTCCCCCCTCATTATGTGACCCAGATATGTGATCTTGCGGACCTTTACTGTGGACAAGAGTTTCCTGGTTGTTCTGGCTCGACTTAAGACTTCTGAGTTCGTAACCAGATCTGTCCAAGGGATTTTGAGCATTCTGCGATGCAACCACATCTCAAAAGCTTCCAGCCTGTTCATGGTGTTAACCTTCAATGTCCAAGTCTCACAGCCATATAGCAACACAGACCACACATAACATCTCATCATCCGCTGTCTCAGGTCCATATTGAGCTTTTCGTTACAGAAGAAAGATCTCATTTTATTAAAGGCAGCTCTTGCTCTCTCAATTCTGCACTTGATCTCCAGATCCGGGTCAAGGGACTCCGAAAGAATACTGCCAAGGTACTTAAATTTATCCACCTTATCTATAACCTTGCCCATTAATTGCAAGGAAGAACCAGGATATTCACATCGACCAAATGTCATCCACTTTGTTTTGGCTACATTTATAGATAAGCCCAAATGTTCACCAAATACATTGACATTGTTTAACAGTTCCTGGAGATCAGAAATAGAATCCGCCAGTAATACAGTATCATCGGCGTACCCGATATTATTAATTACTACGCCGTTGACTTTTATACCCCTCTCGGTGTTGTTGAGAGCTCTTTTAAATACATAATCAGAGTATAAGATGAAAAGTAGAGGAGACAAGATACAACCCTGCCGTACTCCTCGCTGTATGGGTATTTCATCTGATGTCACATTTCCACGTCTGATCTCAGCTGTTTGGTGCCAATATAGGTTTTGGATGAAGTTCAGATCTTTACACTATAATGATTCCTATAGTTATTCATATAAGGATAAAATATAGATGAATGTATTGAATGCACTCTAATGATCCTGTTGTAATTGGTATAAGGATTTAATATGGGTGAATGCATTGAATGCACTATAATGATACGGTACCGATAGTTATTCATATAAGAATAAAATAAAGGAGAATGTATTGAATGCACTATAATGATACCTATACCTAGTTATTCATATAAGAATAAAATAAAGGAGAATGTATTGAATGCACTATAATGATACCTATACCTAGTTATTCATATAAGAATAAAATAAAGGAGAATGTATTGAATGCACTATAATGATACCTATACCTAGTTATTCATATAAGAATAAAATAAAGGAGAATGTATTGAATGCACTATAATGATACCTATACCTAGTTATTCATATAAGAATAAAATAAAGGAGAATGTATTGAATGCACTATAATGATACCTATACCTAGTTATTCATATAAGAATAAAATAAAGGAGAATGTATTGAATGCACTATATTGATACCTATACCTAGTTATTCATATAAGAATAAAATAAAGGAGAATGTATTGAATGCACTATAATGATACCTATACCTAGTTAATCATATAAGAATAAAATAAAGGATAATGTATTGAATGCACTATAATGATACCTATACCTAGTTATTCATATAAGAATAAAATAAAGGAGAATGTATTGAATGCACTATAATGATACCTATACCTAGTTATTCATATAAGAATAAAATAAAGGAGAATGTATTGAATGCACTATAATGATACCTATACCTAGTTATTCATATAAGAATAAAATAAAGGAGAATGTATTGAATGCACTATAATGATACCTATACCTAGTTGTTCATATAAGAATAAAATAAAGGAGAATGTATTGAATGCACTATAATGATACCTATACCTAGTTGTTCATATAAGAATAAAATAAAGGAGAATGTATTGAATGCACTATAATGATACCTATACCTAGTTATTCATATAAGAATAAAATAAAGGAGAATGTATTGAATGCACTATAATGATACCTATACCTAGTTGTTCATATAAGAATAAAATAAAGGAGAATGTATTGAATGCACTATAATGATACCTATACCTAGTTGTTCATATAAGAATAAAATAAAGGAGAATGTATTGAATGCACTATAATGATACCTATACCTAGTTATTCATATAAGAATAAAATAAAGGAGAATGTATTGAATGCACTATAATGATACCTATACCTAGTTATTCATATAAGAATAAAATAAAGGAGAATGTATTGAATGCACTATAATGATACCTATACCTAGTTATTCATATAAGAATAAAATAAAGGAGAATGTATTGAATGCACTATAATGATACCTATACCTAGTTATTCATATAAGAATAAAATAAAGGAGAATGTATTGAATGCACTATAATGATACCTATACCTAGTTATTCATATAAGAATAAAATAAAGGAGAATGTATTGAATGCACTATAATGATACCTATACCTAGTTATTCATATAAGAATAAAATAAAGGAGAATGTATTGAATGCACTATAATGATACCTATACCTAGTTATTCATATAAGAATAAAATAAAGGAGAATGTATTGAATGCACTATAATGATACCTATACCTAGTTATTCATATAAGAATAAAATAAAGGAGAATGTATTGAATGCACTATAATGATACCTATACCTAGTTGTTCATATAAGAATAAAATAAAGGAGAATGTATTGAATGCACTATAATGATACCTATACCTAGTTATTCATATAAGAATAAAATAAAGGAGAATGTATTGAATGCACTATAATGATACCTATACCTAGTTGTTCATATAAGAATAAAATAAAGGAGAATGTATTGAATGCACTATAATGATACCTATACCTAGTTGTTCATATAAGAATAAAATAAAGGAGAATGTATTGAATGCACTATAATGATACCTATACCTAGTTGTTCATATAAGAATAAAATAAAGGAGAATGTATTGAATGCACTATAATGATACCTATACCTAGTTGTTCATATAAGAATAAAATAAAGGAGAATGTATTGAATGCACTATAATGATACCTATACCTAGTTATTCATATAAGAATAAAATAAAGGAGAATGTATTGAATGCACTATAATGATACCTATACCTAGTTATTCATATAAGAATAAAATAAAGGAGAATGTATTGAATGCACTATAATGATACCTATACCTAGTTATTCATATAAGAATAAAATAAAGGAGAATGTATTGAATGCACTATAATGATACCTATACCTAGTTGTTCATATAAGAATAAAATAAAGGAGAATGTATTGAATGCACTATAATGATACCTATACCTAGTTATTCATATAAGAATAAAATAAAGGAGAATGTATTGAATGCACTATAATGATACCTATACCTAGTTGTTCATATAAGAATAAAATAAAGGAGAATGTATTGAATGCACTATAATGATACCTATACCTAGTTGTTCATATAAGAATAAAATAAAGGAGAATGTATTGAATGCACTATAATGATACCTATACCTAGTTATTCATATAAGAATAAAATAAAGGAGAATGTATTGAATGCACTATAATGATACCTATACCTAGTTGTTCATATAAGAATAAAATAAAGGAGAATGTATTGAATGCACTATAATGATACCTATACCTAGTTGTTCATATAAGAATAAAATAAAGGAGAATGTATTGAATGCACTATAATGATACCTATACCTAGTTATTCATATAAGAATAAAATAAAGGAGAATGTATTGAATGCACTATAATGATACCTATACCTAGTTATTCATATAAGAATAAAATAAAGGAGAATGTATTGAATGCACTATAATGATACCTATACCTAGTTATTCATATAAGAATAAAATAAAGGATAATGTATTGAATGCACTATAATGATACCTATACCTAGTTATTCATATAAGAATAAAATAAAGGAGAATGTATTGAATGCACTATAATGATACCTATACCTAGTTATTCATATAAGAATAAAATAAAGGAGAATGTATTGAATGCACTATAATGATACCTATACCTAGTTATTCATATAAGAATAAAATAAAGGAGAATGTATTGAATGCACTATAATGATACCTATACCTAGTTGTTCATATAAGAATAAAATAAAGGAGAATGTATTGAATGCACTATAATGATACCTATACCTAGTTATTCATATAAGAATAAAATAAAGGAGAATGTATTGAATGCACTATAATGATACCTATACCTAGTTGTTCATATAAGAATAAAATAAAGGAGAATGTATTGAATGCACTATAATGATACCTATACCTAGTTGTTCATATAAGAATAAAATAAAGGAGAATGTATTGAATGCACTATAATGATACCTATACCTAGTTATTCATATAAGAATAAAATAAAGGAGAATGTATTGAATGCACTATAATGATACCTATACCTAGTTGTTCATATAAGAATAAAATAAAGGAGAATGTATTGAATGCACTATAATGATACCTATACCTAGTTGTTCATATAAGAATAAAATAAAGGAGAATGTATTGAATGCACTATAATGATACCTATACCTAGTTATTCATATAAGAATAAAATAAAGGAGAATGTATTGAATGCACTATAATGATACCTATACCTAGTTATTCATATAAGAATAAAATAAAGGAGAATGTATTGAATGCACTATAATGATACCTATACCTAGTTATTCATATAAGAATAAAATAAAGGAGAATGTATTGAATGCACTATAATGATACCTATACCTAGTTGTTCATATAAGAATAAAATAAAGGAGAATGTATTGAATGCACTATAATGATACCTATACCTAGTTGTTCATATAAGAATAAAATAAAGGAGAATGTATTGAATGCACTATAATGATACCTATACCTAGTTATTCATATAAGAATAAAATAAAGGAGAATGTATTGAATGCACTATAATGATACCTATACCTAGTTATTCATATAAGAATAAAATAAAGGAGAATGTATTGAATGCACTATAATGATACCTATACCTAGTTATTCATATAAGAATAAAATAAAGGAGAATGTATTGAATGCACTATAATGATACCTATACCTAGTTGTTCATATAAGAATAAAATAAAGGAGAATGTATTGAATGCACTATAATGATACCTATACCTAGTTGTTCATATAAGAATAAAATAAAGGAGAATGTATTGAATGCACTATAATGATACCTATACCTAGTTATTCATATAAGAATAAAATAAAGGAGAATGTATTGAATGCACTATAATGATACCTATACCTAGTTGTTCATATAAGAATAAAATAAAGGAGAATGTATTGAATGCACTATAATGATACCTATACCTAGTTATTCATATAAGAATAAAATAAAGGAGAATGTATTGAATGCACTATAATGATACCTATACCTAGTTGTTCATATAAGAATAAAATAAAGGAGAATGTATTGAATGCACTATAATGATACCTATACCTAGTTGTTCATATAAGAATAAAATAAAGGAGAATGTATTGAATGCACTATAATGATACCTATACCTAGTTATTCATATAAGAATAAAATAAAGGAGAATGTATTGAATGCACTATAATGATACCTATACCTAGTTATTCATATAAGAATAAAATAAAGGAGAATGTATTGAATGCACTATAATGATACCTATACCTAGTTATTCATATAAGAATAAAATAAAGGAGAATGTATTGAATGCACTATAATGATACCTATACCTAGTTGTTCATATAAGAATAAAATAAAGGAGAATGTATTGAATGCACTATAATGATACCTATACCTAGTTGTTCATATAAGAATAAAATAAAGGAGAATGTATTGAATGCACTATAATGATACCTATACCTAGTTATTCATATAAGAATAAAATAAAGGAGAATGTATTGAATGCACTATAATGATACCTATACCTAGTTGTTCATATAAGAATAAAATAAAGGAGAATGTATTGAATGCACTATAATGATACCTATACCTAGTTATTCATATAAGAATAAAATAAAGGAGAATGTATTGAATGCACTATAATGATACCTATACCTAGTTGTTCATATAAGAATAAAATAAAGGAGAATGTATTGAATGCACTATAATGATACCTATACCTAGTTGTTCATATAAGAATAAAATAAAGGAGAATGTATTGAATGCACTATAATGATACCTATACCTAGTTATTCATATAAGAATAAAATAAAGGAGAATGTATTGAATGCACTATAATGATACCTATACCTAGTTATTCATATAAGAATAAAATAAAGGAGAATGTATTGAATGCACTATAATGATACCTATACCTAGTTATTCATATAAGAATAAAATAAAGGAGAATGTATTGAATGCACTATAATGATACCTATACCTAGTTGTTCATATAAGAATAAAATAAAGGAGAATGTATTGAATGCACTATAATGATACCTATACCTAGTTGTTCATATAAGAATAAAATAAAGGAGAATGTATTGAATGCACTATAATGATACCTATACCTAGTTATTCATATAAGAATAAAATAAAGGAGAATGTATTGAATGCACTATAATGATACCTATACCTAGTTATTCATATAAGAATAAAATAAAGGAGAATGTATTGAATGCACTATAATGATACCTATACCTAGTTATTCATATAAGAATAAAATAAAGGAGAATGTATTGAATGCACTATAATGATACCTATACCTAGTTATTCATATAAGAATAAAATAAAGGAGAATGTATTGAATGCACTATAATGATACCTATACCTAGTTGTTCATATAAGAATAAAATAAAGGAGAATGTATTGAATGCACTATAATGATACCTATACCTAGTTGTTCATATAAGAATAAAATAAAGGAGAATGTATTGAATGCACTATAATGATATCTATACCTAGTTATTCATATAAGAATAAAATAAAGGAGAATGTATTGAATGCTCTATAATGATACCTATGGTTATTCATATAAAGATAAACATGTAGGTGAATGCACTATAATGATATAGGTACCATGCATCATATTAGAGTATATTATTATATGTAATGTAACTGCAAGCGGAACTCGATCCAAATATAACACATTCCGTTTCTATATTTAGATTATTCATTGTAGGTACATACAAACGTACCTACATAATATATAACTAGGTCATGCGGCCTCATGGACTGGACTGAGTTACAGAAACATCCCGCTGGTGCCGCGCCGCGCCTGCTGATACCTACATGATGACGTCAAATCTATACAGCATAGAAAACTCCCTTTTTATACTCTGTCCTTTATGGCGCCCTGATAAGAAAAATGCGATACTTATTTGATTTTCTCTCAATAATTTCAAAAATGTCGTGCATTTTCTATTTTTAAGCATTAAATACGACATTATTTTACTAAATCTATAAACTTTGAATTATAAAGAACGGATAAGCTAAGAAATATTTTAGGGTTAGAAATAATAATCTTTATACTTAGATAATTCAATGATACTTAGTAGTTATTAGAATAGTGCTTCCACTATTTTCTATTTTCATCGTTTTCGTGTGTTTCGTGTGTTCGTATTAGAGCTCGGTAATCAAAAATACAACAGGTAACAATAACATCTCACATAGCTCAGCAATGAAGTTCACCATTTTAAGGTGAGAAGAGACTGTGAGGATACACAAAAGTGTCGTGATTCCTCTTATAAGGTGACGCACACCTGTCGTTGGTTACCCTGCAATGTGGGATATGACGTGATTAAATTAAATATGAAGAATCTTTAGTAATACCTATGTCAATCACTTAGTTAAATATAGTATTATAACTCAATGATGTCAAAAGACATACCGAAAGAACTATACTAGGTACTACTTTCTGTAGTACATAACTCCTATCTCCTAAGAAACCTTTGTAATATCTATCAGTCTTTTTTGAGATTGGTCATTTCATATACATAAGCATGAGTGAGACATTAACTCACATGCATATTTAAGTACCTACTCAAATGTACCTATCTCAATCTAAATATATAAAAGTCTTGTGTCACGATGTTCGTACACGCTAATTTCCGAAACTGCCCAACCGATTTCAATGAAATTTTCATAATTTGTAATTATACCTACATATTGTAGATAGAAAACAAAATATCTTAAAATATTTATTATTTTGTGTTTAAGTGTTTTTTGTTTGGTAAGTAGGTACGTATTTTTCAATTATGCATACTATCGCCATCGATAGTTGGATCTCATGTCTTACATGCAACTAATAATAATCAATATATTTTTTTTTGTTATGTAAAGTTTTTTAATGATTAAAGTATTCATAAAAGTACACAGTATAACTGCAGTATTCGTAGAAGTACGAGTTTGTTCTGACGTCATCAGCAATGAATATATATACAGAGTACCTAGGATATGTAAGTACATTGATATACCTACATAGGTGCATTGTACATTTAACTGAAAGATAGTATCTACAGCACTGTACTGCATTGGGCCTTGGTCCCTGGAATTGTGAATGGGTGGCAGTGCAACGAACTGCTTCTGACCTACATAATATGGTACCTACCTACCTATACTCTCTATAGACTGTGTACCATAGCCAGGAACCATTGATCAGCTCCCTAGCTGCGTCCGTTACCGGGAGATGTACACCTAACTCCCACATTCCACATCCCGACACCACCATCTACATCCTACAGACAATCCACCCCACTGGGAGTCGAACCCTCAACATGAGACCTCCCGATGAAACTAAAACGTTTGTCTCTTTTAAAAATATTTGGACACAAGTTTTTAAATATGCAATTTAAGAGGTAATATTACGCAATTTAAGAGGAAATATCTAGTGACTGAAAACATGACATATCAAAACCGCCTAATACACTATGAAGTTACGTGTTAGTAAGGGTAACTATCGCGTGCATTGTACGTGATTTAAATTATCGGAAACCCAAAATTTATTGATTTTTTGCATTTTAAGAACAAACCAGGGGGGCAAGTTTGGTTCAATCGGCGAAATCAAAACCCTAGTGATTACCCATATCATGGATATAATTATCATATGGAGTTCTATGACATCTAAAGATATTATAAAACTCCATATAATAATTATATCCATGATATGGGTAATCGTGAGGGTTTTGATTTCACCGGTTGGACGAGACTTGCTCCCCTGACTTGAAATGAAAAAACTTTATCGGTCATTCACTTTGATTTAACGCACTCTTTAAACTTATAAAAGATTTATTTCTCTATGACACATATTTATGTAGTAATTTAAAAAAATGCTGTAAAAAAGGTTATTTTAAATATTTTTTAGAGGAGTTTTAAAATTGCATGACGAACATTCACTAGATAAATATTGAAAACACTTATGGTATTTTTTCTAGAAATACACTATTTAAAGTCTAACGCCTTAACTTTCGACAACTACACACAGTTTTTAGTTGGGTTTTCGATGTGAATCTGTGAGACAATAAACACCGTCCTCCAAAATGTGGCAACTTGTTACGAAAATAGGTCTAATCATTAAAAAGAGTTAGTTAAGAATTAATCATTTGTCGGACAGTAAATACAATTATTTACTGTAAATAAATTATTCACTATATGTCTAAATTTGTTATTTTATTATTAGGTATTATTATAACTATGTCAAATATTAATTTAACACGCACCCAATAACAAGTTGCCACATTCTGGGGACTTACGATATTAATCGTCGCGCAGAAATAGACTGAAAACACAATTAAAAACTGTGTCTCCACCGGGAATCGAACTCAGGACCTTTGGATCAACAGTCAGATACCTAATCAACTGAGCCACGAAGGCCGTGTTTTATTTACATTATTATATCATTGTTGATTGTATGTATTTTGTGTGTTATGTTTTTTATGCAAATGAATCCTTCGCAATTCTTCTATTCACTTTCTGAGCAAAAGATGTTTATGCTTTTTGAGAAATGGAAAAAATAGTGTAGATACCAACCTACTGATATTCAAAGTATTGTAGTATATGTGTATATGTATTGTTTTATTGAATAATAAATAGTGTAGATACCAACCTACTGATATTCAATGTATTGTAGTATATGTGTATATGTATTGTTTTATTGAATAATAAATAAAAAAATAATAGGCATTTACATGTTAGGAAATGAATGAATAAACTTAAAATATAAAGATATAAAAAAACAGCCATATTCTTCAAACCCTGTGATTATGAAAAAATATTAGATTTTAAAATCAATCTTTTACATTATAAATTTTACATCTTGAGACTCATCCATCACATCACGTCTCATACATTTCCCTCTCAAAATGTCGTCATGATCTTATTATTCTTTTCTTGGACTACCATGACCTCTTGTTCAATTCCTATCGGCTTTGTATAATTTCTTTGTCAGACGTTCGTCATCTATTCATCGCAAGTGACCAAACCATCTTGACGTGTAGAATTATCATTTGGGTACCTAGTTACACATTTCACGAATTTAAATGAATTTATTTAGCTTAATAAATGGATTGGAATCAAAATGTATTTTTTAAGATGATGTTTTCATGAATATTTTTTAATAATGCAAATGTAAAATAATATTCCACACGATTGATGACGGCATCATTCTTCTTTAATAAAGTGATCACGTAAACAAGCCGATGACAGGTCGTAAGCCCTGTAGGTGCCTTGAGTTCCTGGTTCTTCTATAATATCCTAACTTCGTCTCTATTGAGATGTTAAAAAGTTTGTCAATAATCTTTTTTCTTTTTTAGGGGGCAATGATTTATTTATTTCTGAGAGATGTTATTTATAAACAATTATTCATTATCTTCAAGTAAAAGTTGTAAAATTATCTTGTTTTACAATATTTACCACTGTGTCCATCAATAAAAAAATGGAAAAATTTTATTTCTCCGGGAGTCGTCGGTGAGGCCTATTGAATGAGGTGGGAGGTGCTATGTACACCGAACACCGGTATGACGTCAGCAATGCAACTCCCCATACCCCTAGCAATCTAACACCTCCCGACCCCCTTCGTCACACGATAGTTTTGATCAATGAATGATGAAAGTAGGTCGCGAACCCGGGAGAATGAATAGGCCATTCTGAAAAAGCAGGCACCTAGTTGATGTGTTGCCATACATCACAATTGACTACTTTAGAATCAAGCTTTTAACATGGCAACATCCAATAGAATTTTTTATTTGGAAAAATAACGATCTTCGAACAACATTTCTTTCTGTATATTTTTACTTTGTACACTGAGAGAAGAATTAATAAAATACTTTTATAATATACACAACATACATACTATCACGCCCTTACGGGGTAAGTAGATAGAACCGAACGCCCCATTTTTTTTATCTTAACACGCATCAATCGTATCGCACGCATCGGTCGTGCCATCCTTTTTATTCGATAACCCAACCTCTTTTTTATATGAATAAAATTGTGGTATATTTTACAATTAGTAACAATATATAAAATATAAACGCGTATTCAAAATTTCTACACTTTATTAGCACAACAGTACAAGATATAAATAATGAAGTAATATAATATGATACAAAGAACTACTTAGAGCCGTAATCAGATATTAAAACCAGAGAGCGCCTTCCTCTTTTTCTCTTGTTTATATACCATCCTTCATTTTACGAAGACACCTTAGTCCAGGGGTGGGCAGACTTACACTATCGGCGGTCTACAACATAAAAATTGGACGACAAGCGATCGACTCACAAGCAGAAAAAATAATTGGTACTTACCTACATACTACTTAGAGGTCGATGAATGGCACTACGTGTTTTCCGCTAATATCTCGTAGGAAGGCACGTATTTACTAAGTGCCAAACGTAAACACGAAGACAGATATGTTCGTCAGTAAGCCGATGTGGTATTTTGACTTAATTATTTTCATTTCAGAAAATGCAGATTCACACAAATACGTTGACCCAAACAAAGCAGTTAATTGTTGGGCAATTTGCTTTAAGGTTTGGGTATTTTTCTTGCGTTAAAAGAGACCAAAATGTGGTATCTGTTGCTCTGGCTTTGATGTGTATGTCTGAAATAATCTGCATTATCTCGTTTTCAAGAGAAGGCAAGTCCATGTCACAAGTATTCGATATTTCAGAAGCAATTATTTCAACATCCTCACAAAAAAATTGTAAGTATCCGCGCGATCGACCGGTCGATCGCGATCGACTGTTTGCCCATCCCTGCCTTAGTCCTATCATACGAGCTATACATATTGCCGCTAAACAGGCATATCGATCACAAAAATATTGATTTTAAAACCAAAATGCTGTCCAGAAAACAAGAATAATGATTATTTTAATGAAATTCTAGTGTATAAATCTGTTTTATCTCAGTGTACAAGAAATTTAAAAACAAATGCGCAAAAGTACATTAGGTGGTTGTGCACTTGATGTAACATGTCCATATGAATGGAATAGGCTCCCATCACATACCCTCAGACAAACTACATATATACATGACTTTTAATTTTTCAATTTATATTAAGCAGTTAATGGAATATTCTTCCATTTGTACATAAAAACGAGTGGATTGTGGCCAACGCTAACTCCTCAGTAACAAGTCATTCTATAAAATATTCAAATTTTGTATGGAAAATATTCAGCATTTTCATGGAATGAGTTTGATACATTATTTTTTATTTAAATATTTTGTATGAAAACTTAATAATTATTCAATACCATTTTATGTAAGTGATATGCTTTTTTACAAATTTTATAATAAAATTTTCAAACTATAAGTTTCCTGAGCTTGGGATCACTTTGAAATATTTGACAATTAAAAAAATTGAGAAGCACTATTCAGATATCCTTCAAAATCTAATGGGGCCTACAAGTGTAAGTGAGTATTAGATATACAATTTTGCAACATTCGAATGAGTACTTTAGTCTATAATCGATAAAGTAAAATGAACACGCCTTACATAGCACACAGCACACACACACAGATACATTGTGATGAAACTTTCAGAATATAATCTCACCATGATACTAGTTGCAATAAAAAAAATACCCCTATAAATTGCGAAATCATAACTCCCCACTATATTCCCTTGGGTTAGTGAGGAGTAAAAATAGTTGATGGACATGAAGATTGATAGAACAAAATATTTAATTAAATTTATTGATTTACTCCTTAGAATTTTTTTATGTTATTTGTATAGCTTAGAATGAAACACGTTTTGAGTTTTTCTATGAGTTTCACCATAGATTCACACTTAATTTAGTTATAGGTTTCAGAATATCGAAGGCCATTATAAAATATTTTTTAACAGATTTTTAATTATCTCAATAGAGACGAAGTTGGAATATTTGACTCCCGACAGGAAAAAAATCCAATGTTTGCGCATATGCAATAATAAAAATATTCGCCATTATAAGAATTTATGTAAAGTGTTTTTAAGCAAGTGGAGCTTATGGACATGTTTAGACGTATTATTAAATGTAAAATAAATATATGTTAGTTTGTGCAAAGAAGGTCAGAACCACAGATCAACAATAATGGATAGCCTAGTCTTCACACCAGATTTTTTAAATCTAATCTACAAAAGTTTGGTAAAAATAGGTTGGTTAGGTTTGTTTGTAGCTATAATTGCGACTCACGTGAGCCAGTTGCCTTATATATTAAAAAAAAGTAACTAAAATATTACAAAAAATAACTATATTGGTATTTTTACCAATCTTTTTTAGGTTAGGTTTAAAAAATGTTGTGTAAAGCTAGGCTATCCATAATGATGTACCTACATAGTCAGTACAACATTTTTGAATGTAATAAACTTGTGAATAAAAAGGATTGAAGTTGCAATTTATCAGCTTAAACAATGCTCGCGTTTAGTAAATTCACAATGATATCGATATGTATCTGCAACGTTTACATTTATTTATGGTATTGTTTATTTATTATTATATGCAGATTTTATATATTATAAATAACCAAAAAACTATTTTTTTTATATAAATTTCCTGAAAACAAGTAATCAAAAATTTATTTCTTCCAACTAACCAGTGTTTTCAGCTCAGAGAAACAAGAATTGCGTGAGAAATGAATTTAAATAAAATTCTCCTCTGCTGGGAAACGAACCCAGGACGCTCGCACAGAAGCCTATATGCATTTCTAAAATTTGGCGGCACACTTTAAGAGTTTCACGGCACACAAAAATGCCACGGCACAGTGGTTGAGAATCACTGAGTTAGTCCTCCAAAGAAAAACGTTATTTATGAGAAATGTACTGTAATATAATATATATTTTTATTTATTTAAAATAAATAAATAAATGGTATAATGTAATAAGTTATTACAACAGTTAAGTATTACAGCAAGGGCGATTTCCACGTAAACGGTGAATTTCACTAGATATGGAAATATGGCCCCTTTTATGTGCACTCTAGCAACGAAACGGTTAGCCTTACAAAAAAAAACCTTTAATAAGGCGTGTAATATAGTGAATTTTGTGTACTTTTACTTTTTCCAGAATGGTTTGTCGAAAAAACGTTTTCTTTTTGCGATATAGGCCGAAAACTGGAAAAAAGTGCCAAAATTTGGTCAAAAAGTGCCTAAAAAACAAAGTTCCGGGCAACATTTTTACCCGCAAACTTCAAATTCGTGTTCAGCGACCCAAAAAACATAAAGGGTGAGAAAATAAAAACTAAAGCAAAATTTGCTTCCGAAAATCCTAATATGCCTAGCCTAATATGCCTAGCCTAATATGTAACTCCATAATATGGGTAATCGTGGGGTTTTGATTTCGCCGGTTGGACCAGACTTGCCCCCCCATACTCGATCATAAAAAAATCGTTGAGATCAAGGTTAATTATGAATTCGTCATTGATTTTTGTATAAATCAACACAATTGATATATTAATTATAATCTAAAAGATTTCAAAGTCTGAATCGAATCTAATATATTATATAGTCTGAAACTATAATAATATTAATCAACTTCGCGATTAGCCCTGCTGAGCCTGTTCCCAGGTGGTAGATGATAGATCATTTCTAAAATATTTCTGGGATTTCTAAAATATTTGTGTGCATTTCTAAAATATTTCTGGGATGGGGAATGAGGGGAGGTATTGTGAGGTGTTGGGGGGTGGTGCAGTATATCCTCTGACGTCACTACAGAACGCAGTGACGTCACGTACCGGTGGCTGTGCACGTTGGAGGCTGGAGGACGCTGACCCAGTTACTACATATGTGGTGGAGACCGAACCAGCCTTTGTATCACCCTCCACAGGCACCTGCACCGTCTTAACCACCCTATACCGGCACTATAATGTAACTCAGTTACATTTTACACTATTGACTTTCTGCTGCAAAAATATTTATTTATTCGTGGCTCAGTTGATTGGGTTTCTGGATGCCGATCCAAGGGTCCCGGGTTCGATTCCCGGTGGAGACTCAGTTTTTAATTGTGTTTTCAGTCTGGATCTGTGAGACGATGATCGTAAGTCTCCAGAATGTGGCAACTTATTGTTTTTGGGTGCGTGTCAAATAAATATTTGACATAGTACCTGTTAGTTACCCGACAAGCTATACAAAAATAAAATAAAATACTTGTCATAATTTTAAAAATGTATAAAACAGTCATCAAATCAGTACTCGATCATAATCAATTCTTAATCTTATCTACATTCAAACATAAAATACGCCAAGATCAAAGTTAAGTATGAATTTGTCATTAATTTTTGTATAAATTAATTCAATTAATTAATAAATTCTGAATCTAAACATAATCAACTCGTATCCACTCATAGAGTAATTCTCGTGTGTTAGTAGATGAGCGTAACATTCATTGAACGATTACAATTATTACATATTCTTTTTTGTTACAAGACACTTGAAAATATATACTAGTTGCAGTTGATAGTATGTATAGTTGAAGAATAAGTACCAAACTATAAACCCATAAATACAAATTATTTAATATTTTAAGATATTTGCTTTTCTATACAACACATGTACCTAGGTATGTATGTCAAGATTGGATAGTATGGAGGTCAGTCCTTTGATCCTACCCAGAATATGAAAACAGCATGATGGTATGTATGTATGTTTGGAGATTAGTATCAAACTATTACGTCTTCTTATATAGTGTGTAGGCGACTGCCATTCAAATTGTATGAAGCAATGTCGTCACTAAATTCAATTTTTATAAAAATTGTTAAAAAAATTTGAAACGTGCTAATACAATGTTGATATTTTTTTATAGAAAATTAAATTATCTAGTTGGGGTGTTTCGGCTTTTTTCGATATTTTTAAAATTTTTTAAAAAATTTGGAAATATAGGCAGTTAAACTCATAAATTTATCATAAAAAAAATTTTTTTTTAATAAAAAATGTTTGAGAAACCCTGGAATTTTTTTGAAAAAATAAATTTGAGATTTTGTATTTGTCTATGTTTATACCAATTTTCAGCTTTCTAGCTTTTATGGTTTCTGAGATATATGGAAAAATCAACCAAAATTTCAAAAGTTGATAACCCCTGACTGAAACAAAAATTCACAATTCTGAGTATAAAAGTTTTGTAAGCCTATAACTGTTTATATATTCTGAAATTTTGGGCTCTGTAAACTAAGCGGATCAAAAGTTATAAGGGGGGGACAGACAGATACACACAGACACACACACACACAAAACTCACATAAAATGTTCTACTCCGAATTCTGAGTAAATCCATGTACGGGAACATATATGCTGCGAGGCCTCTAGTTCGTGTTATTAGCATGCAAAAAGTCCACTACACCATACAAAATTTTCCTTCGTACACGCATCTTGGCTTAATAATGTCGATTCATTCAGAGAATTGAATTCTTATGAACGAATCGACAGTTGGATAATGTCGATTCATTCAGAGAATTGAATTCTAATGAACGAATCGACAGTTGGATTAAGTATGCCTATATATTTTATAAATTCCTTAAATAGCTTAGGATTTTTTTGTAAAATGAATTCCGTGATAGGAATAATGATTGTGCATGCTGGTTGATATTTTACATTTTGGATTTGAAATTGGCCTTATCTTTTAGATTTCAAACATTTAATTTTTTTTTTCGACAAACTTTTTAATATCTCAATCGAGACGAAGTTGGAATATAATAGAAGAACCAGGTACTCAAGGCACCTACACCTACAGGGCTTATGACCTGTCATCGGCTGGTTAACGTAATCACTTTATGGGGTTGCGCAACGTTCACCAATTATGCCTTCTTATTGAATTCCCTAATCAATGGAATTTTCGAAAGTTCTATATATTTGAATAATGAGTAACAGATCACCTGAAAATAGGACATTATTACTATTGCCATCTATGAAGTAACAAAGAAACCTTTTTTAACGCCATCTATTGAGAAATTGGTGTATTTGTAAACAATGAAAGCAACATTCCGTATAGATGAGGTGACAGTGTTCTCGTAGAGATGTCACCCCTGAACTGCGCCAGAAATATTATTTCATTTTTGGCTTGTTTACCTACTTGTACCAATGTATATGTAAATCGAATATTTTTTAATCGCATATACGCAAACATTGGATTTTTTCCCCTGTCGGGGAGTCAAATGATATTTTTTTGACAAACTTTTTTCGTAAAAAAAATATCTATAAAAAAAACAATGTTTTTGTATATACAATTAAAAAATATTCAATTATATTTTTGCTCTCCACTTTTATGTAGTAATACAAATACAAGCCTTCTAATATTGTTTAAGAGGGTGACTGCTGCCAACGTACCTATTTTTTCAATTTGATATACCATCGTTATTACTAAACGAATCATTTTGAAAAAAATAACCTAGTTAGTTTGGATATTAATAAAGAGAAATATACCTTAACTTTTTGATTATGTTCTGTATATATTCTTTTAGAAAAATAATAAGCATACCCCGATTTTAGACATTTATCTTAAATTTCTAAAAAAATATAAGGTAAAGAACAATTTTTTTTTTATAAATTAAAGAAGAACAAAATACCTGGAAAAATATGATATGACGTTGCATTAACGCATCAGGTTAAGTAAATAAACCAAAAAAACTTTTATTACGCAATGGCGCTGAATGAAAAATAAATGTTTTTTAGGTTTATTTACTAAACCTGAAGCATTAATGCAACGTCACATCATATTTTTCTAGATATTTTTGTCTTCTTTAATTTAAAAAAAAATATATTGCTCTACGCCTTATAGTTTATTAAAAATATATGATAAACGTTGAAAATCGGGGTATGCCATTATTTTTCTACAAGAATTTATACAGGACATTATCAAAAAGTAAAAGTATATTTTTGTTTATGAATATACAAACTATCTAAATTATTTTTTTCAAAACGATTTGATAAGAAATAATGATGGTATATCAAATAGAAAAATAGGTACGTTGGCAGCAGTCCCCCCCCCTTAAACCTAATTGTTTTACATCAAAAAGAGGATTTATAATATTTAGTCGACCATTTTGGTTCAGCTAGTTATAACTACAATATGGTCATAATTTGGAAATACCTACTATTTTTTATTGTGTTTTCTGTCTGGATCTCAAAGACGATTACCTATGTACCTACTATCGTAAATTTTTCACTCACAAAATGATAGAATGTTCTGGAAAATGTTTATTTTTTCGATTTTAGGCTCCATAGCAATGCATGTGTGATATTTGAAAAGGAAAAAGTACAATAATTTATTCAACGGAGGTATGAATGTTAGTCGCAACTCATTCTTTTTTTTATGCAATTAAAAATTCATCTCAGCATTAAAATTATCCAGCAAGCACGTACAATAACCACGTAAACAAACTGATCGATTTCCTTTATGATAAATTTAAACCTTATTTGTCTTTTTAAGATGTAATTCACTTATAGTATGGTTGACATTTTCGTGAGATGAATGTCAGTAGGTACTTGAAATACATGCCTATAATAAGATTACAAATGATTTCTTTACTAAAAATAAAACAGATTCTTGTGTCTATATATAAAATATTGGTGATCAATTTAAAACTGATACCAAATTAGAATCAAAAGATAAAAAAATTCTAGTCGACCTTTTGCAGAAAGTTCAACTTCGAGAATGTTGAAATTTAATTAATTAACTTATTTATTGGTATCCGACGTCTACCTTACCTTTAATATTATTACCTTTGTGTAATAATAATAAACATCTATATATTATACCCAAAATCCTATTATTGGAAAAACGTTGGTCAATTTCTTCAGTGCCCTATTGGACTTCATGAATATTCTTTTGGACTGCCTTGACTGCCTTCGTAAAACATCCCTTTATACAAGTCCAAGTTAACGATGTATATTAATTATGTATTAAATTGTATCGATGCATATATTTTCAAAATAAATTAATTTGTGTTATTTTTATTGTTTCAGTGTGCAATTTCATTGTGCACGAGCGCTGCGTGAATTCGGTGGTGACGGCCTGTTCCAGCATAGCCCCCAGCCTGATCAAGGTATTTTAATACGTCATATTTTATAGTAGGTACCTACTCGATCCAATGTGGAATTGTTAAAATGGAATACCAACCTAAAACGAATGGTTGTTACGCCACTGCAGTATCAACATTATATATTTTTTTTTAAATATTATGAAACATATCAATAAAATAATAAATAGTTACTTTCTTTACGTGTCCGGACATAAGCCTTTCCACAGCAATATGTTGCAGCAGCCACTGCTAAGTCATTTGCCACAACCAAGTCTTCTTCGTTACATCTCTGTACCGTGTTTTGGTAGACAAAAAGATGCCCATCATTCTGAACTTCGCCGCAATTTCAAGATACATCCTATTCTCTTCCTGTGCCACGAGGGGGGATGTCGTGGTCAAGAAACTTTTTTTAAATTTTAATCTCGCCATCAGAAGCATGCGACCAAACAGAGAATGTATTCATGATAAATATATTTTTATTTCACATATAATTTCATACTTATATGCCTTGAAGAAGTATCTACAGCAAAAAATAGTTAACTCCCTTTTCACATTTAATTTAACTAGATAATTATAACAGAATTCTGTCAAAATAGTCTTTAGACAATACTATTTTCTATGAACTATATAAAAAAAATAGTGACGTCACGCATTTATCAAATAAGTAGGTATCATATTATTTTGTGGCTTTAAAATGGCGATACTCCATAAGTTTGTGGTTTCATTATCAATTGGATTTTCATAGTTAAAAATAATATGTTCGGTATCGTAATCTCATTTGATTAATACTCAATCATCAATTAAACTTTACGATGTTATTACATACACATAAATAATACTTCTAATCGTATCGATTACAGTATCTATTATCGCTCATTTTTTTTTATAAAAATGAATATGTCCTTGTTAAAAAAGTACATATACACTCCTACATTCCCTAAATTTAGCATAAATGCTTGTGCTATAGGAGAACGAAATCGGTCGAGGCAGGATTCGAACTCGCGATCACTGGATTAGCCCAGTGCGCTAAACGCTCTGCCATCGACTCATCATTATAATATAATTCTGAATAAATAATATATACTTCCTTGCACCCTGCACATAAATGTGGCGAGTTTATAGCCAAATGGCAATGTCTTCCAAATAATCAGTGGTTTCAGTTCAGAGAGGCAAGATTTGCGTGATATATTTTTCATAAATTTCTCCTTTGCCGGGAATTGAAACCGGGACGCTGTCGCTGACACAAAATATTTTCACTTATATTGAAATTTTATTCTTAGTAGGTACCTATAGCAATGATATATTCATGCATAGTTAATTAATATAACATAACATAATATTTTAGCATCTATTATTATCATTCACTGTCATGTTACAACTATCGGAAGATGAAAAATGATCAATATTATTTGAAATATTTTTAAAATGTGGCTTTCGAAAGATGAAAAATGATTAAAAAGACGTTTTACACCTAGACATGCACATGTTTGCATAGAATTAAATAAACGTCGGCCTTCTTGGTTAAATAAGGACATATTATATCTGACTCCTGAGTCAAATATTCCGGGTTTGATTGCCGACGAAGACTTAGTTTGTCAATAATATGTTTTCAGTCTACATTTGTGAGACAATAATTTAAGTATAATAGGTTTTTAGAATGTGACAAATTGTTGTTGGGTGAGTGTTAAATCAAAATTCGACACAGTAGGTAATTGTTCGTTGGACGAGAATCGATGAAAAATTTAATAAATAAAATATAAGTAACGCGGACGTCACAACGTTTTTTTATTGTGTTTTAATTTTTAGTAAAAAAAATTACAACTTTTGTAAAAGTATAATTTTAATAAATTAACAATATGTAGTCATAGTTAAGTGATATTTTTTCGTTCCCTAAACTAAGCATAAATCCATAAATGGTGAATATTTATATTTTTTTGTAATGAATCAGTAGATTCATGGATTTAAACAAATTTTCTTCATCGGCCTACTGCTCAGTTCGCAAATAATTTATTAAACTAGACGACATACTAAATCCAAGTTGTTTCATGTTCACGTAATATTTACACTTGCAGTGTGAGTACCTACCTATCTAATTTTTTTCCGATAATTTGTAATGGTTGGTACCTACATATGTTATTTTCATCTTGTTGGCGTCCTTCTGTGAGGTTCTTAGTTCTAAATAAAGAACTGCTCAGAAAGGGAAGTTGGTAATATAATACAGGATGTGAAGGGCTTAGTTGAAGGTTGATTGATGAAGATTAGAATAAATATACTCAAGCCGAGTTGTTTTTATTTGTGGTTGATGAGGAGCGGATTGGATGTCGAGATAGGGTGGAAAGTATTGGTAATATAGTTGATATTTCCTGTCTTATGTCCATTTTATACCCACTTTATAAGTTATTTAACAGTTTTCCTTTTATATAAATTATCAAATACGTTCGTTGTAATACAATTAGAAAACGAATTTATAACTAAAATTACTTAATGTTTTAAATACATATATTTAAAAATTAACAAATTATATATTTAAAAATATATTTCTATAAAATTAACATCATGTAAATTTATCACGCGTAATAATTTACTGAATCGGGTAAGAGCAACCATACTGATACCCTCCTCCCAAGAGGCTGGGAGGTAGAGCCCACCTTTTTCCAATGTTTCATGTAGATAAGATGTTCATTTTAAATAATATATTCACATGTTCATTTCAAATACAACCCTGGTCCAATAATATTAATTTTCAAACGTCAGAACGTTTATGTCACATAGTAAAATATCAAAATAAATAATTAAAATTGGCAATAAATTAGGACGTCACAAATTAAAATAAATAAGAGTCAATATTGGACGTCACACGTTAAAACAATGTCAATAAAAATAATTAAATAAAAATCACACACAGCCGAAATATTGTCACCACGGAAATAAAAAAAATGTCACATATATTGTTGTTTGGGGCACACATAATTTTATCTTCTCGGCCATGGGCGTGCTGATACACCGCCAATGCCGGAATGGACCGTCGTCGATGGGCGAAGGGGCAAGGCTATCGGCGAAAGTAACCTCGGGTCCCAGACACCGGCAGATGCCGGTTGGGTGACTGGCGGGAGCGAACAGCGGCGGGGCGAGTCTCAAGGAGATGCAGGCCGTTGCTCCAGGGTCCAACAGGGTAGCGCGACCCAACAGCGTTTGGAACACTTTCCAAACTCAGCACCCGTTTCAGTCCAGGAAAGCGGCTCTCTCGCCGAATGGTGGTGCGCCGATCCATTTCGGCACTCCAGGTGTCACGTCCATGGCTGCTGATGTGGAGCGAGCCTAACCGACACCCTTTGGTGCGGCTTGCAGCTGCTCTGGCCACGAGGGATGCAGACGTTCATCCCTCGGCCGCGGTGAGCACGGTCCGTGCTGACACGACGCGTGTATAATTTCGACTGTCAAAATTTGTCACTCGTAATGTCACATTTTGGAGGTTATGTTATTGTCAAAATATATTTTTTTTTATTCACACACTATTTTATCATAAATATTTGTTTGTGGTCAGCTGAGAGGTTGCGTCAATACGAGAATCTTATCAGATTCAATTACACATTCCATTGCATTAAAAAAGAATCTTATCAGATCCAAAAAAATATTTTTTAAAACCTGTTTGTTTTCTACTATTGTCTAATAATATAATTAAATTTGCAATAATATAATTAAAATTCTAATAAAATCATTTTCAAAATTATTATTGAATATAGTAAAAATTATTAAATTTACAAGTCAGTCAACCATAGAAAAAAAATAAAAAGTATGTATTAAATAAATAGTATTATCTTATTAGAAACATGTTATTTCTTACGATATCTAATGCATTTATTAGGCACATCATTTTATTTTTATCAATAAAAATAAATATGGTTAGTATGACAGAAGCTTTATTTCTAAAGTTGCACTATTGTATCCAAAAAATCAGTTTACCTCGTTTTGAAAATCGTATTCACAATTAACCGGATAAATGATTTTTCCAGAGACTTAAGGCAACTTACAGTAAAAAAATGGTTTTATAATATGAAATACTGTTGTTTTTTAATATTTTTGATAACAGGTAATTCTAGTAGATATTATCCGTAGGAATTATATACTCTTTGGTAGATATTATTGGAAAACTATATTTCTAATATGTAATTCATAAACATTTTTCGTTATAATTATACGGATTACTAGTTTTTAAATTCCAAATTGCTATTACTAAAACAAAACAATCTGGTTTAACTCTATCCACGATCAATCAGCGTTAAGTAGGGAACATTCCTTTCTCCAATTTCAAGTTAGATTTAGCTTCAGGTCTATTGTCACTTATATTTATAAATAACATAAGTACATGTAATATCTACTATGTGAAGCATCATTGAATGTCGAGCTAAAAATAATGTTATTCTCTATTTTCGTCAGCCTGACCTTGCTTTATTTATAGATGACACATTTTTTTTGTTATTTACGAATCATTTAGATTATCTAACTTTAAGGAACATTAATTTGGGTTTCGTTTTTTTTATCTTTTAATAATGAATCTCAACTGCCTGACGTAAATAAATTTATACAATATTTAATTTTATTATTGTCCAATCCTTTGGAGTACAAAGATTATATAATACCTACGTATAATGGAGTACCTACACAGAATCAGTAAAATTTGCGGCATATATTTTTAAATTGTGTAATGATTTTTAAAAAATTGTTACGTCACTGGATATATTTTTTGTTACCTAGTAGCACATTCCATAGATATATTTTTTTTTTCTATGGCATTGACAAATTTTGACAGTTCAATTGTTTTGTAAATATTGTAAGAAAAATTAAATTTTATTTTGCGTTTATTATTGTACATTAGGTAATTTAAGAAAAGAAGAAAAATCATTATTTAAAAATTAATGAATGCTATAAAAAATATCCGAACCGTCTATTTGTTCACGATCCTAGTTGTAACCTATAAGCATATAATCATAATATTTATAAGTAAGATAATTATTATTCTTTTTCACAAAATAAAATCTACTGACGGAAATGTTTTGTTTTTATAAAAACATGTTTATGTAAATGTGCATAACATATATGGGTGTATGATTTTTTTTTCAAATTATACCTACCTGTTTTGGATTATGAAACTCCCTTATTAGGCAATGCGACTCGCGCGACCGTGTTGCATCGTACGTTGAGTGTTTTATCATAATCGAATAATCAAGACTGGTATAACCTGATATGCTTTTTTGGACTTAACAATATTTTTTTATTCAGTCTTTTTTATATGTAGGTAGGTATGTATCAAAATAAGCACAGCGTTTTAGTTCTTGAATTTGTATATATTTTTAGCTAATAATTTAGTATTTATTTTAATTAAAGTATTGTACAAATAAAAAAAATAGATAGTTACAATCTAAAACAACTGAATTTTATTAGCAAATTTATTTTAATCCAGAATAAATATGGAACTATGCAGGTTTCATGTACCTACTTTAACTTGAGATAAGAGGGCATTAAATAGAAAATATTTTTGTCTGCTTAATTTATAATATTGAATGAGTATAAAGTATTATTTTAAATTGAATAAATAATATGTTACAGAACCCTGTGGCACACTGTTGGTCAGAGCCCACACACCACAAGCGCAAGTTCTGCACCGTGTGTCGCAAGCGCCTGGATGAGACTGCCTCTGTGCATTGCATGAGTAAGTTCACTTTTATTTATTAGGCACTCACACTTATGATCTCTCAAATTTGAGTTTGTATATTTTAAGAAATCAATTAATTTATTTTATATGATAATTTTTGTGCCTAGTGGCAATATTATAAACTTTAAAAAATAACTTTTTAATCCTCTAAACCTATCCCCAAGATTAAAATCAAAGAAAAAAAGATGTTCCATATGTATATTTACATATATTGTTGGATATAGGATAATATTTGCCATTAAACTAGAATACAGGAAGAGGAATGACTGGATACACAGTCAAAGCAAATTATCCCATGTGGTTGAGAGAATAGCGATTCAAAGTAGAGATGGTCAGCACACATAGCAAGAATGAAAGACAGTAGATGGACGAAAAGACTGGTGGAGTGGAGACCAAGAGGCGATAAAAGACCACAAGGGCGGGCACTTAACAGATGGATGGGTGGACAACACCAAAAGATTGCTTGGGACTCCAGTGCAATATTTCTTTATACAATTTTTTACTCATTTTTTCTACATTCCAGTAATCTGAATTTTCCACTTATTGGGCACTCTGCCTTCATTTGTACTAGATTAATGAGATTTTACTGCATTTTTTATAAGCAATTAAAAAATATCAAAATAATATAGCTTTGTTTTTTTTAGTTTAATAATATTGTTCAGAATACTTAATAATGTGTGTTGTATTGTTTTGTGTTCAGTCTGTGAGTACTACGTGCACAGCGAGTGTGCGGACTTTGCGGCAGCCGACTGCAGGGAGAATGCAACGTATGTACCGGACGTGCGTGTGACTGACGTACGACATCGTCACCACTGGCGCGAGGGTAACCTTCCTCCGGGTGGTAAATGTGTGGCCTGTCGTCGTGCCTGCTGGTCCGCAGAGTGTCTCACGGGATACCGATGCGAGTGGTGTGGCATCACTGTTAGTATATACCATTACCCTATACCCACACCACTATTTAATCTAATATACCTTGTGCTAAATATTTATTTAAACAAATAAGGAATTCTGTATTGTTTTTCTCAAGTATTATGTGCAATAGGTTGAGATTAATTACATAAGGCAATAAACTCACCTTTGTGCACTTGATTGTACAAAAAAATATTAATTTTTTTAAAAAATTTCTGTATTTTTACAATATTACATAATAAACAGAAATGTGAAGTTACTATTGTCAATTTCGTAACACCTTGTTAAATAAATGTTCTCATTCAAATGTTTATTTTCGTAATATATTTCTGTTAAAGCTATAAAAAACTCATTTTTTATTTGTTATTTAAAATAACACAGGAATCAACTTTTTTTTCTAATATATGTACCTACTCGGTACAAAATGGTATAGTTGTTCTGGCAGAACACGCATGAGAGTAATGTCGTCTCGAAAATGAGGTCATTTAGACTGAAGGTGTGTATAAAAATTATCAATGATGGAGAAATGAGAATATTGGACAGTGATGATGTATGATTAAAAAATGCAAAGTAAATAAGATGAAAGTGAGAGAAATGAGGTATATTTTTTTAACATGGCTACGTAGGGGACACCAGCTATTAGAATTTGGGTCCATTATATTCTACCGAAGAAGCGCACTACGTAGCGTTGGGGAGGGTATGCAATCTGCATAGGAAAATATTAATTCAGGTTTTAAAAATACCCGGGTCATAAGAAGGTGGAAACACAGAATTCGGAAGATCGTTCCACAGCCGGGTTGCTGTGTTAGTAAAAGAGTTGGTGAAGCGTCTGCTTTGTGTATATTGAATGTTTACTGTGAAAGGGTGTTGAGATTGAGTAAAACTAGTGACTATTGTGAATGGATGGAAGAGGGATCAGGGATGTAAGTTTTTCTGAGCATCTCCCATGGTATAAATATAGAATACTGAACTTGCATCTGTGGTCTAGTTTTGCAATCCATCAGTCAATGATGGGTCGTCAATCAGACGTACAGCACGCCTTTGTACAGTATTGAGTGTATTCAGTAGGTATTGGGGTAGTGCCACTCCAGAGGTCACTATCATATTCAATAATTGAGCATATTGTATTATATAGAAGGTTGATTGAAAATGGTTGGTTAATTTTGGAAGTTAGAATAATAAAAGAGCACAGTAATGAATGTAATTAGGAATGTATGTCTAGAGGGAGGAATTTATGTAGCTTTTGGTTCTCTCTAAAAGGCACTACATTCAGAATTAGTGGTGAACCTCATTGCTGACTGGCTTTTAAGGGACAACCAAAACAATGGCATGGAAGAACTGTTCTGAGCCCGTACCTAAACAATCTATAATATATTTTTATGGCTGTTATTTTTTTATAAATTGTGAATTTTTCATTTGTATAATATGTTGTATTTTTTAATTGTAAAATGAAATAACTATACAAACTTTATTAGAGGTATTTGCTTCGGAACAGACTCTGTCTAGTGAAGCAGTTATAGAATATTTTTTTTATTGCATATATGCAAAAATTGGATTTTTTTCCCTGTCGGGAGTCAAATAATATTTTTACTGACAAAATTTTTAACATCTCAATAGAGACGAAGTTGGGATATTATATAAGAACCAGGAACTCAAGGCACCTACAGAGCTTACAACCTGTCGATGTCGAAGCCAGCCGATGACAGGTCATAAGCCCTGTAGGTACCTTGAGTTCCTGGTTCTTATATAATATCCCAACTTCGTCTCTATTTAGATGTTAAAAAGTTTGTCAGTAAAAATATGAAGCAGTTATTTTTAGTATATATTTTTTTGTAATTTTATGTTTTAAATGGCACTGTTAATAAGAATTGTTATACAATACAATAATAATGTGATAATTGTTTAGTGTCACGGGGGATGTCGGTGTTTAGTGCCAGCTGAGTGTACATTCGGTCTACTCCAACCAATCTATCTTCCTCCTCATGCAGTGTCTGTGCCAAGGGCACCGGTACCTCTGGAAGCTCTTATAGGAGTACAGCCCAGACCTCCACCAATACAGAGGGAGTACTCATGCCGTGAGTTATCACCTAACATTCTTTATTCATTTATTTATTTTAAAGTATAACAACACTTAAAACAACAAAACAAACCTCACAATATAATTATATTATCATGATTTTACACTTTCCTATGTTTTATTGTTTGTCGCTGACCACAGATGTACACGTTACGATAAAATTTTGTCCTTATTAACATTCTTTATTTCATATTTACACCCTTTAAAGAAATTAAATTTTTTTTTATTTAAGCTAATCTGAATGCATCTATAAAACGATAAAAAACCCCTATCAAAACCAGAAAAAAGGTAAAATAATACATGATAGTAATAAGTTTCAAATCTGGAATTAGTGCAAAATAATAAATATTGTAGATTTCTTTATTTTTTTTAACAACAAAAAAAATAACCCAGATATATTATACAGATAAATATACTTAATAATTATTATTTTGATGACAGATATGAACAATAGTAAATTATCAGTTTTATTTAACACTATTATCATGTATTTATAAAATAAATTCAACCGTAAAACTTTGTAAAAACATATATCAACAGACAATCTTTGGTCGGTTTTTTAAAGTAGGTACTTGTTTAATACTAAAATATTGTACATTTACTTTTTTCAGTTGTTTTATATATATTTTAATAATTAAAATGTCACCTTTGTAATAAAAATATTACAGTGCAATTTTTACTGTGTGAAAATTAAAGCTTAAATGTAAAAAAAATAAACAAATCCTACATTTTATTTACATTTCTGAGGAGAATTTCTATGTATTCTGAGTCATAAACACAGTTTGTTTTGTATGTAATATGTTTTAATTTAATACCTATTATAAAATACATTTACTTTTATTTTTCATTTATTTTCCTTTGTATTAGGTACACAATTCAATTTTGTTAAGATAATTAGGGCTGAATTAAAAAAACTTGCTAGAACTTCCTCAATGCTTGGCATGATGTGCTAAGTATTGGCTTGAGTATTGAGAATGTTTTATAAATACAGCCCTATTTACAACTATTTTTACAATCACAATTCGTATTTTTCTAATACTGCATGTTGTAAAGTTTTGTTTATTTAATTTGTTTAAAATAGCCACAAGGTACATTGAAAAGTTTGAGAAAATACAACAACAAACATCTAGGCACATTTATAATTTTTATATTGAAATTTTGATAGCATGTTCCAAGTTTTGTATATTTTTAAATGTTGCATCGATGATGATAATATACATAACACATGGACTCTTTTCTCTTCGATTGATCTTAATGAAGTCTTTTATCAAATTTGATTACCTCAAAATTATGAAAATATGATTTTCCACGTTTATCTCGCACAAAATATTGAAATGAAAATGACAATACAAAATTTAAAATTATTGTTCAACATATAATTTGTATATTAATAATTTTTATATAAAAATATCATAATTTGATATATTATTTTTCATGATTAAGTTTTAATTTTTTAATAGATTTTATGGCCCCAGTAAGAGTTTTGGATTTTAATGTAGTGTGTATAATGTCAAATTGATATAACAGGGAAACTCATAGTATATATTTGCTTTTTTTATCAATTAATTTAAACATAAGGGATAAGCTCTTTAAAAAAAATTATACTTTATTAACTATTTACAAATTTATGTATTAAATTTAAAATTTAAATAAATGCTTATGGCCCGGTATTACAGTCGGCCCTCAACTCATTGATTTTGTTAAACTCAAGATTAATGTTAAGGGGAGATTGAATCCATTTCCGTATTACAGTGCAATATGACATGTCAGTTACTAAATCTTCAATTATAGATATATTTTACTTTTTCTGTGGTTATTATCTGTCAAATTTTAAACAACCTCAAACAATACGAACTACAAAACGGGACGCTACGACTTGAAATACTATTGTTTTAATATCCAACATGGTACATTAATTTTTTTCACCAAAATAATGCTTTTAAATGCCCATGTTCGTTTCAATATGGCTGTCAGTTTGTTTTGTTGTGTGGCGCCACCGTCGATACAACTAACGCCTCTAGTGATAGAACACTGAAACTACACTCTTTGCCTAACGCCTCTAGTGATAGAAACTGAAACTACACGCGTTGCCTAGCAAATGACAGTTGACTCACCGTTAAGTACTTAATCCGCCAGAAACGTTGAGTTAAATATTTGTAGTTTTAGTGACGTATTTGAGGGAAGATTAGGCCTAAACGGACACTGTAATACGCTATATTTTTGTAAAACTTGAGTTTAGTTCTTAAACTGAGACTGTAATACCGGCTCTATGCTATTTTTAATTTAATATATTTTTTTTAAATCTAATTTCAAAATTCAAATTCAATATTAATAAACTTTATTTTACATTCAGAACTAATATATAATATTTATGATGCATTTAAAATTTCTGGTGTTGTAAATTGGCAGTTAGGGATACTGTCATTATAATATAATATAATATAATATAATATAATATAATATAATATAATATAATATAATATAATATAATATAATATAATATAATATAATATAATATAATATAATATAATATAATATAATATAATATAATATAATATAATATAATATAATATAATATAATATAATATAATATAATATAATATAATATAATATAATATAATATAATATAATATAATATAATATAATATAATATAATATAATATAATATAATATAATATAATATAATATAATATAATATAATATAATATAATATAATATAATATAATATAATATAATATAATATAATATAATATAATATAATATAATATAATATAATATAATATAATATAATATAATATAATATAATATAATATAATATAATATAATATAATATAATATAATATAATATAATATAATATAATATAATATAATATAATATAATATAATATAATATAATATAATATAATATAATATAATATAATATAATATAATATAATATAATATAATATAATATAATATAATATAATATAATATAATATAATATAATATAATATAATATAATATAATATAATATAATATAATATAATATAATATAATATAATATAATACCCACTTAGTTTCAAAATAAGAACAACACAGTTCATCATAATATTTTGAATTTATGGTATGTAATTAAAAAAGAAAATATCTGGATATTTCAAAATTTACTTTATGAATTGAGTCATGTAGGAATGATACATTTTCTATTACAAGCTTTTATGAGAATTTACTAGAGGCAGTTGTTAATCCTTAAAATTTCAATTAAAATACACCTTAATATTTATGTATGTTAAAATACTAATAATCCATCTAGATTTTAAATGAACCTACCTACCATTAATTGAGAAGGAATTCGATATCTTTCAAACGTTTTATTTATGTATAAGTTAGTTGATAAATACTGTAACTAAACAACTCAAATATTCTTCGTCTTTTTGATATTTATAGTTAAATAATTGTGTAAAATCATTTTTTTCTGTTTTGAGGTTATGTCAAATTTAACAGACAATTCTTTTACTGTGCGACGCCATGTTTGTGCGCTGGCTTCTGCGTCAGATGACAATAACATGAAATTATTAATATATACTAATCTACGTAATCTACGTAATGTATGCGCATGTACTATACAATACCAATAACAAACAACCTTTATTTTATGTCTGTCGTTTTCGTCTCTTTTGTACCTTGTCTACTCTTTCATAAACATTCCCCCAATTTTCGTACTATACTTAATATTTTTTATCTTGTGCTTGGAAACCATTTTAAATAAGGCTCCTTTATATATATATATATATATATATATATATATATATATATATATATATATATATATATATATATATATATATATATATATATATATATATATATATATATATATTATTCTCATGTTTTTTTTTTTCGATTTAAAATAAAACATTTCTTACAGCAAGTACAGTGTGAGAACATTTTGATCACACAATACTTATTTTTGTATTTTTCTGTTATTGTATTTCTCCGTATCTTTTTAACTAATAACGTCATTAGTTTAAGATTGAATATTTCCATTGATGAGAAAGTAAATAAAAATATTTTTAAATAACACAAACACAGTCACACTTAACAAAAAAACTATTTCTTTATGAAAAAATAACAAAATATCTAGATATTGCAAATGTTATTTCTATGTTTTATTGTAGAATAATCAATGTATAGATTGCTTATTTTTAAAGCCAATATAATCAGACATCAACTTTATATCTCATCTGCTATTCTTAATTCATCGGGTACCTAGCGTTGCCTTTTGAATTATGAATGGTGAAATATTTTCACCGCTGTCCACACTGTAATAAAAATACATTGTTCTAATATTAATAAGTAGTACCTACGTCCATGCTAGATTTGGTTATTCATCGAACAGTATAAATGTACCTTATATACATTTATTATCATTCTATTAAAAACATATAATGATCAAAAGCCATTTTATTAATACACTAAATTATGTCCATATTATATTTAACTAGTTGTGTGTTGTTGGATGTTGATGTATAGAAATAATAGATATTTTACAGCTACAAGAAATTGAAAAGTAATAATGTTAAAACTTAACACTAGCAACACACAAACAAATAAGCATAGATCATGAAAAGATTTTCTCTTATTTGCAAGATTTGTTAAGAACCATATAAATATTTAACATTAATACAAATATGCCAAATCAGATTTTGACACTTAAACCTGAAAATAATACAAATAGTATAAACTCTTCATACAATGTATTCAATTTAATAGAGTGCATATAAATTCTGTATATTTGACACTATTGATTTCAAACAAAAGATATATTTATAAGGAAGAGAGAATACTTTTCACTAGGATACACAACACTTTAAAAATGAACAAACTATTTGTCAGTTTATATTATATTTTCACATTTCAACAAATGCATCATCTTTGTAGAATTTTGCTTTTTGAGTATATCATCATCACTATTTGAGACAATCTTTTCATTTATCTATGCTTCAAATCAATCATATTGCTCCATAACATAATAATTAATTATTGTAAGAGTAGTACGCATAGGGGTGTGGCACCAGATGCTTTGACTTACAAACGCTGTCTTCTAGAAATTACCATTGCTACGCAAATTACACTAAATCTTCTTACACACTTGTGTATGTCAAGGGAATAACTGTCTTGTGTGAACACGATCTATGTTCTCTATAATTATACAATTTTTAAATCTTACGCAGGACTAAATGCTTTCTATAACATTGTATGCGATACTTAGCATCTCTTTTTCAATTTATTTCTATTCTTAAGCACTTCTTGCTTAAATAAAAAAACATTTTTTCATTTAGTATTTCTTATTTCATATTAGTAAAAAAACTTTTATTTCCTAATCTACTTTGACTTAATATTATTCAGTAGTGAAATCCAGTCTCTTTTTTGTGGGTTTTAGTCCTGATCACATCATATTTTTTTTATCCCTTTGATTTATAGCAGGAAATATTGATTTTCCTTTTTAAATTAAAAGTAATATTTTTTGTGTCCCATGAACATATTATATCATATTGAAAAGTAAGCTCTGATTACGGCATGCATTTTAACAACCAATTGATAATTCATTGTATAAGCCATTTTGACATATTTGCACTGACTAACTAAAAGAAAGTAACTCATGGTTATCATCAATAATCTGTCTGTTAGATTGATTGAAATACCAAGGATTCATATTTATTTAATATCAAATGTGAGACAGCATTGGTTGTAATAACAACAGTCAAAAGTCTATTTAATTTAAAATGCAGACGATCATTAGTTGGATTATAGTTATCGCTAAACATCTAGAAAAATTATGTGGGTGCCCAGAAGACAAATTTGGGTTTTTTGCTTGGTTGATTTGATCACATGTGCGCGCAAACTGCCCCCCTTCCACACCAGAAAGTTCCTAGAAGTTTGACAATAACTTTAACCAACAATGTAAAATATTGAAATGCCAGCAATTTATTGAAATTCTGTTTAATTTCAAATTTATTACTACATTTTTTGGAATGCCAACAATTTGAAATGTATTTAAATTCAAAAACAAAACAACATTGGATGGATTACCACCAGCCAAAAACTATTTAATTTCAAGTTTGGAATATGTACTAATCTTTCAAAATTGAATCTGTGGTGTTGCAAACTTTCTCACCGATAAATGATTGATTTTGAAGTGGACTGCACGTGTTTATAATTTGCCAGTTAAAAGCAAAAGAATAAATAACTTAATTATATGTTAGATAGGTAATGGTTGGTAATAATGTAGGTAGTGAAAACAAAAGTGGAAAACAATAGTATTATAATAAGATGGGGGGTGCGGGCGAAGGTAACAAAGAAAGTTGGAAGGAGGTGTGACCATGTTGTGTGTGTTGGTGGGAATTTTAGCGGAGCTGCGATCGCTGAGTCTGTGGGGTGGAGGCGGGGGTGTGGGGGGGCGCAGTGCCCCCGACGTACGCGAGCCCCTGCTCCTGGCGTGGGGCAGACGCCGCTTGGCCCTGCCCGCTGTGCTACGACGCTTCCTGCCACGCGCCTGCGCCCCCCACTGCCAATACTCACCCCCCTACTCCAGAGGTACTCTCTAATCCCCCTTCTCCTCCACATTCCATACCCTCCCTGACCAACAGCGCTAGAACAGTCATTCCACCATATATTTATTTATGGAATAAACCTGCGACCATCTTTTGATCTATCATGCTATTGCTGAACAGTTGGTGTGCTGGAATAATAAATCAGTTTACCCAGATTCAAAATCAGTGTATTTGTCTAAATAAAAACATTTTTCTTTATTTATGAAATGTATTAGGATGTTTATTGTTATTTTTCAAGATAAGTATCATACCTTCATGGTATATACAAATTTCATTTTTGTTTTAATTTGACGTACCTGTATTGGGAGGAAAGGGATAAGATTATAAATAACTTTCCAGCACTATTTTATCTAGAAATCCACTGAATTTTGTCTTATTCAAAATGGATTTCAATTGTTCTATTCAATATAATATAAAGATCCAAAAGTGATATTTATGGTTAAAACAATTGGTTTTTACTGAATGTTGGAATTCACCAAAATCTACCCAGTTCATAACTGTATACAGAAAGATGAACAGTTTAGTATCTGTGTAAAATTTGAAATAAATATCTCCTTAACAAATCAAAAACATAAACATCCTCATACACTTCCTAAATAATTGATAATGAAACAAGCGTGGTCAAGAGAGTATTCGGTAATCTAACATAGAAAAATGGTTTGTATGTAAGCTTCTTGTAACTCATAAAATATTTGAACTAAGTTTATGTTAAATTATGCTTTTCTGTACTCTTCAATAACAGAAACTAATATTATATTGATGTTATCAGCACTATGACTAAACTGTTGTTTGTTGATTTTCTAAGAAATTTAGTTCCTATTTAATAGGGTAGATAAAAGTAATAATATCTGAATATTTCAATATTGTTAATGTATGTATTTGTTGTATCTTTGACTACAATATCCATTTTCAAATACGCTAAAATTTAATAAACCAATATTACTTAACTTATGAGATTGAATATCAAGAATGACTGCTCTAGTTTGTCAAAACGTGTTTATTGAAGTTCTTTCAAAAATTGAAAGGACAATTCAACCAATCCTATATTTACGTCAACACTTTTTATACAAAAATTTCATAAACAAATTTGTATTCTTCTATAGGAAATACCGTTCTCTATGTAAATATCACTTTTTTTGCAAACATACGATGTTTGTATTGCATTATAATATTATTTATGTGAGAACTAATTTAATAAACCATCATAATAAATACTTTTATATTTTTCATAAAATAAAACACTTATTGATTCAACTGATATTATATAAATCAAGTCTCATTGCCAATTTAATTCCAGAAATTTCCTTCAAAATACATTTTATATAATTCCAGAAGCAATTATGAAAATATGATTTTCCACGTTTATCTCGCACAAAATATTGAAATGAAAATGACAATACAAAATTTAAAATTATTGTTCAACATATAATTTGTATATTAATAATTTTTATATAAAAATATCATAATTTGATATATTATTTTTCATGATTAAGTTTTAATTTTTTAATAGATTTTATGGCCCCAGTAAGAGTTTTGGATTTTAATGTAGTGTGTATAATGTCAAATTGATATAACAGGGAAACTCATAGTATATATTTGCTTTTTTTATCAATTAATTTAAACATAAGGGATAAGCTCTTTAAAAAAAATTATACTTTATTAACTATTTACAAATTTATGTATTAAATTTAAAATTTAAATAAATGCTTATGGCCCGGTATTACAGTCGGCCCTCAACTCATTGATTTTGTTAAACTCAAGATTAATGTTAAGGGGAGATTGAATCCATTTCCGTATTACAGTGCAATATGACATGTCAGTTACTAAATCTTCAATTATAGATATATTTTACTTTTTCTGTGGTTATTATCTGTCAAATTTTAAACAACCTCAAACAATACGAACTACAAAACGGGACGCTACGACTTGAAATACTATTGTTTTAATATCCAACATGGTACATTAATTTTTTTCACCAAAATAATGCTTTTAAATGCCCATGTTCGTTTCAATATGGCTGTCAGTTTGTTTTGTTGTGTGGCGCCACCGTCGATACAACTAACGCCTCTAGTGATAGAACACTGAAACTACACGCGTTGCCTAGCAACGAGTCGAGAAATGACAGTTGACTCACCGTTAAGTACTTAATCCGCCAGAAACGTTGAGTTAAATATTTGTCGTTTTAGTGACGTATTTGAAGGAATATTAGGCCTAAAGGGACACTGTAATACGCTATATTTTTTAAAACTTGAGCTCAGCTCTTAAACTGAGACTGTAATACCGGCCCATAATTACATAATTGTTTGGATGTTTTTTAAATTATTCTGCCCGACAAAATAATTAATTTTGCTCTGTACAATTATTTCCATTTATACATTGCTCTCAGTATATTTTTTACCATGTCCATAACTGCAGCATCATTCATAAAAGATTTAGTAAAATGAAAAAGACTGAAACTTGTTTAAGAGATTTTTGATTATGTGTATACTTCTAATAGAATTTTTTTTTTCTGCCATGAAAATATAGTCAAAAGTTTTATAAGAAATGCATATTTTTGATCATTTACACCCAGTAGCCTTTCTTGTCACGCAACTTTTATCACAGGTTACTACGGTTTTCTGAATTGATTATTACATAATAATTATTAGAATTTTGTAGCTCCATTAAGATCATTCAATGGACCCATGCATTTTTCGTTTTAGTTTAACTTGTGTTTATATGAAAGGAAATAAGTCAAGAGGTAAAATAATAAGTCTACACAAGCAAAGTGCCTCATAATAATCCCGCTACAACAGTAGACTTGATAGTATTTTATTTTTATGAACAATATCAAAATATGTCATTGGACATAATCAGTACATGGTTAATATTTTCATGTTTTCGATAATCCTTTGATGATTCAGTGTTTGTTATAAATATACGGTTGGTTGAATTGACGAGACAAAGAGGAGTTTGGGGAGTGGTGGGGTGAGGAGTTGGTTGGTTTGACTGCCGTGTGTTAGCTGCATTGAATTTTCCCCGCAAATGTTTTGCTTTTATTGTGCTTCATTGCCAGCCTGTGTACGCTTCATGCCATCACCACAAAATAAAATATAACTAGACTATGTAGGTTTATATATATATAATATATATGTGTGTGTGTGTGTGTGTGTGTGCTTTTATTGTATGCTTCACAGTGCCTAAATACATATATTATTATGAATAGTAAAAATCACACTTGAAATAGGTATCCATATTTATATTATGTAATAAGAGTTCTTTTAGATTTAGAAAAGTTTGTTATTATTATAAGATTTTATTTTACTATAGGCACATATTTATGTGGTTTTTCAAAATGATATGCATTGGATTGTTATTTGTCAATTAAGAAGTACGGGAATATATTTTTCTTACGTAAAATCGGGCATTTACATATCTTACGATCAGTTTGGTATACACGATAAACTAATTATTTCATTTGTTGGATATCTTAATTCAAAGCCAGATCTTCAGCTTGGCGCACTAAATTTTAAAGGCCACTCCCCTCCCTTTGAAATTAGTCATCAATAATCATATATTTGAAATTAGTCATCAATAATCATATATTTGAAATTAGTCATCAATAATCATATATTTGAAATAAGTCATCAATAATCATATATTTGAAATTAGTCATCAATAATCATATATTTGAAATTAGTCATCAATAATCATATATTTGAAATTAGTCATCAATAATCATATATTTGTCTGAGAACGCAAATATTAAAACTTCACTTTACAAAATAATTTTTTTTAAAAAAGTAGATATACTTGAATTGAGTTTTTGGGCCTATCCTGCACCATATGAAATTGTGGTATGAATTTGAACCAATCCGGGCCTGTCTTGATCCTATTTTTACAAATTGTATTTATACTCTCAATACTAGAAACCTGATTAATTATTACAATAAATTGTGTATAAAAATGATAATAGAAATTTATCATCTTCATCAGCCATTATTCGTCCAGTGTTTGACATAGGCCTCCCCTTTTAACCTCCATGCTTCCCTATCCCTCGCCAACCTGTGCCATTGACCTCCTGCCACTCGTTTTATGTCATCAGACTATCTTGTTTGCGGTCTGCCCGGATTTCTGCGTCCAGTTCTCGGTCGCCACTCCAGGGTGCGTTTGGTCCATCAATCATCTGCTGTCCTTACTACATGGCCAGCTCAATTCCATTTTAAGGAAGCTACCTTGTATGCAACATCGGTAACTTTTGTCCTTTCTCTGATCCATTCGTTGCGTTTTCGTTCTCGAAGACTAATGTTTAGCATCCTCCTCTCCATTGCTCGTTGCTTTACTCGGAGTTTCTGTACTGTACGTTTTGTAAAAACAGTTTCAAAACCATATGTCAGTACTGGGAGGATGCACATATCAAATATTTTTTTCTTCAAGTGATTTCCAAATCTTTTGGATCTAAGAATATACGATAGTTTACCGAATGCAGCCCATGCAAGGCCCCGCCTGCGTAAAATAGAAATTTATATGAGCTACAATTTATCATCTTAGTTACAGAAAAAAACCTGTACTTTTCTCAAAAAAGATTTTAGAAAAGACTGATTTTGTGTATGTGATGAATATTTTAAAAAACCACAATATCCGAAATTTTGTCAAATTTAATGATATAATTAATAGGTAGGTATGTGTAATTTAACAATTGAATGAAATTTTATAAAGTGACATTTTTAGGTCGCTAATTCTTTTTCTGACGAATTTTTGTATCGGTGCATTTTGATCTAGAAATTATGTTCCCTCAGTTTCAATAGTTTTTTTCGATTGATTATCCGAAAATGCAAATGTTTTGATTGTCAATAAATTTATAAATGTACCCTTAGTGTTTTATGGCTCCCATATATAATGTTTTTTGATAAGTTAAATTTATATGTAAATATACATATTAATTTTCATTTTATTCTATAAACTGCACAACATGTTGCATGTGGAAGCACAAAAAGAATTAATAAAAGATATTTTATTACCCTGCATTATGAATGATGTTTGTCGATAACAATTCTTATATTGTTTAAGTAATACAGCTCATTAAAACTTTCTAGTGAAGATATATATTTTTATAAAGATTTTTACTCTTGATATATTCCTTATAATGAAAAAAAAAATGTTTGGATTATCGCATTTGAGCATATTTTTAATAGGTATTGTTTTATTATTAATTTTAATTTTGATGTTTGTAACTCAGTTAATAAGTTGTCCCATAGGCCACAGGTTATTTTCCAGGAGGGGTCATAGTTTATTTTTTTAACAATTAATACAAATTTTTGAAGGTTTTATTTTGGAAAGAATATTTGAAAAAATCAGATGAATGTTTTATAAGATGGTACATGAATTTTAACATATTTTTTGACAGTAAATAGATTTATTAGTAAAACTTTTTGAAGGTTACATGTTGAATTATTATTTAGGAAGGAATATTTGAAATGTCAGATGAATGTTTTATAAAATGGTGCATGAATTTTAAAATATTAAACAGATTTTATCCATAATTTCACTTGATATGGGAACTGAAAAAAACACTTACTAATTACCTATAATGTGCAGAAAAAGTGTAAATAGTAAAAATATTTAAATAAAGGGATAGAAAAGTATAGTACCTATTCCAATTACATTGCTCTTTCTGCGATATTTCTAACTTTGTGATCCATACTAAATCATCCAACATCATTTAAACTGCAAATGTTTTACTGTATTTTTAGACAATATTAGATTTGGCATCCAATTTATATTGTTTATTTATTTAATGCTCGAATGTTGACTTGACTGACTATCAGTGAATGCACTTGCATGAGGTTTGCCTTATTTAGAAAAATAACTAAAACGTTGATATATAAAAATAACATTTTAAATATCAGAATGACATCTGACTAAACAAAAATACATTAAATTAAATGAATATTAAAAGTGTACACTAAACAATCACATATATTTATATAATGTATTGTTTTATTTTTCTTTTTTATACTTAATTTATGTTTCATTTATATTATTTTTTTGTAACTGAATAATTATTAATTATTATGATACATGTTAGTGTATGTTGTGTCAATATGTGATGGAGTATATCTATCAAATTAATGTGCCTAAATGTTTGTGTTTTATGCTTTCAAGTTTCAATACATTAAATAGGACACTGTAATTATATTATTTCTATTCTCTTCTAATATTAGTTGATCTATTTAAATTGTTTAAAGAAATATATATTTCTTATTATTTGTAAAAAATACCCTAATCATTGATTCTTTTATATCAAACTACATACATCCAAATATTGGGAACTTAATGAGTTATTTTTACTACCTATTAGAGAAGTAACAATGTTGTCATATAAGTTGTTGCATATGACAACATTTGTATTGTAGAATAAGTGATGGGTATTTACTTGTTTTAAGGACATATTCCTTCTTTATTAAATAAAATAATTCTGTTGATATGAGGCCACTGAGAATATGTGAAATAATTATGTTAAGTAAAAGAGGAATGATTCATCCTAAATTCATTGATTTTCATTTTTGCCATTTTCGTAAAAGTACACTATGTACTACAAATGGTGCTTATTGAAATTTTAAAGAAAATCCATTTCTGATTATTCTTATTCTTTCTAGTTTATTTCTCTCTCAAACTTTGAGTGTATTTACTCATTGTAGCCACTGAAACAAACACATTTATCTGAATACGTTTTCTTTATTGAGCGGTGTTAGTATTTTTTTTTCACAATACTAGCAATCTTCTTTCGTTGTTTTGTATTTCAGGTTAGACGTCAAACGAACTTTGTTATTTTTTTATTATTCGATTATTTATAAAAACATTACCATCAAGATCAGTTATGGGGCAAGCGATAAAGTAATGTTTTGTTTAAATTGTTTACATCACATTTGCTTTTCTTTTCCAAATTCAGCTCGTAGCATCAGCGAGGAGTTTAGCAGCGGTGGAGGAGGCGGTCCTTGTGGAGGGACAGGGACAGGGGCTGGAGGGGGCAGCACTAGCGGAGGGGGAGGGGGTGGCGCGGCGGGGGGCACCACTCCCGACCAGTCACCCTCCCCCCGACCGCAAGAGGACTCGCAGCAGGGACAACATCACAAGGGCAGAGAAAAAGAAGACAGGGATGAAGGTGGGTTATATTAACAAAACTTGCGTATTAGTGTTGAATAGTATCATCTTATGGTTTTGAATATCTTTATCTTCTGCCTCTCTTTACGGAGGTTGGTAACCATCTAAATAAAAGCATTCATGTTGAATTAAAAAAACATCATATTATGTTGCTCATGTCATGGAATATTAGTTAGGTGGAATGGAACTTGTCTAGAATAATAGATAGATGGAACCTAGAATGATGGAATACTTGATACATGGAACTTAGAATGATGGAACCAAAAATAAAGAAATAGTAGATAGATGCAACCTAAAATGATTGATAATAAATGTAATCTTTGTTGATGTAATAATAGGTTTTTAAAATATTTGTTGTGAATCCAACTTTATTTTCTTTATTTAATGATACAAATAAATCTAATGGCTTATTTCCAAAAACAATGATGTCCGTGTATATCCATGAAACATGTGGAATGGAATTTTTAATATTGATAATTTGTCACTGTTGTATATTTGATAATTTATAAATGATTATCCGACATGTGCCGACTGCCCTGGCACATTTGGTAAGCCGTTCGGTTTCTGTGCGAGGGTCCTGGGTTCGATTCCCAGCAGAGGAAAAAATTATTTAAATTTATTTCTCACGAAAATATTGCTTCTCTGGGCTGGAAACACTGTTTAGTTGGAAGAAATTGCCATACGGCAATAAACTCGCCACTTGCGCAGGGTGAAAGGAAGTGTTCATTATTATTATTATTTCGGGCTCTTTAATACCTTCTCAGGTTTACCACCTGGTGGGATTTGGGGTAGCACGAGCAATGCTGCCAAGTGCTATCCTTACTGAGTGTATAAAATGTGGTGTTTTGTGTGTTGGTGCCATGTGTAGTATTTATGTGTTAGTAAGGTCAGTAGTGTCGTCGATTTGGAGGAATTTCCTCACCAGTCTGCATGTTTTTAATATTGCTGCTTTTTGCATGGTGACGTATGTGTATTTAGGTAATCGGATGGTTTCTAAACTGCTGAATAAGTTAAATGGAATAATACCTGTGGTGGAAATAACTATTGGTACTATTATCACAGATTGCATGTCCCAGATTTGCTTGATTTCGTCTTGCAAGTCAGTGTATTTTCTAATTTTTTATTATTATTATTATTATCTATTTATTTATCTTAAAATAAATACAAAATCTTTTTTTTTATTTTATAATATAAATAATAACTTAGTATACACCACTTATGAGCACAAATAACTGTCGGCCGGTTTCGAGAACAATGTTCTCATCTTCAGGATGACTTACGTACTAAATTAAAAATGAAAATATAGACTTAACCTAAACTAAAGATGTGGGAGGAGTCAATTTGAAAGTAGTGGGGCAAGCGACAACCCGGTGTTTAGGAAACGCTAGATATAAATTATTTATTAATATACATATTTATTATTATTTTTTTTAATTAAAAATATGTTAATTTATTTGATTGGGAATATATTTAATAGAGGGCTACTAGGAAAATTTATTTGATGGTTTATTATAATTTCCAATATTTCCATATCAGCTAATTTTAAATTTGAATGTCCTGTATGTAATATCTGTAAACCTGTATTGATGTCAAAATGATGATTAAATTCTATAAGGTGTTCAGCGAATTCTGAAAAATTATTATTTTTCAGACAACGTAAGTGTTCTTGAGTTCTAATTTGAAAATTTCTATTGGTTTTACCAATATAAAATTGATTACAATCATTACAACTTAATTTGTATACTCCCGATTTTTCTAATTTATTTACCTTGTCTTTATTATTAAGTATTATATTTTTTAGTTTATTGTTTGTGTAGAAGGCTGGTGAAATCATGTTCGGGATATTCTTTTTTATTAAATTTGATATATCATTGTTAAAAAATAATAATTTTCTCCATTTTTTATTGTTGTTATCAATTATTTTTGGGTAAAGGTATTGGTCTTTAAAAGTTTTCTTTATTTTTTTGTTTATACACTTCTAACGGATTAATTTTTGATTATAGAAGTAATAAAAGTGTATGATGGCAACCAGTCCCTACGACGTCGCATCTTCCGACCCGTATCACTGAGTCGTACTGCCTCCGTTGATGCCTGTCTGCGAGCTGCTCTTGCTACATTCCATCTGGCTGGCAGGAGGCCCGCTGCGTACCGTCTCACTGACGCCCTCCATCCAGACGAACCACCACTGCAAGATCCCACTCCACTGATGCGTCTTACCAGGAGAGACAACAAGAGGCCGGCCATATTTCTCAGATTTAGGTTAGGATCCTTTACATACCAAAAATTCCTTACCTGATATTGGTTTTGTATTTTATTTTTATACCATTTTAATATTTATTTATTCGTTAACTTCAACACTAAAAGAAAAAAGGCAAATATTGTAAATTATTTACAAGATCAAAATAAAATGCATCAACGCTTCAATCCAAAGGGAATAATTCACCTATCCATTGACATTAAAGCATTCGGTCCTGAGGTGGTCCCTGTACTACCTTTTAATCTTATTGATTCCTGAATATTTTTGTTTAAAAAATCATTAGTTACAACCCATTTGTATTCATAATTGCCAAATTACGTTTTGGTGTGAATAATTGTATAAAGTGGAACGGATTGCCTCAGATGTTCACAGTTTGCTCAAAGCAAGAGTACTTTATCTAATAGACTTAAAACACCTTTGTTTTGTAGAGAAACACAATATCAAACTATCAGTGCCCTTGAAATGATCCTGATTCATTAAATTCTATTTATTATTTTGTCAAAACAGTCAGTAATCAGTGACATATGTAACCATGCAATAAATGCTGTTGATAGCTATAGGTTTCTTGGTCTAGTTGTTGACAAGAATCTACAGTGGTCACCACACATTGATAAACTCTGTAACAAGCTAAATTCAGCGATCTATGCCATCAAAAAAGTTATGGACACCTATGGCCAGGATACAGCGAGATGTTATGTATTTTTATAGTCATAGATGTTATGTATTATAGCGAGATGTTTTGTATTTTTATAGTCATATGGTGTGATGTTCTGGGGGAAGACGACTGACTCTTCAGAAGTTTTTTACTGCAAAACGAGCGGTTAGGATTATTCTTGATTTGCACCCGAGATATTCCTACCGTGAATACTTTAAAGAATTGGGCATACTCACATTGGCTGGCACAATATGAAGAACACTCCCCTGAACTTTATATTTATAAATAGCGAACTTTGTTTACTATTTATAATATTTTTTACTATTTATAATCAGTGAAGACTCTGAGTGCTCTGTTTGGGAGCCTATGAAGGATAAACCAATACAATACAATATGGGTTATGAGATTCAAATAGGGATTTTACTTATGGCTTCTTTTGTGAGATCTGTGTTGTGTCTTTCCTAAATGAATGAATATTGTATGTTATGTTTAGGGATAAAGAGAACAGCGAAGGTATGGTGCGTGTATATCCGGGTCGTGTACTCGGAGAGGGAGCCGATGTAGCAACTGTACCAGTTGACGGAGATACAACAGTCGGCGACCTCGTTGGTGAAGCTTTAAGAAGGTTCGGACTTGGTTCTACCAGCGAGGACTATCGATGTTCTGAATTGCTACTCGATAGAGGAGGTAATTATCATTGTAATTATTCGATATAAGAAACGTAACTACTCATTTGAATTGATAATCAAAGGAATCATTTTTGCTATACAATTATAGAACTATTTTGCAGTAACTTTATATTTATACACTATCATATTATAATTATATTTTTCAACACTATTTAACAATAATAGCAGAACATTACTATTACAGTATTATTACATCACTATTTATACCATATTTAGGTATATAGTTTTATATAAAAATTTTACTGTGATGTTCCAACAGAAAAGTTTTACAGAAATTTCAATCACAGTTATAAATTTTACAGTATTATAAACATACTGTTTTTTAAGTTATTTTTATTTATTTATTTAACATTTTTTTCTGTTTAACAATATTATTTACAAGATATAATATAATAACTATTTCACTATAGTAACATTTTTGCATTAAGTACCTCATAAAAAGAGATAAAAAATCTTGATGAGGGAATCTGGTGATCATAAAAAAAATAAAGAGAAAATTAGCATAAATATTTTTACAGTAATATAACGACACTATTTAAATAGTATTATCAATGTTTTTATAGTAATAAAAACACTATTTTCTACTATCACAACAAGTGGCTTGGAATAATACAAGTCTTTTAATATGAAATTGACTATCCAAAATGAAAATGATTGATACAATAACCATGTTATAATTTCAGTGACGGAGCGAGTGTTGAGTGGTGATGAGCGTCCATGGGAAATAGTTAAGAGGATCGGTCGTGAAAGTATCCGTCAAGCAGAACTGTTGAGGTTCTGTCTTCAACCAGCTCGGGATCCTCATGGACCTCGTCTCGCTCTCTTTGTTGGGAACCTTCCACCAGGACTGTCGGAGAGGAACTACGAGAACATGCTCATGGAGTTTCTTGGCAAAGGTACATAATACAATGCTGCCATTCTTTATCATCTAGTTATATATTTATTATTTCAATCTAAATTAATGGACATGATTTTAGTACCATTGTGGCGATTAATTTGCCTTATTATTTATAGCTATTCATTTGGCAATTTATTCCAACCAGATTACAAAGTAACACATTAAGGCCCTTGTATACCCTGGGTATACTGATGTATACAAAAATGCACACTAAATTACCTTCTAATGATGATAATAAACACGAAAAAATATTGTATATCACCCAATCTGTGATATACAATATTTTTTCACGAAGTAAAGGTAAAATTACAGGTTTTTTTTAAAAAGCAAGAATAGTAATTAAAATATTGTAATAATAAAAGTCTCAGCCGGTAGATTTTCTTATTCTCTTTCGCTTGAAATACAAATCTACTTCGCCTTGTAGTTTTTTAGTTACATATAGTAAAAAATTAAAAAAGGATTTTACTAAAACTAACTTCTTAAGAAAAATATTAAACAAATTCAAATTTCAAAAAACTCATGCAATAGAATAAAGATGTAAATACAATCTGTTCTTTATTTCAATGGCGTATCTTTTGAGGGTACTGGGGTAATTTTTTTAAAATATACTATACTATACTATATGCATACTATAGCCTCTTAGGGCCGGTCTTATAAACGAAAGACCAAATATTCGTAAGTATGGCCCGAGATATCAGTTGGCCCTTAAATCGTTGGATTTAGTAATCCAAGTTAAAAGTTTAGGGAAGATTAAATTTCATTCGCGTATTTCAGTGCAAAATGAAACGTCAGTTACGTAATCTTCAACTATAGATATATTTTACGTTTTCTATGGTTATTGTCTATAACGCATCTGTCAAATTCAAGTCAAATTGTAATAACCTTAAATGATACGTGACGCGAAGCTGTGACTAATATTATTTTATTGTTATAACAACACATTATTTTATTTGTTTCATTACACAGCATGTTACTTTTTCAATTTATTATACAGATCGATGTTTTTTTTAATTAAAATCAAACATTGTAGTGAAAAAATGTGATTGAAGAATATGTACTACGTACGTAGTACTTCAATGCAAAATGTATGTACATTTTACAGATAGATATGGAACTAAGTGATAATGGTAAAGTGTCTTATGTAGAAAATTTAAGAATACACATTATATATATAGAAACAGGATGGATCAATTTAAAAAGTGGGATAAAAAACATCGCAAAAATAAAGTTGCGTGCCTGACGTTTCATTATGGCTGACAGTTTATTTCGTTTGTTGTCAGGCAATACCATATAATTATGTAAAAAAGAAAATAAATATTAAATACATGAACCACTTCTATATCAAGTCTTTTATTTTAACATCAAAAATAAATCATGATTATAATTATTATGCATAGTTATTTGTAGTATAAAATGAAATAAAACATTAAAGCGTGCGGCGATTAGTACGCCACCTGGCGAAAAAGACTAGAAACAATACTTAACTCAAGATTAAGACACGCAATCCGCCAGAAACGTTGAGTTAAATATTTGTGGTTTAGTGACGTATTTGAGGGAAGATTTGGTACTGAAATACGCAATATTTTTGTTAAACTTGAGTTAAACTCCTAAGGGCCGACTGAAATACTGGGCCTATGTTAACGATTTACTAACGAATGGATGTTCCTAAGTAGATATTACTATCGGTGGTATTATAAAACTATTTTAACTGTCCGTTTATTTGACAGTTACAGTCTAATTAGACTACAATGGATTTTCAATAGATTTGTAATGGACCATAATGGATTGTAATGGATAAAGCGGTGCTGTCATTTTGAGTGTTTAATTTTTTTGCTTACTTCAAACAATATCAAAAATTACAAAAATGGTGATAATCTTTATTATTTAGCAAGAGCGCTGGATTAGCAATTCAGTGGACGCGGGTTCAAATCTCGCCTCAACTGATTTTGTTCACTTATATCACAAGCATTTATGCCTAATTTATGGCATTAAAATGAAATTTATAAAACTTAATGCATATGTAGGTACTAGTTACAATTAATTATTCATTCATTTTTTTATAATTTTGTTTTTTTATATTTTATTTTTATTTAAAGATTAAAAAAAAATAATTAAAATGAAATAAAACGAAATTCAGTGTCATCCATGTCAAACACAAACTTGAAATCAAATTCGTTTCGGTTATTCAAAATCACTGTTGACCGACATTATTTATCGAAAAAAAAGCAATTCAATATAAAAATCCAAAAAATATGAAACAGTATTTTTCAAAATATTCGTAATATTAAAAATGTACCTCAACACAAAAAAAACAAGTGTGGTAAAACTCAATCCTTCCATAACTTATCGTTAACGAACGCTTAGGGCCAGTCTTATAAACGAGAGACCAAATATTCGTAAGTATGTTTACGATTTACTAACGGATGGATGTTCCTAAGTAGATATTACTATCGGCGGTATTATAAAACTATTTTAACTGTCCGTTTATTTGACAGTTACAGTCTAATAAGACTACAATGGATTTTCAATGGATTTGTATTGGACTATAATGGATTAAGCGGTGCTGTCATTGCTATATATAAACAGAGAGTGTTTAATTTTTTGCGTACTTCAAACAATATCAAAAATTACAAAAATGGTGATAATCCTTTATTATTTAACTAGCGCGCTGGATTAGTAATTCAGTGGACGCGGGTTCGTTCAAACCTCGCCTCAACTGAAATTCTTTTTTTTAAATAAAAAAAAATAATTAATATAAAATAAAACGAAATTCAGTGTCATCAATGTCATGTTGAAATAATAAAATATTTGGTCAAACACAAACTTGTAATCAAATTTGTTTTGGTTATTCAAAATCACTGTCGGACGACATTTTTTACTGAAAAAAAGCAATTCAATATAAAAATCCAATAAAATATAAAACAGTATATTTCAAAATATTCGTAATATTGAAAATGTACCACAACATAAAAAAAACAAGTGTGGTAAAACTCAATCCTTCCATAACTTATCGTTAACGAACGCTTAATCGGTGGTCCGACCGTCGGTAAAGGCTATCGGTAAACTTTTACTAAAATTTAACTAACGGATTGTTATAAGACGAAATATAGAGCATTTGTATCAAATTTCGGTTTGTTTGGTCTGAAATCTAACTAACGGACGTTTATAAGACCGGCCCTTAATCGGTGGTCCGACCGTCGGTAAAGGCTATCGGTAAAATTTTACTAAAATTTAACTAACGGATTGTTATAAGACGAAATATAGAGCATTTGTATCAAATTTCGGTTTGTTTGGTCTGAAATCTAACTAACGGACGTTTATAAGACCGGCCCTTAATGTATTTGTACAAAAGCAAAAGGATTGATAACAAAAAAATATAAAACATTATATTTAAATAAAATAGTTAATAGTAATAAAAAGGATTAGTGTTTACAGATCAATAGTCTTTTTTGAGTACGGATAGTATCTTCTATGTCAGAATCTTGATTCCTAGCAAAACAGAAATTCATTAAAACTACTTCTCGCACAATGTGGTCAAACTATCTTAAGATATTTGTTTAAAATAATGGATTTTTAAAACTTGGTTTTGCATTTTTATTACAGAAAAATGATTTAATATTGAAAACAAATGATTGAATACTTTATTATAATAATAAAAATGTTACATAACTTATTGTTTGTTTACAGAAAACAAATTTTCTTCAATTGGACCAATTTATTATGAATATGGATCAATGGTAATAACGTATGAGGATGCAAATCGGGCTGTGAAAGCATTACTTGCGTTAAGGGAAGCAAAGCTAGAAGACAAGCATTTGATGGGTAATTTATATTTTTGTTTCATAAATCATATGCATTCTACTTTGCTCTTTCATTCCATCCAATATCTTGATTCACCTATAGCACTAGCATTTATTTAGGGAAAGTAGGGATGTATATGTACTTGTTTCAAGGATATATTTATTCTTTTAAAATAAACAATGTTTTTTAGGACGGATGAATACTTTATTTCCTTAATTTTAACTTCGTGGCTCTGTTGCTTAGATATCTGACTCCTGAGCAGAAGGTCCTGGGTTCGATCTCCGGTGGAGACACTGTTTTTAATTGTGTTTTTATCTATGAGATAATAAACATCAGGATGTGGCAACTTGTTATTGGGTTTGTGTTAAATTAATATTGGACACAGTACCTGTTAGTTGCCCAAGAAACAATACAAAACAAAAAGTTTGAGTAATTACTATCCTAACTCCACAACATAGATGTGTTATTATCATCGTCGGTTATGTTTATGTTGAAAATTCCTTTGATTAAAACAAGTAATCATTTTGTCAATGAAATCAATTTATTTAATTTTTTTACTTCATGCTCAGAATGCAACTCAATATTATTAAATATCAATTAATATTATTGAATATAAACCTATTGCATACACACACTCTTTTTACTGCGATGGCCGATTTATTAATGATATTAATATCAATGAAGCACTGCAAATTATAATACTCAATTATTATTATTACGATTATACACTTCCTCAAAAGAATTAACATATCAATACATAAATTGTAAATTGTTTAATAAATCAAAATAAAATACAACAAACGCACCGATCAAGCTTTCAATTGGAAATAATTCACCCATCCAGATACTTAACATATCAAAGGATAAGGCTCTGAGGAAGTAACTACACTACCTATCAATCCTAATGATTCCTGATTATTAACGTTTCTAAAATCTTTAACAATTTGTTGTATTAATTTTTCCAGTGTTGTTATTACCGAATATAGAACCTTCGATGGTACCAGCAGGTGTGAAGCCCCTCCTGGTGTTTGTGAATGTTAAGTCTGGAGGATGTCAGGGTCTGGAGCTCATCTCTTCTTTTAGGAAATTATTGAATCCCTATCAGGTCTTTGACCTGGACAACGGTGGACCATTACCCGGGTAATTATTATTCTCATAAGTATTGTATCATCCAATAATTTGTTTTTTATTTTTAATTTAACTCATTTTATGTATTTCAAAAATCATAATTATTTTTAAATAATCATTTTAAAATATAAAGATAATTTAAAAATGTTAAACATAATGGACTACTTTGTTGAATTCCACTATTCATTTTCTATTTTGCGCTATCTGAAGACGGAAATGGTTTTTCCCAAAACATGTAGTGGTTAGAATATAAAATAGATAGTGGAATTAAACAATTTTTTTTTTCTATTATTTTCAAATAATGAATTTCCACAAACTAGAAACCTCAACATTTGATTATTAATATTTATGGCTCTTTGGATATATCCAGAAACTAGAATAAATTGTATCTTCCATATATTTTACTGTAGATAAAATGCAATCACACGCAGTCAGTTACTCAACAGTGAAAAAACTACTGTGTTGGCTTTAAAATAAATTCTTTTCAAAAAAATAAAATCTCAACAAAATGAATTGAGGATTCGAATTTTTGTAAAATATTTTCATTTTTCAATGTCATATGAACAGTTTTATGAAACATAAATGAATTCACTCAAATGCGTCATTTTGTTAAAAATCATCACAAATACAAAACAAGGTAAAAGAATAGATCTTCTGCAATTCAATTTTAAACACAAGAGAACTCCCAAATAGAATGATCCCAATAATAGTTCCAAAAAAACAGTTTTCCCTAAAGAGCACAGTTCTCCTAAAAAAGAAAAGTAAAATTTGGTACTTTATATTGGTTTTTCTGGTATTGCCATATGTAAATGAAATTTCTATAATATGTTAATTTAATTTATATATGGCAATTTCGTATATTTAAGCGCAAAACATATATTTATAGGAGAACCAGGAATATCGTTATTTAACATACATACATACATACCAACACAGCATTATTTTACAAACATACATTCTTACAAACATACAGTCTTTCCCTAAAAAAGTGACGACAGGAGTTCCCCAGGGTTCTGTGCTTGGCCCGTTACTGTTCACACTTTACACAAAGGACATTTTTAACATAGTTAAATCGCATAATCTACTTGCACACTGCTACGCCGATGACTGGCAGCTGTACTTTTATTCAACTCCGAGTGAGTCATGCCTTCTAAAAGACAAAATTTGTCTGTGCATCGAAGAGATAGAGCGGTGGATGTCTTCAAATAAACTAAAACTAAATCCAACTAAGACCGAATTTCTCTGGACGGCCACACACCGCCGGCAGCATTACATAGACAACACCTCTGTCTCTGTTGCAGACACCGACATTATTCCTAAGTCCGCCGTTAAACTTCTGGGAGTACATATTGACTCCAGTCTAAGTCTCAAAAAACAGATAAACAGCACAACATCCTCTGCTTTCTACCACTTACGACGAATAAAATCTATCAGACGAAATATACCTACGGAAGCAACGAAATTTCTAGTAAACGCATTCGTTATTTCCCGCCTGGACTACTGCAATGGTATCTACGCAAACCTTCCAAAGCTGGAGCTAAACAAACTTCAATCCGTCTTCAACGCTGCTGCTAGGCTAATCACCGGAGCCGCGAAATTCTCACACATATCCCACCATCTACGAAATCTTCACTGGCTTAAAGTGCCAGATAGAATCAAGTATAAATTATGTTTGTTGACTTTCAAAGCGATCCATGGCATGGCTCCCACGTATCTTTCAGACTTCTGCATCCCTCTCACCGTAAACGAGCGACAACAAACACTTCGGTCAGCCACCACATCCGTGATTGGCAAGTTGACTGAAATAAATAGAGTCAACACTTCATCCTTCGGTGATCGTGCTTTTGCTGTGGCCGGACCAGCCTCGAGGCAAATCGACAACTTAGCACTATTCAGGAAACACCTAAAAACTCACTTCTTCCGCGAGTCTTACAATAACCCCTAATATATTCAAAGCGCCCTTGAGGTGAGGTTATCACAAAAACGGCGCTATAAAAATAATCCAAATTTATTATTATTATTATACATACCAACACAGCATTATTTTACAAACATACATACATAAAATCTGTTCTCTTCTTTTTGTTGTAACATGAATTGTACACAATTAGGTATACATATAATGAATGTTGTATGTAATATTTCAGGCTGTATGTATTCCGTCATATAAAGGATTACAAGATCTTAGTATGCGGAGGTGACGGTACAATAGGATGGGTGTTGCAATGTTTGGATAATGTCGGACAGGACAGTGAATGTTCAAGTCCACCTTGTGCCATCGTACCATTAGGAACAGGTAAAATAACATATTTATATATGTAGGTTGATTCAGTCATATATTAACTGTAGAATATCAAAGTTTTAATTGCGGGTGGCAGTTCTTAAAGAGAACACACTAAGGCCGATTGACCCTTTGTGATATCCCCCTCATTCATCCATCTTGAACCAGCCTGAGTGGCTAATGAATGTCATAATGTCTCCGATATCAGCAGATGCTATTTCCATCAGATAATAGAAGAAAATTCCCACTGAGCTTCTTCTCCTATTTCTAGAGAGATCAGGGGGGCAAGTCTGGTCCGACCGGTGAAATCAAAACCCTAGTGATTACCCATATCATGGATATAATTATTATATGGAGTTCTACAATATCTAGATGTCATAGAACTCCATATGATAATTATATCCATGATATGGGTAATCACTGGGGTTTTGATTTCGCCGGTCGGACCAGACTTGTCTCCCAGGGCAGTGACAGAGGAAGTGGACTACAATAACAATATTATTCCAAGGGCACTTTTTCTTAATTGTTGGTCCACAGATCTTAAGTGATTAACTGAAAGCTCCAATATTCTGCACTCCACTAATATCAAAAGACAATAATTTATTCCACTAATAGGTCTGTTTACACTGAAGCGACAGTCATAGTAATGAAATATATTATTTTACTTTTCAAATTAGATTAAAAAGAACATTCAACAAACAGAAAATATAAATTCAAGTCAGTTTATTTTTATTGTTAAAGACATAGAGATACTACTTAAAAACAAAATCTAAAATTATGATTAATTACGTGGTATTTAATTACTACCATATTTTTATAAAAACAATTTCGATTAGTTCTCCTGCACAATCAATTACTTTTCGTTCATATACCTTTCTAGCATTAGTATTTATTGTAGATGTATTAAGATTGAACTCTGCTATTTCAGGCAACGATCTAGCTCGAGTGTTGAGGTGGGGTCCAGGTTATACGGGAGGTGAAGACCCTCTGTCACTGCTGAGAGATGTTATCGAGGCTGAGGAGATCCGTCTTGACAGGTGGACAGTTGTCTTCCATCCTGAGGATAAACCCGATCAGGAACTACCTAAACAACTGCCTGGTCAGTGCACTTCATATGCTTCACTTATAATAAATCATTAAACATTGGATGATGAAGTATCATTGTAAGAGTACGCTTGTTTCATTTTTTTGGTTCTACAGAAGAATGGTTGTCTTAAGTCATTTGTTTACACTGAATCATAATATAAATAGATAAAAAACAGATGTCAACAAAAGAAGAGAGCGAGAAAGGAATACTTAAATTCTCTCAGTAGGATGTATGTAAAAAAATATATTGCATTGTTTTCGATTTGTTATTGATACCTAACCAATAAAATGTTTAATTCTAGAATGTTCTGTCAGTTGTCAAGTTAAATTTAATCATATTATCTTTATATGATTATAAATACGAATTAAAAGAATATTTACATAGTATTTAAAACAGAGTAATGTCAGGAAACCGAATGAATGGAGTAGGTACTTATACCAATAATTAATGATCGCGACATATCGAAAGAAGCCAAAGTTGCCATTCACAATGCATTTGTAGTCCCAACCCTGACGTATTACAAGTATGTAAGCAGAATAAAGCAGTTAAAATGAGATCACTGAGATATTAGGAAATAATGTAAAACAAAGAAATATGTCATCAATAGAATAAAAATGAATACATTGAGATGGTTTGGCCACATGGGGAGAGTGAATAAGGAACGCCTCATGAAGAAAATATATATTGCGGACAAGAATGGAATGAGAAGTGGGGGACGTCCAAGAAAAGGAGGGGACCATGTGAAATAAATTCTGAAAGGGGAAAATGTAAGAACAACAGATGAACATGTATGAATTTTGATGAGGCGATGGTTGCGTGCCAGGATAGAAAGAAGTGGCATTGGATTCTCTCTGTCTACCCCGTTAGGGACATGGCGTGATGGTATGTATGTATGAATTTAAAAAGTTATTCCTAATTGTTTTATCAATGTATAAAATTGACATGTGCCTGGTGTTTCTGCATACATACCATCACATCAAGTCCCTCGCGAGGTAGGCAGAGAGAACCGAATGCCACATTTTCTGTCCTGGCATGCATACATCACCTCGTTCACATTAATACATTGTCTCATACATGCTCGTCTGTTGTTCACGCTTCTAACATTTGCCTGGTGTTTCTGCACCTTTTGAAACTAAATAAACCATTTGTCATTGTCACAAATATAATATAGTAGGTACTGTGCTATAAATATAATATAGTAAAGACATGTTGTAATGTTGTAGCAGTGACAGCCGGTTCACAAAGTGAAGACAACTCTCAGATATTTGTTATGAACAACTATTTTGGTATTGGGATTGACGCTGACCTCTGTCTGGACTTTCACAATGCAAGAGAAGAGAATCCCAACAAATTCAACAGCCGGTGAGTCTATACATTCTGCTTTCAACAAATGTTTAAACAGTTTATTTTATTTTATAGTTCATCCTTTGAATTGATCAAAATTATTTGCACAAAAATCAGGTGTGATAAAAAGTTATTACTAGTACTTTGAAATAGTTTTTTTATTTATGTACGAGGTCTACTTTATTTATATGCAGATTGCTTCTCGGATAATTAGCAGAAATAATGTCTTATATTAATTTAATGTGTACCCAAGTTACTTTTAAATTCAATTGTACAGTAATTTTTTTTCAAAAAAAAATCTAGAAAGAGTGTTAAGCAGCCCATTCACGATTGTGCCATTCGGCGTCGCACCATATGGACCGGCTCCATTTTGTAAAATTTTCATCACACTCACGGGCGCGCCATCGAGCCATCAAAATTAGTATACGCAAGCGGTCGGCGCTTTCGCATTAATAAGTTCTATTTTTTTTTTTAATTTTCAAGTAAAAATGAGTTATAGTTCTGATGATGAGTTTTATACAACTGCTATACAGCGGTTTGTTTATATATAAAAAGAAAGAAAAAATGTTGTATTTTCGCATTTATGAGAGTGTCAAACAGCTTGGCGCGATGAGATGGACCAATGTACCGCTGGTTTTCACACAACACTCACGAGCATGCCGTACCGACAGTACGCGCCGCGCGGTTTGTCACGGTACTATGGAGTTTCGATCGTTTGGAATTCCATTTTGGTTTGTAAGGCCAATTGGGCTGCACGGGATTCAACATTCACAAGCGCATTTTGGAGTGATGGCAAGCCATTTGGAAGGATGGCACGATCGTGAATGGGGGCCTTTAAACATTGTATGTTTCTGATTTTATTCTAGACTATTCTTAATAATGTGTAATTTATTTTTAGGTTACGTAACAAAGGTGTTTATGTGAAGATGGGTCTGAGAAAAATGGTTGGAAAGTGTGGAAAATTATGTAGGGATCTGCAAAGAGAACTACGGCTAGAGGTAGATGGAAGACACGTGGAACTACCTCCAGTTGAAGGAATCATCATTTTGAATATTTTAAGGTACAGATACAATTTTATTTATTGTTGCATATATTTACACACCGATTGGTAATACAGTTTTTTCAGAATCCATATTTATTTATACATCTGTGTTTTCAATCATCTTTTGAATTTTTATGTAGTATTATTGTATTTTTTTTTGTTTTATTTCCAAATAAAAAAGAAATTACATAAGCCATAATTACATAACAATATTAATACAAAATACAATACAAATAAAATATATATCAATATTAGGTACTTGGATATATTACCTCACTAGGCAAAAGCCTGTTCCGAGGTAATACCTATTCAAAATGAGTAGCTGTGCAAGTCAGTCAAAAATTTAGTCCGTGCGTATTGTATGTACATGTGTTGGTTGATATTAAGACATGAGTGAGATCCGTCATTTCAAAACATGAGTAAGATTCCTCTCACACTCTTCTCTGCCCCTGTCCATTGTTATTGCCACTTTGTTACTAATTTGGTTATATTGCTATTGTTTGGTAGGAGTAATTGAAGTAAGTCATTTGATCAATCAATTGAAGTAAGTCATTTGATCAATCAATTGAAGTAAGTCATTTGATCAATCAATTGAAATAAAATGATTAGGAAATTTTACTTATTTAGAACAACATAAAAAAAACACATTTCCATCCTACAGGCTTTTTGACTATATGAGAAAAATTATAAAGGAAAAATTCAAAAAATATACAGAAGTATACAGAAAGATAATGATATGTTAGCATATTTTTTTATTACAAAACTATTCTTGGGTACAATAGATACAGCACAATACAAACTCACAACACGGGTTGAGTTGACTAAGGAGATTCTTAGAAAAATGAGAAATACTCACTTAAATATTTTACATTGAAAGCTTCAATTTCATAGAATAGCAGTATAAAAATATGACTACTTATATATTGTGGTGAAAATTTGTTGAAAAACCAATTAAATAATTATTTTTGTCTTTGATTTTTGTGTGTATATAGTATGTAAGCAACATTTTTTAATATGTTTGTGTGTGTGCAGTTGGGGATCAGGAGCAAATCCTTGGGGGCCAGAGAAAGAGGATCACTTCAGTAAACCGAACCATTGGGACGGTATGTTGGAGGTGGTCGGTGTTACAGGAGTGGTTCATTTGGGACAGATACAGTCAGGATTGCGTTCAGCCATGAGAATTGCACAGGTAACAAATATTTCATATATTATATTTATTTATTTATTTACTCTCAACATAAATGAAGTAGAATGCATTTTTCCCTATGAAAAATAACATTTTGGACATCTACTCTTATATATGTAGCTAACAACCTGTTATCACTTTAATTAAGTCGGCCTTCGTGGCTCAGTTGGTTGGGTATCTAACTGCTGATCACAGGAGACACAGTTTTTAATTGTGTTTTCAGTCTGGATCTGTGAGACAATAAATATCTCGTCTCCAGAATGTGGCAACTTGTTATTGGGTGTGTGTTAAATTAATATTTGACATGGTACCTGTTAGTTGCCTGAGAAGTAATATTAAAGAAATTAATTGTATTCAAATATTTCATTTTTTATTTTTATTTCAAACAACTGTTTTCCAGTTGAAAAAAAGCAGCTTGCTTCCTCTAAAATAACATATTTGACTCCAACCCTTTGAGTTATAATAAGTTACCTCTGCTTAATTTTCTTGAAAGATTTACATATTTTTTTGAACAAATATTTTTTGAAAGTGAGGGTTTAACGATTGTCTAGATTCTCAAATTTTGAGTCTATATAATATAATATAAAATAATGACTTGCTGTGATCAAAGTTATAGTGTAGATTAATCTTTAAAAATATTTCTTTGACAATACAATTAAAAGTTGTAATGTAACATCTGATTATATTGAGATACCATAGGAAAGGTTTTAGTTTGAAATCACAGAAAACTCTGAATATTAATTGATAGTTGTTCATCATCTGATATTTGAAAGTTGTTCCATGTTATTTTAGGGAGGTCACATAAAAATCCATCTGAAATCAGATATCCCAGTTCAGGTGGATGGAGAACCGTGGGTTCAATCACCTGGTGAAGTTGTTGTGTTAAAATCTGCTCTCAAGGTAAATATATCTTCATCTATTTCATTCATTGTTCACAATATATACCTACCTGCATCATTCGCACCAAGTATAAATTAAAACAAGCTTATATATTTGCCAGTTAACTAATTTATGAAATATTTACCAGTCTACTAATAGTGGACAAAGCATTAAGTTGAAAATATTGATGCACCCATTTTCTGCAAAGTCGTTGCAGACATATTGTTAAATGTATTATTAGTCTATAGTCAGTGCAATTGATGGATCAATTTTACTTCTTGCTGAAAACAGAAGTCTTGTGTTTCCCCATTTTCATGTTCTAATCTTCATTGATTTTCCTATTGTTTTTCTAATTCTTCTATGTCTATGTTTTGCTTTTTTGAAGGTTTGTTTCTTTACATTTACATTTGAAAAAAAACTTTCTCAGAACTGTTATTCTTTGTGACAAATCATGTCGTGGGATTGATTCCTTGCAAAACTTTTTATTATAAGTTTCTTAAAACGGAGACCAAAATTTTCCAGTCAGAACATACAAGAAAAATGCAAAAATAAATATAAATTATTTTCATTTAAGTTTTTTTAATATCAATTTTCTATTTCATTTATTAGATACATAATTTGGAAATTATTGTTGAGGAAAACTTGTTTTAATTTCTACAATATTGTATTTGATTGTTTGACGCTTTTTAAAATGGCTTGTTTTGTAGTTTTTTTTTTTAATATATGTTTAACACATTTTTTATGCATGTCAAATGCACTATAATATTTTTTTCTGGAAAATTGCACCCATCAAATCCGAGAAAAAAATATAAGTACCTACATAAATTTCTAAATATATTCATATTTTATATGAATCAATAAATTATATAATACTTCATTTATTATCCTAGTTAAAGTTCTTATGAAAAAAATATTATATCAATCTTTTTATTTGAAATTCAAAAATATAGAAATTATAATTGATCATTTGATTCAATATTTTTATCTATGTTATTGATATTCACAAATTAATTATACTTATAATTAAATATTGAAACTAATTCACTTCAATAAAAATTGACGGCTATGTGGTGTTTGTTTATATGAACCGAACATTGTGAAGATTTTGGTTTAAATCCTAATTAATGTTGTTGAATCTCTATTACATTAATTAATAGTGCTTTGCATTGAAATCTTCATAATATTCTGCATTGAGTTAATAATTATATTCAAATTACTGTTATTGGGTTATATTCTGTCATTGAGTTAATAATTATATTCAAATTACTGTTATTGGGTTTTATTCTGTCATTGAGTGAATAATTATATTCAAATTACTGTTATTGGGTTATATAGGGTTATATTCTGTCATTGAGTTAATAATTATATTCAAATTACTGTTATTGGGTTACATTCTGTCATAAATATTTTTGATTGAGACCGTATTGTATTTCTTTTTATTTTCATTTTAATTTTACTAACAGAGCCATTTTTTTAATCTGAAGACTAAATATTGAAGAAAGAATATTGATATTTTTGTATATAAGTTTTCAAAGTTCTTATTATTCACACTGTGGAATGCCATTGTAAATTATTTATATTGACTTAACTATAAGACACTATAGTTTTACTTCCACTCAATAAATTAACTTTTATAAATTAATTATTGTAACGTTTTCGGACTTTCGTCCATCATCAGCAACGTCGTTACTTAAACTATTATTCAAAGTCTATGTTATGCGTTGCGGGGGAGGGTTTGGCGGAGGGGGGGCGGGGGGGGACTTCAATAGGTTCGTGGCAGGGGTGTATTGGTTTTTTGTCAAAAGGGACAGAAGTGGAGAGGTGATGGGAGGTCTGTGAATATTTAAAAGATGTGTGTTGTGGTTTTCTATTCCGATTTCGATTTTTTCCAATATGTCCAATTTTCTTCCTTTGTTGCATATGTGTATTGCTTGTGCTTCCCCTCCATTAAATTTGTGTCCTGTATCTCTTATGTGGTCCGCCATTTTGACAAAAAACCAATACACCCCTGCCACGAATCTATTGAAGTCCCCCCCCCCCCCGCCCCCCTCCGCCAAACCCTCCCCCGCAATGCATAACATAGACTTTGAATAATAGTTTAAGTAACGACGTTGCTGATGATGGACGAAAGTCCGAAAACGTTACAATAATTAATTTATAAAAGTTAATTTATTGAGTGGAAGTAAAACTATAGTTAAGTCAATATAGATATTTTTGTATTATAGGTTTTGGTTATTTTATTATGTAGTACATATATTTGGTAACAAATATTTAAAAAAACACTGACTAGTTGAAATAAATTGGTAATAGACTCGCCGCAACTCGCGCAGGGTGTTAAGGAAATTTTTATTATTATTATTTATTGATTTATATGGGTCAAAGCATTTTACATGAATATGGTTCTTTTATTAGTATGAATATTTTCATGACAGATCTATAAAATCAATCACAATTAATTTCAAAAGCATGTTTTTTGGATAAATTAAATTGAACAAAATCCCATTTAGTTGCATGTCTTGTTTGCATCTTACATATTATTTATTTGGTATTATGTACTTACATATTATTTAATATGATGAAATTCATTTGAGTAAAAAAAACAATACACATGGTTAAAACAACATTTTGCTATATATATAGTTAAAAAAACATGTACTAGATAATGGTTTTTGCTTGTAAATATTTTAAGATACTTCATATACTTTAAAAGTATAATTATATTGAATAAAGATGTTTTGACGCAATAACATTCGAACTTAAAAATTTTATTAGTCTCATTTCCATAAGATAGACAGTTGGTGTGACATAAAAATGTGTCAACTATTCAGGAAACTGAAAAAATAAGTCAAGTTCAAAATTCTATATTGCAGAGTATCAAACTACTTTGTACTATGCGTGTAGTCAAAATAGTTTTAAAGATCGTGCATAATATTTGAAGTATACAATTGAACTAAATATATTTGAACTATACAATTTTATCGTAATGGAATTTATTTAATTTAATGGAATAATAGATAGTTGAAAATTAAAAAAAAACTTGTAGAAGAATAATTATCCATTGAATAAAATATATGAATTTTACCTACCAATAAAATTCCTATTTTGTTTCCAGAGATGCCTGGAATCCATTATGAGAGAGCCTCTCTCTTCCGCAGAATATTCGCGCGTGTCTTGCTTTTTCCCTATCCCTTTTTCCCTATAACGCCCCCTCTTTTTTACTACTGTCCACCCTAATGTCGTTGTTTGGGTTTCGACCGGAAGCGGCCATTTTGAATTCGTCATATGGCTCATAATGCACCAGGTAGGGATTACCTGGATTCCAGGCATCTCTGGAAACAAAATAGGAATTTTATTGGTAGGTAAAATTCATATATTTTGTGTTCCGTATCGATGCCTGGAATCCATTATGAGATCTGTTTGTTCTCTCCTGGTGGTAGCAAAATAGGCGTTATATGTGATCTTCGTTGATGGGCGTGAATAGAGACGAAAGGGAGGCTTGACTATAGTTTCTTCTTGGTAACTCTCTTTGATAGAATTTTTTGAAGGTTTGTTCACTTAACCAATTTCCTCTGGAGAGGATGTCTTGTATGGGGTAGTTCTCTAGCCAGTTGAGGGATGCCACTGCTGCCCGGGTACTCCCTGGAGTTGCTTCCACTTTAGCATCCCTAAGGACTGATTTTATCCAACCTCCGATTATAGCTCTACTGGCTGGTTTTACTTCCCCTGTTGTTGTGATGAAAAGCTCTTTCAGGTTAGCTCTTCTCGGTTCAGATAATTCGATTAGTTTTCTCAGCCAGAATAGTGGGTTGATGTTTATGTTTTCGGAAGCTGAAAGTTTCCACCCTGATTGCTGATGTGTAGATGTATCTGTTTTAGCACCAAATGCTGGTATTAAAATAATGCTTTCCTTATTATCGATGAAACTTTCTGTGGCCATTCGAAGTAATGTGAGGTCTTGAACTCTTCTGCCCGAAGCCATCAGTAGTATTATAGCTGTTCTACGGGACACTTCAAAGAGGTTCATCTCTTTAAGGGGGTTTTGGCGGAGCCACTCGGTTACGAGGCGAGGATCCCAAATTGGTGGTTTCTTTGTGATGCCTTTGGCTACAGATATACCTTTTAACGTATGTTTTACAAGGAAGTTAGTATTAATTTTGTCGGCATTTGGGGACGAACCACAGAAGCTGACAATAGCAGACTTATGGACTAGAATGGTTTTTGGTGAAAGACCTTCGTTTATAAAAAGGTGCGCTATATATCTTGCCACCATTTCTGGTGGAGGATTTCTTGGTTGTACTGAGTTGTTCTTACACCATATTAGCCACCTGTTCCAAGCAGGTTTATATGTCTTTAAGGTGGATGCTCTCCATGATGATCGGATGAGCTGTCTTTCTTTATGGGACCATTCTTTTGTAACCTGTTCCCACCAGCTATCTTCCAGACCTCTAGGTGGATGTGGTGACATTTGGGTGGTGGTAGCCCTGTTGATGTGTCCACTAGGGACGTCTCTAAATTGTCGATGCTTATTGGTTCCTGTTTCGCTTTCATCTGTATGTCGCTCCTCCAAAAAGTTTTTGTCCACTTTGGCGCTACTAACAGATACGTTCCTTTTGCTGTGTTTAGGTGGGCAAGCACTCTCGGTATAAGATTTGGAGGCGGGAATATCCATGCTAGTTGGTAATCCCATTGCCGACTGAACGCGTTGTGATAACAAGCTGAGCAATCTGTTAAGTCTAGCGTTACGTAATTTTGCACTACGTGAGCGGATGCTGACGCGAATAAGTCTATCTGAGGTTGGCCCCACTTTTGGAAAATCTGTTCCCTTGCGGGTCCTAGTAGGTGCCATTCTGGAGGGAGTGCTCCCCGTGAAAGACGGTCTGCAATACCGTTGTATCTTCCCGGGATATATTGAGCTGTCAGTTCTATTTCGTGGGAGTCTGCGAACCTCAGGAGCTCTTTGGTTAGATTCAAGAGCCTCAGAGACTTGGTACCGCCTTCCTTGTTTATATAAGCTACTACTGTTTTGTTGTCTGTCTGTAACAACACTCTGGATCCTGTTAGAATTTGGGCATGCTGTTTGATCATTGCTAGAACTGCGAATGCTTCCTTTTGGTTGGAGTGCCAATGCATCTGATCTGGAGCCCACCGACCCGCAGTCAGTATGTCGTCTAGCTGTCCCCCCCACCCGCTGTCTGCTGCATCCGTAGTGAGGAAGTGAGCAAACGGGGTAAGGTGAATAGGACTTGTCTCTCCGATGGTGTCGAGCCACCACTGCAGGTCCTGGAGAACTGCAGCAGGAAGCTCGACTTGCTGGGACGGCTTGTACCGCCGAATCAGCTGGCAGAATCTCTGAAGTGTTCGGCAATGCAGACGACCCCGAGAGGTCACAAAGTTTGCGAAGTTGAGCCGACCCAAGAGGCCTTGAGCCTGCCTGAGTGAACAACTGCCTGACTTCTTCGGTGCTAGCAAAGCTCGGTAGAGACCGGAGCATTTGACCACCGATAGAGATTTCTGGTTGGTGTGAGTATCCCAAGTGATACCCAGAAATTCCAGTTTTTGGGATGGGACCAGAATACATTTTTGGTAATTTATACACCAACCTAGATGCTCTAGAAAATGCACTGCCTGAGAGATTTGGGTTTTTAGCAGGAATTGAGACTGGCTGGCTAAGAGGAAGTCGTCCAAGTAAACCACAACTCTTATGCCCATCTTTCGAAGCGCCTCTGCAATCCAGTTGGTGAGGCAGGAAAAGCTTCGTGGGGCTGATGATAGACCGAAGGGCAGGCAAGTCATCTGCAAGAGTTCTCCTTGGTAAGCCAACCTTAGGAATCTTCTGTGCGATTGTGATATTGGAAGATGGAAATAGGCTTGAGTAAGATCTATCTTTGCCAGCCAGTCTCCTGGTTGGAGGAAGTCTGGGATCCGGAAGTGACTGCAGAGTCTGAAATTCCTTACTTGTACAAAGGCGTTTAGGCCTTTCAGATTGAAAATTGGTCTGAATGTATGATCCGATTTCTGAGCAAGGAACATGGTTGAAATGAAGCTCGGATTTAAGTCCGCTGGTTCCAGGACTTTCCATTTCCGTAACAATCCAATGTGATTGGTCATTTCTTTCGAGGTCTTTGTTTCGAAGCGTTCCAGAACTGCTCGGGAAGGGAATATCAGTGGGGGTTTTGACACAAAATGAATTTTTAGTCCTTTTAACATCTTGATGATGTAGTGGGGGGCTCCCAAGTCCTCCCATACGCCTCGAAACTTCCCCAATTGTCCCCCTTGAAATCGGATCAGCCTGCAGTCACTTCCTACCTCCTCTGCTATTTGCTCCTGTGGGGCGCTGTCTCTGGTTCGACGATTTGTAATTTTTGTACCCGTCTTTCCTGGGGACAAAATCTGCACGAAAGGGCTTCTTTTTGTTCTGAGCAGATTGGGCATGAGGAGGCTGGTACTCAAATGAAGATCGGGGTTGAAATGGGGGCTTGTACCTTTTTTGTTGTACTTTGGAGGAAGACGGGGAGGGTTGTGGAGTCACTTGGGAAACTGAGGTACCCAGCGCCTTTTCTCTTCCCCCGTTTCTCTCCAAGAAGGCTGTCAACTGATCTTTATCAAACAGGTTACAGGAGCTCGGTGGGATTTTACTTATGCCCTCACGTATAAAATTGTCTTTGACATCCTCCAGAAGGTGGTTTCGTCTGCTTTGGATGACTTCGGTCCTCCTACCACACACTATCTGAAGGATGTTGTCCGTAGTCTTCTTATACGGGGAATCGTTAGAAAAGGTCTCCTGAACCTTATTGTACAGTGATGTTGGTGTTAACACTGTATCTGTGTTTGAGGACCAGTTGACAAGGGCCTGCATGCTCTCTCTCAGGGTCTCTCTCTGGGCTAGTAGAGCGTTCGACAGCGCCCCAAGGGTCCGGTCCATTAGACTTGAGTAGGGCCCTGCTTTGTCCATTCTTTTCAACTCTTCGTTGACCTCCAGCTCCATAAACGCCGGAGAAGCTGTGTACTCTTTCTGGGTTTCGGCGTATCTCACTCCCGCCCACTCTGGCTTGTTGAAGCGCTGGAGCTTCGAGATTTCCTCCACTCGTTTCATATCTGCTTTGGGTGTGGGGTGCTCCTTAACAGTAGTGACCAAGGGGCCAAACTCCACAGTTTGGTCCGACTTAGGAAGTCCCGGAGGAGGTCGCACGAATTCTTCGTTGTTAGGGGCCTCCAAAGTCTCCACTACTTCCGGTCCTTTTGGTAAGAGCAAATCAGTTAGAGCCGCCACCTGCTGTAGCAGAAAATCGACTCTGGGGTCGAAATTCTCCTCGGAGCGTCTTGGCGCCTTTTTTCCCCGACTCCGACGCGGCGGTTCTCTGGCGCCTTCGTCGTCCGAAATGTCGATGTCGGATTCCCAATCCGCTTGCCTCTTTCTCGAAGAAGCCGAATGCTCTTGGCGGCTTTCCGATCTGTAAATTATCGGCGACGCCGGAGGACTGAGGTCAGCTTCGTTCGTAAACATAGTTCGTTCGTTCGAGATCAGCTTTACTCAGTTAAATAAAATAAACACTAATTTTTGAGTACACATAAATAAAATAAACACTAATATTTGCACAGATCGTCAATAATTGCTAAAAAGTCACTTAAATCTATATTTGTCTTTACACAATGCACTTTTTTAAATATACAAACAATAAAATTGACGATGCGTCGCAAGACACGCTATTCCGCGAAAAAATTGGCGTCATATGACGAATTCAAAATGGCCGCTTCCGGTCGAAACCCAAACAACGACATTAGGGTGGACAGTAGTAAAAAAGAGGGGGCGTTATAGGGAAAAAGGGATAGGGAAAAAGCAAGACACGCGCGAATATTCTGCGGAAGAGAGAGGCTCTCTCATAATGGATTCCAGGCATCGATACGGAACACAAAATAAATATTATTTCAACAAATGAATTTATTTATAGCTATGAGCATTTGTTGCATTATTTTTGTTTATATAAATTAGCATAACTTAGCTTGCCTATTATTTATTAATGTTACTTCATTTATTTACGAAATGTTAAATATTTTTTAACAAAATTGCACATTCAACAGTTATGAATTAAGTATTTCAATATTTTGTTTATTCATTAGATACATTCAGACATTTCATTACATTTATCATGCGTGTTAAAATGTGATATGCATTTGCCGTCAGTATTAAGTTTTTAAATAAATTACCAATGAATGGAGACCAGAATTTTTCCGTGACAGGAAAAATATTTGAATCCTCAATCTTTCAAAAATCAATTTTTCAAATGACAATTATTTAAATCATAATTTTATCATAAAGCAATTTTACAAACACACATTTATCAGTAATTAAATTTTTTTGAATTTTTACAACATCATGTTGGTAACACTGCGAGAGTAAGAAGCATAAAACATTGATCTCTATACTACGTAATTACGTAATTATGTGAATAACTCATAATAAATAGTAAAAAAATAAACAGTGAAAACTGCCTCCTTTTTGTTTTTTCTACCATACTTTTACTTATATGTTATGGAATTTGGCATTTTTGCCTAACAGCATTTTCCCCTAATTATGAGTCGTCTTGGTTTTTGCAGCCGAGTTATTCATCCATTCAGTTATTCATTGTATAGAAATCAATGAGGTAAGAAGTAACATGATGTCGCACTTTCAAATAGATATGGAACCGTGTGCTATATAATATACCTAATAATAAGCAATGTGCTACTTGCACAATCTTTAGTAATATTATTAGGAAGACACCTGTTTTTTTTACTGGCAACAAATATGACAAAAGGAGGCAACTTAACAACACAAAACAGATTCAATTTGGTGTATATGGTTTTCCAACAAATGTGACTTCGATCAATTCACTTTCGAACAGTTGTTATTCTGATAGTTGATTTTCAAAAAATAGTTCTTCTTAAAAGTGTGGATTCAAACAATTGTTTTTTGAAAAATTTTCATGTAAACCATTTTTTGTGTTTGCAATAAACCCGATTATCTTTGTGATTTTTGCACTTTCTTGCAAGTTTTAGAAATATAACACCAAAATTTGACTTTTTTAAAACATTTTCTAAAAAAATACACTGCAGTTGTCCACTGGATATGTAGAATTAAAAAAATATTTTTAAACTCAAATTTCTACGCATGAAATCTAGTTAAATTGAAATTAATATCATTTAATGATTCGGCAGATATTTTGTGATAGTTAATAATAACCATATTTGAATCATAAATTAGCTATAAACCACTTGTTTTTTGAGTCACTTCGCGACATGTTTCGGAAGCGCTGTCCTTCCATCGACCGGCGTGTCTAGACTAACATGTTGAATTTATGTGTATCTGTCTGTGAAGCGAGGGGTGTGGCCATCCCCCATCAAAACACAAACATTACACAATACTCCCCTCCCCCCACTAACCCAACCAACCCTCAACCGCCACACCCCTCGCTTCACAGACAGATACACACAAATTCAACATGTTAGTCTAGACACGCCGGTCAATGGAAGGACAGCGCTTCCGAAACATGTCGCGAAGTGTCTCAAAAAACAAGTGGTTTATAGCGAATTTATGATTCAAATCGAAATTTGACTATAGAAATTGTTGAAAAAAAAATCTGTACAATAATGGTTTTATCCTATATAATATAATACTGTTTTTGCAAAAAGAAGAATAAGCCTTAAAATATTTTAGTCGAGAGATTTATAATTTTGAATCAAATTTTATAGTTCAAAACGAACTTGCAATTCTAAATCCTGTGTTGTTCTCTAACAAAAATAATACCGAATTTCTTAAAAAATAACACCCTTTTTCCAAAAAAATTAAGCGTTCATTCAAATTCACACCCGCACACCTATCGCTGGTTACCCCACATTGTGGGATTATGCTGTGATGGTCTGTGTGTATGTACAATAAAAGATATCTGGGAGCAAGTCTGGTCCAACTGGCGAAATCAAAACCTTTGTGATTTCCCATATCATCAATATAATTATCATATGGAGTTCTATGACATCTAAAGATATTATAGAACTCCATATAATAATTATATCCATGATATGGGTAATCGTGAGGGTTTTGATTTCGCCGGTCGGACCAGACTTGCCCCCCCGGATGAAAGAATTAAAATGATTGACTATAATATTTATGGAATACATTCATATTCATAATGAATTTTATGTAGATTTAAATTTAACATATAAGTTTAAAAGTGTATAGTAACACCTACACTTAGTTTAGTTTTGGTTACTTTTACCAAAGCTACCTAACTCATAAAATAATTCTAACCTAAGAAATGTTAGATACTTCCTAGTGTGAATTATGGTTTTCCTAGTTTTCTTTCCGTCTAGACTCAATTTACTGTGAAACATCACATTCACAAGTGATAGATTTAGGAACAACACCCTCTATATATATTTGTTCTAATTAAATTAATCACACAATTAGTTGATGGCAAATGCATATTAAATTTGGATGCTGAAATCTCCTCTCCGTTCAAATTCACTGATTAAAATCATATCCAGTTATGCCTTATAATTTATTTTTCATCTTTTCCGATACTTTATGGATGAAACATTGTTTTAATTTGCTGTAAAGATTATAAATTATTATTATTATTATTATTCATAGCATGTAAAGATAAAACATTTTCATTGTGCATTTACCATTATCCTTCCATTATGTTCATTCACTCACTTAAGTCTTCCCAAGGACACCAAAATTTCGAAACATATAACATAAATATATTCAATAAATGGATACTTCAAACTGCATATCTTTTTCTATATATATAGAATAATTATCTTCGCTATTGAATCTATGGAATTATAAATTGCTTTAAATTAACTGTTGTCGTATATAATACGGCCTTAATAGTTTTTTTTAAGTAAAAATTGGGTTGTTCTTTCCTTACATGTCACAAATATGAAAAAATCATAATCCATCTTCATGATGACATACAAATCATATCATCTGTCTCATTTCTTCAATCATTTACATCATGTGGATGAGGAGAGTAGTATTTGCTTGTTCTCCTCCGTATTCAAACACCTAGTTTAAACAAACAAACAAATGTAATAATATCTACTTCTACTTTTATCGATCGATGAGAATAATAGAATTTTTGAAATTGGTGGCTTTTTTATATTCAAATTATGTAATTATTTGCATGTAGATGTTCTCTTGAAAGTTTTCAATATGAGATACTAATGATTTGGTTTTCAATTACCTTGTTACGTGGACAGGCCACAATGTTGAAGAAGACAAAGCGTGCTTCAGCTGTCAGTACGTAATATACCAGAGTCAAGCTACACGTGAAAAAGTGTAGCCGATGACAGTATTTGTGAGAATAAACAATTATTCAAAAGTAGCAGAGACATTTGTGATAATATATAAGATGACGGTAGCATGACACAGATGGATACAAGTGCATGTTTGTGAAGATATATTTATACATAGGCATATACGACACGGAATAATCAATTACCAACAGAGCAAGATTTGCCAAACTAAAACAAAACCATTTACCTAGTTCATTAGTGAAATAGACTTTTAGGCTTGGTGTCCTTTGTTCCTTTGGGTGATTCCCTCTTGCGTGTGACCCCCACAACCCCATCTCCATCACTCCAGCCCCCTGCCTTGTGTTACAGTGCATATTATATATATATATATATATAAATATATAATGATATTCTTAATCGAAATTTATGAAAATGTTTTGTGTCCTTACATCTAGTAACAAGTCGTTTTTTAACCAAATGTGTAAATATTGGATTTTTTCATTTCTATATTACTTAGATGTTCGAAACAAGGATATAAACAACTCACACACCTTGAATATATTTATTAAGAAAAGTATGAATCGAATACTACATGTCAAAAATACTCACAGATAATTTATTAACGTTTTCAGTTTTACATTTCAAATATGTGAAAAAAAAACATGTCAATGGCATATTTTTATATAAAAGCATTTGCATGAAAGATTTGTCTCAATTTTTTTTATAATGTTATTCAGTGTTTTGGTATATAAAAAGTAATTTTCAAAAACATAATATATGAAATGTTTTTTTTTTCTTTACCATAAAATAACATTAAATAATGAATGTACACATTTTTATTCTGCTGCATACATAAGTGGTCTTTTGATAACATAATAATGTGTATATTTGTGTTATGAATAACATGATAAAAGTCTGGATGTTTTTGTATCTGGCGAACATTGCTTTACTGGCAGTGACTTATAAATTTTGAAATTAATTGAAAATAACTAATGTTGTTATCAATTATTTGACAAGACACAAGACGACACTTCTTAACGGTGTCAAAAAGAACCAATTAAAATAAATGCTAACACAAATTGGACGCTATAACAATTAAATAATGTATAAATTATATTTATTTTGTGGGGTAACAGGCTACGATGCTCAAGAAAATAAAAGCTAAACGACGCATGACCGAGCCACACCTGACAGAAGGGGCAGAGTCCCGCGAATAGCCCCCCCCCTTATCGCCGCACACGCAACATCCCCCCAACCCAGCCCCCCCAGTCCAACTCACCCGAGGTCACATCACGCCACTTGGCATTATTGGCATGCGTATATCTCTATATATCTATTTTTGTACTTTGGTATTCTTTTTGCTTCCATCAAAATTTTATTATTTTGGTTATTACATATATATATTATATATATGATATATTTGCACACCACAATAATTGTTGGGTGATATAATATATATATTTTTTCAATAGACTTTTTATATATATATATATATATTTAAACCTTTGTTGCTCAAAGTATTGTTGCATTTAATTATATTATTGTAATAAGTAATAACACAAGAGTGGACCCATATTTTTATACATTTTACCATTTTCATTAATTTAATTTTTTATTGTACATTCCCATTACAATGATATAATATTGATTGATTGTTACATTTCTGATAATAGGTATTATATACATACATCTGTTGTACCCTCCAGGGAGAGAATATATATCAATTGTCAGTTTAACATCTTTGTCAGAGTCAAAGGGGACCGACGATAATGTCAAATTAAATGCACAAAATAATACAAGCACAAATAATTAATTAAAATAAAGTGGGAATTTGATTCCCCAAGAGTCGATTGTATTGTTTTATTGATTAATTAATGAATTTATTAATATTATACATATATATTAACAGTCTCATAATAATGGAGATTACATTATATGGATCCTTCTTGGGAAGGTATCCTTTAATAATTGTTAAGATTGGAAAGAGGGTATTACGATAGTATATATAATAACATTTATATAGTATAATATATATATCTTTATATCTATGTATGAAGATGGATGGTATATAATGGTATATATATATATATGGCTGATGTGGCTTTGTTCCCCTCCCTTCCCCTCACCAGGCCACCATGCTGAAGAAACTGAAGAGCAAAATGAAGAGGAGAAACACAGAACCCTCCATGGGTGGAGCACTGTCGCCCCATCCTGACACGGAAGACTTCTGAATCTGGTACAGCGAGCGCCTGATTTAACCTGGACCACTCTACTTCTACTACAAGCTACGCTACATAACCTGTATCTGTGTCTGCGCACCGAATGATAAGGGACTGCTATGTATAACAGTGACTGATTCGGTGGAAGTGAGTTAAGTTTTTCCAACGGGATCGAAGCTTCGAACCGACGCGAGTTCTACTTCATTAACTGAAACGTCATGTTTCAACAATCAGGGCTCAATTTAAACATCTGCAACTTGCGCCAGTACGACGCGGATCCATCGTTTTGAGTATTTCTGAGATGGCAATGTTTGGACACAAAAGTTAAGCTGCAGACACGGATGTAAGATATGAAATACAAAAGAGTGGTTAAACGTGAAACGGCCTCTGTTAAGTGCGAGAATGTTAACGGCGCGGGTTGGTCAGTCGCGTTCGCCTGATGCCGAGTCCGTGTGAAATGTAAACACGAGTGGAAGTGTCGATAAACAAAACTGTTTTATTTTATATTTTCTCATTTTTAATTTTGCCGTAATAAATACTAGTCAGTTGTGCGGAGGTTACGGAACAAAAACGGTCAACTTCCCACAGTACGAGATCTCAGTAGCTTATTGTTGACTATTATTTTTTGCATTTCAAACAAAAAAAAGTATAATAAAAAATATTTTCTTAAAAATGTCTACGGTGACGGTGGTTACATTGTTATATTTGGTAACATTGTATCGTTGTCCTCTCTGTTGGTGGAAGGAATGTACCAAGTTGAGGAGTATAAAACAGCTAGAGGAGGATGATGATTTTACGCTTATTTGTACTATAGATTTGTGTTTAAGTACTTTTCTAGATACAAACACATGTATGTTGTTATATGGAGATGAGGGAGGGTTGTATGAAATGGACTGTATGAAACAGAAACCTCCCTCGGGTCGGGTTAGTCATTAACTTATCATATTAAAATAAACATACATTTGTTGCATAGGGCAAATAAACATTACTTGAAATTTTTAGGTTAAAGACACTGATACTATTTGTCAGTTAGACAAAACATTCAATCGTTATAAATTATATCATTTTGAGCGTGTCAAATTATCTCTTTGGCAACAAGTGAAGACGGAGACTTACTATTTTAATTTTTAAAAATATAACACAATACGCTTTTCACGAGTGCGGTCACAGAGTGTTTAGCGATGATGGACATTTAACAGTTTTATCTAAAAACTGCGATTAAAAAGTTGCAGAATATAAAGTGCCGCACGAGTAAACCAACCATTCCTGACCGTGTGACGATAGTCAGAGGGGTCGGAAACAGTACGTTATTTGGCGTTCAATCAAAACATGTAACGTCTCATTAGCGTACTACATCACTGTCATATTATCTTCCTCTGCCCTCCCTCCGGAGGGTAATGGGGGACTAGACGCAGCAGCCCCACGCTCTGTGGAGCAAGTGCCGCGTTGCTGCGTTAATTTTGTCTCATACTTATCAGTTGTAACGGAGAAACATTCGGCCCTAACTCCCACAGATTTCATTCAGGCGCACAACAAGGTGAGCGGTAGTGTTGTGGCCCGCGTGAGACTGGGCGTATGTGAGTATTGTCATCTGCTGTCTGCTGAGGTTAGATCAGTGGAGATGTCATGTCTCATGGGCGATGCTGCGCGGGCTCAAGGGGAACTACCAACAACTCCCCTTGCGTGGCTATAATTTCATCTCTCCGCCTCATAACTTGTATTTTATTCACATACCACATCTGTTTATAGTATAAGTTTTGATTATCATTGTTTGCGAGTTCATCTTGTACGTTAACTCTATTGATCCGAGTTAAAAGATTTTTACAACGCTACAGTATCTATATTATTTATATCTGTAGCCGCTGCTGATATTAAACAAAGTATTGGATGGGCTCGCATATATGCCAAAAAAGGGGCTAAGCCCTTATTAAACGTACAAAAGTTTATTTATTTATTTTACATTGTTTTTAAGTATTAAAAATTAAAGTTTAATAACATATTTATATATATATATATTATCTGATTATTATTAATTATATGTTTATTAATATTATTTAGCGTAAAAATTATATAAATATAATGATTATAGAATAAATTAATGTAATAAAATTTGGTGACCGAAAATTATTTTCATACCTTACATTACCCCATTTCTTTTTAAATATTTCCTCTTTTGAGGCCATGATTTTTTTTTAATACATATTTTTAAAAGAGTTCTTATAAAGTAAGTAAATAATTTGGACCTTATTTCAATTACATTTCAAATAATTTAATGTTGTATGACTGATAAAAAGAAGTAATTGATATATTGAAAGATGGGAATAGTAACTACATATCTACTTAACAAACTTTGGTTCTGTGATAAAGCAATTCTGGAGAACATGATATCTTTTGTTGTATAATTAACATCTGTTTGGATATATCATACTAAAGAGTATTTGCTCAGTGTGGACAAGAAGAAGAGAAAGCATTGGAATTCAACCTTTACTGCTGCCAGCAACGAGAATATAATATTAAATTTAAAGATATAACTTTGTATTAACCACGTTTTTTGGTTGAAACGATGCGACTGGTTTCGGAACTAACCGTTCCCTCATCAGGCTAACTTTCAACTGAAACAGAATGTGACGACGTGCTTACAAGAAATCTATGGGGGCGGAGGTAGAGGTAGGGTGGGGGTACTTAGGGTTGGGTCTTGTGCAGGGTGGGTCCGATTGGCTGAAGGATTAGAAGTAAAAGGAAACATATTTAATAATGGACTGAAAGATAAATTTAACTGATTGTTTATTATGTTCTGTTTTGAATTAATACACTTTTTAATTTCTAGCGACTCTAAATTATCAAGACGGAGACCTACTTTGTTGACGTGTAAAATTTTTTTGTTCCCGATTGCATATTAAATTGATGATCATTAAGTACTAAGTGTTCTGCGAATTCTGAAAAATTATCATTGTTTATACATCTAATATGTTCTTTTACTCTAGTCTCAAATTTCCGTCCTGTTTTTCCTATGTAGACTGCAGAGCAGTCTCCACATGTCAGTTGGTATACGCCGGAGTTTTCCATTTTATTATCTTTATCTTTGGAATTCATTAAACTTTTTCCAATATTACAAAGTTATATCTTTAAATTTAATTTGTTAAATATGAACCACAAAGTTAACATTCAAACATTTGAAAATATTGTTATCGCGAGTACGGCGAGTAAAATAAAAATGTATAAGAAATTTTCAATTAAATACAGAATAATGTGCTTAAATATATTATTTTATCAAACGTGCTTAAAATATAAAGTGTTTCCGAATTATATTAATGCTAAATTCAAAACTGATAATAGTGATAAAAATAAAAATCAAAAAGCTTTATTCAAATCAAAAATAGCTTGGTTAAAAGAAGACTTAAAGACTGAATTTAAACTACAAAATAATATAAAACTTCAAATAAAAGTGCTTCACACAGAGTTGGTGTCAATCTTACATCCGATTGAATGGGACATCTTGGACGATAAAGTTCGTGACTTCGCGAGTATAGACGCCTTCAAGAAGAAAGTGAAACTCGACAAAAAGCTAAGTACTCTTATTAATAACAAAACAGTTAGAACAGATAAACAAGTTAATCAAGTCCATGAATTCTATGATTGTGTAATCAATTTATCCTCACAATCGTTTAGTCAACCAGAGTTAGATTTATTATCAAAGGGTCTTAAACATAATATTCATAAAAATAACAATATCACAGCAATAGAAAATTTAGCAATTGACTTAGAGACAGCGTTATACAATTGCCCCAAAACTTACCATTATAAATGTTCGGAAATTATAAAAGTTAATTCAGTAAAATTTTCCACACCACATAAAAATAATGATCATATTGTGTTAAAAAATATTCAAAAAACTGTCAAAGAAAACCAAATTGTAATAACGAAAGCGGATAAAGGTAATTCAATTGTTATAATGAACGGCGTTGACTATAGAAATAAAATGCAAATTTTTTTAAACAACGACGACTTCATAAAGCTAGAAAAAGATCCGACGAATAAGTATCAAGATGCCGTAAAGAGCGCTTTAAAACTTTGCAAGAGTGATATAATAAAAAAGATACGCCCAAATCAGTTAGTAGATATGAATCCAAAAACACCCAAGTTATACGGCCTTTTAAAAATACACAAACAGGAAAAACCCATTCGCCCGGTAGTATCGTGTTGTAATTCCCCATCATTTAAACTATCAGCCCATATTGTTAACATAATAAATCAAGCAAACATATTCAAACCTAAATTTACAGTTAAAAATTCCATTGAACTAGTAAATACAATTAAAGACTTATTGATTCCAAGTAATGCCAAACTAATATCTTTTGATATAATAAGTCTCTTTACTAATATACCAATAAAAGAAAGCAAAAACATAATAGACAGTTTACTTAACAACTCGGATCTCCCCTTAGATATAACAAATGATTTGAAACGATTATTAGAGGTTTGCTTGAGTCAAAACTATTTCCAGTATGATAATGTTGTTTACCAACAAAAAGAAGGATTACCAATGGGAGCCCGTACAAGTCCACTTATAGCCGACATTTTTGTAGATTTCTTAGAAAATAAAATATTTGGATCAAATTCGGCTTTATTGAAATATATATTTTTATGGAAGAGATACGTGGACGATATATTTTGCATTTTTACCGGTACTGATCGACAATTAAAGCTGCTCTTAAATTTTATAAACTCGTTTCACCCTAAGATTCAGTTCACATTGGAAATAGAAAAGGAAAAAACACTTAATTTTTTAGATTTAAAATTGACAATAGTAAATAATAAAATTGAATTTGATATATATCGTAAACCGACCTATACAGATACAACTATCCACAATACATCCAACCATCCAGCATCCCATAAACATTCCGCTTATCATTCCATGGTCCATAGATTACTAAATATACCACTATCATCGAATAATTTTAATAAAGAACTAAATACAATAAAACAGATTGCATACAATAATGGTTATAACAGTAAATTGATAGACTCTATTTTAAATAAAAAAATAAAAAATATTAACGTCAATAGATACCTACATAGTTATAATACAAATATCAAAAAAGATGAATATAGATGGAGACGCATATTGTTTGTTAATAATTTATCCCAATTAGTCTCAAATTTCTTACCAAAAGACATAAGACCGGCATTTTACACTGACAATAATATTGGAAAAAGTTTAATGAATTCCAAAGATAAAGATAATAAAATGGAAAACTCCGGCGTATACCAACTGACATGTGGAGACTGCTCTGCAGTCTACATAGGAAAAACAGGACGGAAATTTGAGACTAGAGTAAAAGAACATATTAGATGTATAAACAATGATAATTTTTCAGAATTCGCAGAACACTTAGTACTTAATGATCATCAATTTAATATGCAATCGGGAACAAAAATTTTACACGTCAACAAAGTAGGTCTCCGTCTTGATAATTTAGAGTCGCTAGAAATTAAAAAGTGTATTAATTCAAAACAGAACATAATAAACAATCAGTTAAATTTATCTTTCAGTCCATTATTAAATATGTTTCCTTTTACTTCTAATCCTTCAGCCAATCGGACCCACCCTGCACAAGACCCAACCCTAAGTACCCCCACCCTACCTCTACCTCCGCCCCCATAGATTTCTTGTAAGCACGTCGTCACATTCTGTTTCAGTTGAAAGTTAGCCTGATGAGGGAACGGTTAGTTCCGAAACCGGTCGCATCGTTTCAACCAAAAAACGTGGTTAATACAAAGTTATATCTTTAAATTTAATTTGTTAAATATGAACCACAAAGTTAACATTCAAACATTTGAAAATAGAATATAATATATTCATGGTAATATGAAAGTGTATTACATCATTTTAGTTATGTATCAAAAATACATAATTCAACCTACTAGACCAGCAACTGCTTCTTTCTGCAAAAGTAAACCACAGTATGTAACAAAGATTGAACCCTAAGTAGTGGTGGCTTTCAGAGATAACAACTTTCAAATTGTTAAAAATTGCTAATTTAACAAGTCAGTTATGAAGTAGTATAAAGTGATTTTTTATGTTTATTTATTTATGAAAAACATTATATTCTACATAGAGAGGTTTGACAACAATAATAAAGGTATATAAAAAATTAAAATGATATATTTAAGACAGAGACAATGGAAGGGTACGCATACACAGTACACATCCATACCATTGACACTCTTGCGCTTTACTGTCATTTAGAGCTTTTGCCCTCCAATATGCTAGGGATAATCCCTGTGTTATATTGGGTGCAGTCTTTGGTATTGTAAGTTAAACAACATTGTTTTAAAGTGAATTCAATACAATTGATCATACACTTCCTAACATACACGCACAGGCACTCTCCATACACACGTAATAAATTGTACAGCAAGTCATAAGAACTGAAAAAAGTAATTTTGGTGTATTTGATTTAATGATCCATAAGGTTATTTCCTTTTCGAACCTTTAGTAGTTATTGATCTTTTTAATAGAATCTGGGATGGTATTGTATGTAAACACTGGGAGCTTGATATGAATAGTGTCGCTGAGCAAGGCCAGTGTTTGGATGAGGGATATGATAGTTTAAGTGAGATGACGTAAGGATTTACTACGTAAGACTATTAGAAATTAATCATGTCTCTTCCATTTACAGACACTTTGGTGTTTGGTTGAAACTCCCCGACAAACACCTTTAAAGAGATATAACAATATATTACACTTTAGAGATGTCTGTCGGAGGTATTCTACCAACCAAAGTATCTGTAAATGGTAGGCATGATTTCTTATAGTCTTCCGTAGTGAGTGTAAAAAAGTTATCTCCGAAACCCACCACTACAGAAATAATCAGTCTTTATGGTATGACATAAGTTTACTTTATGGTATGACAAAATTTTACTTTATGGTATGACACAAGTTTAAGTCTGACAGTCGCTGGTTCTTACTCTATAAATAAGCCACTAAAATTTAAAAATGAATATTCAGTACTACACCACTAATCGTAATTTGAAAAATAAAAATTGAGTGGGCTGTGGCCAACGCTATACCCCACTCTACCAAGTCACTCTACAATTTTGCATGGAAAATTTTCAGCATTTTCATGAAATGAGTTATGATAAATTGATAATCCTTCGATGCCATTTTATGAAAGTGATGTGCCTTTTTAGCTATTTGAAAGTAAAAATATCAAATTTAAGTTTCCTGAGCTTGGGGTGGGTCACTTTGAAATATTTGACAGTTAAGATAATTGAGACGCACTGATCAGATATCCTTCGATCAGTTTAAAAGAATTGAATGAGTACTTAAGTCTATATTTGATAAAGTAGAATAAACTTGCAGTACATAATACACAGCACACACTCACACATATACATACATTGTGACGAAATATTCAGAATAGAATACAATCTCAGCATGATACTAGTTGATAATCTGCAATGAAAAAATAACCTTGAATTTCGCCTTAAATGCGAATTCGTAACTCTCCACTATATCCCCTTAAAGTAGTGAGGAGTAAAAAAATAACAAGAATGTCTGCATTTCAAATTATTTCTATATAATGGTGAAAAGTAAATTTTAAGCATATTTTTTACATCCTCAACAGGTATCATGTAAAGAAATCATGAGTTTCGTTGTATGTTTCGTGTGTAAGCAATTTTATATCCTCTGTGCAGCCCAAACTATAAGTTTAATCAACCTTGTATTGTAATGTCACATAACACCTCTCTTCTTAACGAACTGCACTGGTTGAGATGTCCAGAATGAGTGGACTATAAGGTATGCCTGATGGTGGTCACATAACACCTCTCTTCTTAACGAACTGCACTGGTTGAGATGTCCAGAATGAGTGGACTATAAGGTATGCCTGATGGTGGTTAAAGCTCTGAACGACTTGGCTCTCCACACCAACGTTCCCCATAAACACACACACAATTTTTCATTAATGTATATTTTTAGGGCATTTATTAATCACAGTGATTTTATAAAATAACAACACTAACAAAGATAATTTTTGAAATAAATAAAAAAGATAATTAAAATCTGGCAATGGAAACTTTCTTATATAATATTGACTGTGCGGAGATATTTTAGTAGGTGTGCGCGCGCACAACTTACAGGGAACATTGCTCCACACTACATTCAGGAATTGTGCCAAAGGAATGTTCCATCAGGGAGGCAGCTTACGCTGAGATCGTCTGAATCACACAATACCAACTCTTCAAAAGAATTGGACAGAGTCAATAAGGCGGCTTACTATGATCGCGGTTTTAGTGTGAACGGGCCTTTAAAATGGAATAAATTGCCTCTTGACATACGTGGAGCTCAGACTGAGACTGCCTTGTTTCGTAGATCCAACAAATAAGCTACAGCACCCTTGGAGTGATCTTGTATCACTAAATGGCGCTTTATAAATTTTAATTATTATTATTATTATTTAATCCAGAGGACATGAGAATAAATATTAATTTACAAAATATGAATGGGAATGAAAGGAAACCACATGAATGCTATTTTGAAAGGATATTCTTTATTTCATACTGTGTCAGAAAATTGTATCATTAAACATACATGAGATGATTTAGTGAAGATGGGTTCATATTGTGAGTGTTTATATTATTGCGTCATTGTGAGTTGTGGCGTGTATAAGTGAAGTGTTTTAGAATCTTCTGATACAGACAGTGATTTTGATTTTCAATTTCTCGTGTTGGCGAGTCTTCTTAAAAAAGAATAGAAGCTATTGGAATTCCCTACCATCACTGTAGCCCAATCGTATCCAGAATTGCCGTGGCGATAAAATGCAAAACATTAATGTGTACTAAATTAATGAAACTGATAGCATTCTCTCTAGTCACAATACATCCCAGCACAGTAATATATAGCTTGATGATTTCATTGAGAATGTTTGTGTGACACTCAATTCTCTGCATACCTTTTAGGGCCTTGGGAGTGATGGTAATAAATATTTCATAAAAAAAAAAACAAAGTAATGTTGGAAAATAAATTTATTAAGTTTTTCAAAAAATCATTTATTATTTAATATATAAAATTGTAAAAAAGGTACTATGTATATGTGCGACAATGTGTAACAAATAAAATATTCAAAATCTATATTTAAGAATAAATTACATATATTATATTATTTATTTATTCTGGCAATATATTAGTAAATTAGTCTAAGGATTTCATAAAATGTGATGATTTCAAAACAACAAAACAATTATTTACACATTATAACAAAATAAAACACTCTGTAATAAAAAATTATGCAGAAAAATATACAGGTACAAATTATTTATGGTATGGAGAATATTCTAGTTTACAGGAAGTATATCTTAATAGAAAATTTTTGCAACTTTTTTTTTCTTGGGAACAGAATATTTCTATCTTAAAGTAGGTAAACAATCTTGAAAGGGTGGATATATTGATAAAAATAAGAATATACCTACTATATAATACTAAACAAGAATTAATATTATATCTAATAACAAAATATATCTTAGGAAGAGATAATATTTCAGAAAAAAAAATATCTTTGGAAGAGGTCATTTTTCCGAAAAGATATTTTTAGAAAGTGGTTAATTATTTCAGAAAAGATATCTTTGGAAGAGGTAATTATTTCAGAAAAGATATCTTTAAAAGAGGTAATTATTTAAAAAAAAGACACATCATATGATAAGTTAAATTTTCAGATTAAAATACCTTGGGAAAACTCAGTTTTCATGAAATACATAAGTATTTCTGAATCCCAAGGAAGCATTTCCTGATCAATAGTATACCAATGGGTGTATGCCTAGAACAGTTTACCAGAGGAAGTCGTGTCTGCTGGTACACTCAACCAACTCAACAAGAATAGATTGGATGTATATTCAAAGATTTCCATATAATATACTAGATGGAGTACTCCATGCAATGAGTGAGTCATGGTATATCGCGCGTTTGATTACTTGGTTGGCAACATATTGCAGTTTTCCATACATTTCAACACTTCCTAGATAACTGTTCTCTAAATCTTAATGAAGAATTTTTTTTTTCGACAAATAAATCCGAAAACAATTCACATTAGTCGTTATTCTCTATAGAAAAACAATGTTTTCTGTCCACCTTGTTGTCAAAAGTCCCGCGGAAAAAAATCCTCACTTTGATTCATACAAAATTTGCTAACTACGACATCTAGTATATTATATGAAAATCTATGTGTATATTATGCAAAGCACAGATAATATAGAACTAAACTTGATGCAAAGAAGCAGACCATACAGGCCCATCAGCAATAGTTGCCAGCCTGTTCAATTACTATAATATAATATTAATGGAATATATTATTTCAAAAGATATTTTCAAGGGAACTTATGTTTTTAAAAAAATACATTTTTGAAAGAGGTATCTAAGAATAGAAAAAGGTATTTTATATAAAATGTCTTTACTTAAATAAATATAATTTGTTTGAATCCTTAAATATTATGGCATTATCAATTAGTGCACCTTTACTACAATTATAATTAATTATATAAAAATAAAAAGCTGATCTTGAATTGTGCTTTTTCATAATACCATAGGTGGTATTTATTTCAAGAATAAATAACTCACAATTTAAATTATTCGTTTTTTTTAATACATTCTAGGTATCTAATACAAATTTGAATGCAATGGCAAATATCTATCATAGATTACAAAAAAAAAAATGAGCTGAATACAAAAAATCTATAAAAATCGAAATTCATACCATAGATAAATGTTTACTTTCTACCATTTTATATAGTAGCTATGATTCTGAATTTCTCATCACAAATTGGAGAAAACTGACCGATGTTCAGTGTTGGTGTGATAAATAAATTTGATAAGTGTAATAAATATTTATGATAAAAAATCTTGAAAGAATGTAAAAGAAATGTATAAGTAATTTATATATAATCAAATTGAAAAAATCTGTATACATACTTGGGATTTTCTTTGGAAATTAGAGAAACTGATCTCAAACATGGAAGAAAATAAACTAAGAAATGCCGTCAACAAGAGAATATTCCTAGAAATTATAATTTAATGAACATTTAATTATCTATACACTAAGAAAAAAAATCACCTAACGGAAGACAATATTGTATGTCAAATCACTGAATATTGTATAATTTACCAAAATAAATAGGTATTTATTTTTTGACAAAAACAAAAATTTTACTGAAATATATCGATAAGATTTAACATCATAAATTAAGGCCCGTACGCAGAGTCCGACCTAAATCAGATGTCGATGGCAGAGCGGTTAGCGCGCTGGGCTAGTAATCCAGTGGTCGCGAGTTCGAATCCTGCCTCGACCAATTTCGTTCTCCTATAGCACAAGCATTTATGCTTATTTTAGGGAACGTAGGAAGATGTATATGTACTTGTTTAACAAGGACATATTCATTTTTTTTGTAAAAAAAAAAAATACAAATTGCTAACCGCGTCATTGCACAGTCGTTCAATAGAGTTCGTTGTAGAGACATTACTTAGCCCATGCGTGTTTGAGTAAACTAACATTTGCGATCTGTCAAAAAGTAAAGTTGATTGTGGGGAAAAATATAATTTTTTTTGATGGATTTTGTTCCTATTCATTGCATTTTTTTTAGATATTCGTCGATATTTTGATAAAATGAATATATAACCATTTGTTAAAAATGAGTACATAAATAACAAAGCTTTAGGTATATTATGATATAATAAGGCTTAATAAATAAATTAATTGTATAAAAATGACACATTTACTATCAATAACATTTATAGGATCACTGGAAAATAAATAAATCTTTTATTGGTAACTTGTGAATAAATTAAAAACATAAAAACCTTTCCTTTCTTAAGACACAAGCCATGAAGCTTTGTTTTATAGTCCTAATTATTTCCATAGAGTGAAAAGATGCTAGTTTTGTAATGACAAAGGACTAAATTTTAACATGATTTGACACATTTAAATAATTTTCTTAAGAAAATAAAATGTCACCCTGACTTTATTACCTACTCATTTTTCTATAAATATTTTGTAGTGCATTAAGTCCAAAAATGTTTTTTCAGACATTCAAGTACAGTTTTAATGTGCCTAAAACAGATTATTACAGTATTTGCATAATTAAAGAATAGACAGATTTTTTTAAATATGGGGGTCATTCTACCAAAGTTTCAAAGGAATGTGAATGAAGGTGAGACGCAATTAAGGACAGTGGAGTTGTAATTCATGTAAAAATAGAGCATGAGTTTGAGAGAAACGATTGTCTCCAAGGATAAAGACATGGCGTAATGGTAAATATTTATTTGTCACTTTTTGTCGCCTGTACCAGCGTAGTGGGAAGTTATTTTACATCTCTGTATCTGACATCCTGGGTTGATAACTAACAGAGGAAAAATTCATTATTATCAAGAAATTCTTGTTTCTCGAGAATAAATAAAAGTTAATTGAAAGTAATTTCCATTTGATAATAAATATTATTTTGAAACTCCTCAACAGTTATAAATAAGCTTCATGCTTTGTAATTTTAAGAATGCATTTCAAACACATGTCATTTAGAATTTCTTTTAGAAATACACAGAAAAACACATGTTCTTCTTCATACTTATTTTCAGAATTATTAGTAAATATGGTTTAAATTAAGAATATTTATTTCTAATGGCAACTTTTGGGTTCCCGCGCTCGTGTCCCGGTGTGTGATGGTGCTCGTAAATGTAATACTGCTGGACGAGTATCACAAATCTGCTTTCATCAAAGGCAAAGTCTTCACCCACATCACAGTCAGATTCTACTAGAGAAGTCCAATTTCTCTCAGGGCACCATCGACTGCTTCCTCCTATTATAAAACATATCAATAACTAAAAACTTAACCAAACAATATTTTTTTAATGAAGACAATTTTTAAACACGAGTCCTTTAAATTTTATTTATTTTTTATTTTTATTTTACTTTACATTACTTTTCGGGCAACTAACAGGTACTATGTCAAATATTAATTTAACACGCACCTAATAACAAGTTGCCACATTCTGGAGATATTAATCATCTCACAGATCCAGACTGAAAATACAATTAAAAACTGTCTCCACCGGGAATCAAACCTGAAACCCTTGGATCAGCAGTCAGATACGTAACCAACTGAGCCACAAAGGCCGCCAATTTATAAAACAATACATGAGAGAAATTTTCAACCTGACGACTCAGATATTGAAAATACTCAATGTTTTTGATTTTGTTGAAGTTATATTAATTGAATTTATGAAACTTTTTGAACTAATACTAAAACTAAAGACTATAAAAAAAAAGTATTTTTGCTCCAGTTGTATGAAATCTTTTTGAATATAAATGCAATGAATCTACAATGAGATTTTATGGAGTACAAAAACTGAAACAAATGTAAATAAATTATCTAATTAATGCAACCAGATTTTTTAGTATTATTATAAAATCAATGAAAATGTCAAATTTTTAAGTACCGTTATCACAAAACAATATTGATATAAATATTGTGCAGTAATTTTTTTTTTAATCATATTATCAGACGATAAAATTGATTTTTCATTTCATAATGCTGGTTAAAATGGAACATTCTGTAATAACTCGAGAAAGTTGTTAGAAGAATTAGAGGAATTTCGATAGAATAAATAATTAATTGGCATTGTGCATTGTACTAAAAAAACAAATACAAGAATAAAAACTAACGATTAGTAAAACAAAAAGTATATTTATAAATCATAAAATAGTAAAAGTATATAAAAAGAAGTTATTTTTTCGTGAGTATAAATTTATCTTATTATTGAAATATTTTTAACTATTTCAATTTATTAAAATATAAAAATATTTTAATAAGATTCAGAAAAAGTCAAGACACAAAAAGGTAGCTTTGTTTCTCCACATAAATCTTTTTTCCTGTGTATCTCCGTTTATATAATTTACTTCATCTTTACATTTCTCCAACACTTGGAAAAGTATAAAAAAATCCAAGAGTTTAGAATTATAAAGATGTAAGAGTATATTATGTATTATCAAATACATAGGTGTATGTATTTTTGTTCAATTTAATTTTGAAAGATTGAACTGTTGAGATTTGGTGTAAGATTATAAGTATTAATACATAAGGGAGAAGTAAAAAGATAGGACAAAATCATATGTCAAACAGATTATTTAGATTTGTAAGTAGGTACCTAGTAGTTACACTAGAGATTGGGGGGGGAGGGGGCAGTCTGGTCAACGGGCGGAATCAAAACCATCCATGTTTACCCATATCATGGATACAATTATCTTATGGAATTCTATAATATCTCAAGATGTTATAGAACTCCATAATATAATTATATCCATGATGTGGGTAAACATGGATGGATTTGATTCTGCCAGTTGACCAGACTTGCAACCCCCCCCCCAGATTAATATTGCATATTTACAAAATGTTAGTTTAATGTTAATATTAAAAATATGAGTTGTTTCATATTAGTATATTTTTAGGGCTGTCAGTTTTACATAAATATTTATCTCTAATAATTGATATTCATAAATCTATGCGTAGACTAGATATGAATTGAGTTAAAAAAATAATTTGTGTTAGCGGAGATAAACCACTCATTTGGTTACAATTAATTTACTTTTAAGAAATTTTATGAAACAATAGTCAAGGGTAAAATCAAATTTAGATAATAAAGTTTAATATAGATTCAAATAGAAACAGCTGGTGGTTTCATAAAAATTAATAAAGTGCCTTTATAAAATTTTAATTGTTTAAATTCAAATGATTACTATTTGTTAATATAAAATAATATTATTACGTAAATTATTTATGACAAGTAAAATAAAATTAATCCCAAAATTACCCCAGATAAAATATAGTAAATAAGACTTTTATTTTTTATTCTTGTTATGTAAAAATGTGAAAATATAATCAAAGATGTTCAGACTCAAAATAGGATTTGGAATATTAAATCAGATCAACTATAGTTGAAGAATAACAAATATATTTCAGTGAATGATTCTGGGGGGAAGTGCATATTCTATATTTCACAAGTGCAATTCATGGCAAAGTTGGTACGACTGTCAGTCAAATAAACTGAATAATGTTGCCACATCTCCAAATTAAGTTCCTCTTATATCATACATAAAACTTAATAAAAGAGTTTAAAATATTAGAATGATAAATGTCTTTTATAATTATTTAAAGAATAAATATTTCTTTGAAAATTTGTACAGATTTATCAGAAAAAAATTTAACAAATAATACAAAAGAAAAAAATTCCTTATTGGAGGGAAAATCCTGTTTTCAATATATAACAACACCAAATGCAATTATACCAACTTAACCACCAATTGCACTTATAAATGAAACACTAGCTAGAAATTCGGTAAATTTCATTTTTTAAAATGGTAAAAAAAAACAAGTTATTCCGTTTTTTAAATATTTAGTTTAACTAGTAATTTTTATTTTAAAATAAGTTTTCGTATAATATAATTCTTTTGGCATGTAAAGGCCCAATTTAATTTCTATGGAACCAACTATAATTGAAACAACACAACATGTATAACCACACAAACACCCAAAAACCAAAATAAACATGCATTTATACAAATATTATTCTCATATAGTGTGACATGATATAAAACGTGCATAAGGATTTTTCAATTAACACACAATAACAGTTTAGGATCAGAATATACTATAATATTGTATATAATATTGTGCCTGTCTGATTATAATATGTGATGATCAAAGCTCTTGGTGTAAAATCAATCAAGTGCTAAACAGATATGATTTTTATTTTATAAAAATAACATTATTTATTTAATCAATATTAAAAAATATACCTTTTGCGTATGTACTTGTATTCAGTCTTGCTAAGTTATCTGTTGCAATGTATTAAACCTATAAATAAACATACTGCGTACCAAATTAATTCATTATTCTTTGATAATCTACATTTTTGCCCTAATTTTTGTATCATTATATATGTATATTATTTATAAAATTTATTAAAGAAAGCAAAATAAGCACCTATGCATTATATCAGAATTAAAAAGAAAAAGAATTTTAGGTTTAAATAATCTTCAATTCATACATGTAGATAGTTATCGGCAAAATTTATGTAATCACATGGTCTACGCAGAGCGCAAATTTGGATCTCTTGCTTGGTTGGTATCTGTGCAAACTGTCCACCTATCCTCCTAAATTCCTCAAGTTATTTACTGATATTTATACTAGAATTAGGTACTAATTCACTATACTAAGTGAAACATTTTTTAAAGTTGATGTGTAAAAAAAAAACAATGTTGCCGACCAGATGCATGATGTCTGTGGTTTAAGATTTACTAAAACCAATTTCAGTTGCATAGATTATGTTAAAATATTTTTTTTCCTATGAATTAAAATTATATAATTTTAATTTTAGCATGATGAATCATTCATAGACCAAAAAACTTTTTTTAATTTGAAACGGTATCTGTATACTAATTATCGTTTTGTATTTAGATAATTTTCAATTTAGTTAATTCAGGAGAGAGGGTTTCAAGATACAACAACCATAATTTTAACATCAAAGTTTAATAACATTCAAGGCATTCCATTCATATTAGATGGCAAGTAGTATAAAAATAATAATAAAAGGTAAAATAAATATAGTAATCATTTGGAGTCAGGATTTTATTCATATTTTTCAACCTTGTTTTTTTAATTATACGAGCAAATTTTATTAAAAATTACATTTGAATGCATTTTTACACTCATATATTGAAAAATATGTTTTCCTAACTCCATATATTTAACAAGTACCTACTTAAAATGCTTAAACATTTATTACTGATAATACAAAAATACATTTACTTGCACAAAAGTCATTGAAAAATAAATATTACACCAAAATGATTGATTTACTTATTACTAAGAATGATTAAAATAGTCTTTTATTGATAATCTGTTGAGATTTTGAAACAATTTGACTATAAATGTATGTATGAAAAAAAACAACTTCAATACACTATAAAACAATAATAAATCATGATACTTTTAAGATTTTCATAAAATATTTGATACAAAATTAAAAATATTTATTTATTTATTCATTTGCATTTATGTTGAGTAGGTAATAATAAACTCCAAAATAAAAGAATTATTTTAACCTGATATTTTTTATCAAAAATTTACTGCACAAAGACATATTGAATATTAAGTATAAAATAATTCACTCAAGACTAGTAAGAGTGCCTCAACTATTAAAATATTTGTAAAAATAATTCAAATTATACAATTGATTATTTAATGTTTCAAGTCAAATTGTTGGCAATGTTGATTTTAATTAATTAATCTCATTTTTATATCTTTTTATTGAGCGTTTATATATTTAAAAAAGATGCATAAAAAAATTATCAATTCAATGTGAATATTGTTTCATGTAGTATTTTTATTTGATTGTGGCAACTAAAATTGAATATTTCAAGATTATCAATAACATAATATATATGAATACATGCAATGGTATGTTTAAATTGGTGATTAAGAAAAAGGATGCTGTAATTATTTTATATATGTTCGATAGCAAGATAGCCCCCCTCCATGGCGAAATGGCTCATGAAATTTGACGAAGATTATACAGAATACAATACTGAGAGAAATTATAAAATAAAAACTAGTTATTGGTCTCATGATAATAAAGAGAAAATGCTGTTTAAATAATACAATAGTAAAATAAAATTTTTTAATAAAAGATTCTTTACTTAAAAGAAACAAAATCAATTTTTTTTTGTAATAATACTATAAAAAAACATATTTGCAATGTCTATGCTTAACTCAACGAGGTTTGTTATATCAATTGCATATTTTTTTACATAACCCAAAAATGAAAACTGTAAATAATTTTAAATCAAAACTAAATATTTTTCATGAAAAATAAATAACCTCATAATTTAACAATAGTTTTTTAAGTAAAGAAAATAAATATGAGAGTTTCGTTAAAAAAATTACAAACCTAACTACATATGTAGGTACACATTTGGCAATTAAGACTATATTATATTATCCTACAAAAATATCTTACTATCCATTCTATACAATGTTATTATATTACATGACACAGTAATGATGTTATTTATAAATTTCAATAATTGACTTAATATTATTTAAAATGGCAAGAATTAACGACAGCAAATAAACAGGCAAGACAAAATATGCACAATGCAGTGAAGCAATAATATAACTACAAGTATGATGAAGCAAAAGCAGTTAAAAACAAGCAGATTATTTAAAACTATATATTATATTTAAATTAAGATTAAAAATTTTATTATGCTGTGATTCACAAGGGTTTAAAAAACTTCCTTTGAATTATTATGCGGAGAAATATAATTGAATAATGGAAATAAAATTACTTTTCAGTAAAAAGCAAACAAAAAACACAAAAAGAGTGACACAGTTGTACAAATAACCAACACACGGGCATGTGTATATAGATTGTTGTTAATATTACTGACAGTTATAACGTACAAAATAACAACTAGTTTTATTCTGAAACATAACCTATAAAATAGAAGAAGATATGACATAAAAATCATGCACCAATCCATTAAATAATAAGACATAAGAATTCAAAAAGTTGTGTATGTTATTGATTAAAAAAATATTAAATTTATTTAAATTTCATGTCTGAAACAGAATTTCATGTATCTACCTACAAATGGCAGACTTAGGGATCACAATGATAAATCTAGAAAACTGTATTTTGAGAAAAATGGTTTTATTTTAATTAAAAATTGTAGTTTGGTTCTTCCACTAAGAAAAAAATTTGGCGGAAAAACTTATAAGCATATAATATTATGTGCTACGATATTTCCGTGGAAAATCATTTTCGAGAAATGTGTTTTCTGATTTGGTAATTATCCAAATATGGAATATTTCATTATATGGCATCAATGAAACCATTTACTATGCAGAATACATTTTATAATTATGTTGGCACTATTTGAAAATACTTCATTTAAATAAATGACAATATTCGTAGTCTGTCCTAAAGGACAGACAAACCAAATGTATAAAATATTTTTATGACATAGGAAATTACATTGCGTCATTTACAATCATACACTATCAATCTAATTGGTTTTATTATTTAAATCGGTACCACTATTCTTACGACTGAAATTGGCAGGAAATACTTTTCCAAAAAGTGACGATTCCTACGACAGATTTTAGGTCATTTATAACCATAGAAAGCGCAGATAAATCAAGTTACACAAATATTTACCTTTGTTATTTTTTCAATGGTCATAAATGCATCATGGAAAACAACTCGAAGATAAAATAAATAATATTGGCATCTTATTACATTTACTTAATTTTATAAATCATTTTTTCATCGAGATCTACTATTATAACAAAGTATAAACAAAGGTAAATATTTTTATAACTTGATTTATCTGCGCTTTCTATGGGTATGGAAAGAATGATAAGAATTTATCTATGGTTGAGTCGTAAGAATATCCCTAGCCTATTTAAATACTTATATAGGTATTTACGTATCATGATATTTGGCCATTGAATATATGGATATTTTTTTAATACAATTTTAAGAACTGTATTGAGGAATAAACTATGATGAAAACACTAGTCGTTTAAACAACTTTAATACAAACCAAGATAACTCTATTTTGCAACAAAATTATACTATTGATGAGATCATAGTATTTAATTTAAGAAAGAATCAAATTAATAAGTGATTATAATGATAATACAGTTAAAAATAAAGTAATAAAAAATCTTTTCAGAACACCTATGTTATTTAAAAAATACCATCATTATATATACAAACAATGCTAAACTTACATCCCTGTTTCTGAATATGACAGAGAAATTCGCTATGTTTGATTTCATTTGATTTAAATTAATCATAAAGTGCGTTGACTATAATAACTCCTTTCGTGTTTTTGTGTTGGTAAGTGTTGTCAGATGTAAGAAACTAAACTTTGCCAGATGTGACAAAATATAGATACCTAACCTAAGTTGGATAGATTAATTCTGTAATATTGGTCACATAGTAAGAATAATAAAAGTTGTTTTTTGACATACCCCCAAAAGTAAAAAATGAGTTTTAAATTTATTAATAAAAGCATAGTCTCCGTAAATTTACACAGTAGCGAAATATTTAAAATGTTAGCAACTCCGTAGAAATAAATTCGCTAGATTGTCAACTATACAAGTTTACCAACATGAAAGGAGTTATTATAGTGAATGCACTTATACTTATTAATGTATACAAAAAGTGTAGAAGATAAAAAAATATATATATATGAATTATCACAGAGATATCAAGAAAAATTTGGTAAAAGAATAGAAAGGTCAGCCACATGCAAATATTGACTTTTTCTTGTTTAGAGGTATAAAAAAATAAAAATATTTGATTTGTGTAAAGTTTCTTTGACACAAATAGAAAATATTTACATGCAAGTATTTTATTTCTAAAAAAAATCTGTAATTGACAGTTTTTTTATTTTAATTGACAAACTAACAGCCGATTTCATACTGATTAAGTAAATACTTCAAAAGTGTTTTTACTATCACAAAGCAATTGAAAGTCAACTTCATCACATAATATCTTATTAATAACATCATTGATGTTGAAAGTAGAATTCTCTTAGACAAAAAATGATATTGAAAAAAACTATTGTAAATAAGATGATGAAGATGATTTGGTCACATATAAAGTAAAAATGACAAATTTCTGATGACTAAAGTACAAAGAATTGATAAGAATGGAACAAATTGAACAAACCACAGAAAATAAAATTCAGAAAAATAAGAATGTACAAAATCTATACAAAAATTCTCCGAAATATAAAGCTGTGGTTTATATTTTAGATTGAAAATGAAACATTGTGAACATTTACAAATGTTCTTCAAAACAACCTTTCTCAATGGATTTTTGTTTTGGTACATAATTAAAATAAAATTTAATGAACTACACCACATTTGATAAGCTCAAGTTATTTTCTAATCTTAAAATGTCCAATATTGTTTTTTCCCAAATTTCAGAAGCGATTCTGAATGAAATATACTATATCATTCATCTTAAGTTGTCATGATTGTTTATAAATTGTTCATAATGGGAGGTACGATGCTATTGAAGTATTCACTGGTGCTGTGCGAGTGCAATCGGCATAACTCATTCGCAAATTAGAGCTGTAGCCAAACATCTTGAACTTTTAGCCAAGAAAGGGGGCCATTTGCACATAAACCAACGAAGCAAAAATACACAAATTTGTGCCATGCGCAACCGGAAGCTTGTTAAAGATGTTTGGCAAAAATTATAACTGAAGATGTGATTTTTTATGAAACCGGCTGTTACTTCATTATAAAAAATTATAAAATCATTTTCCACTATTAAAAAATAAAACAAAATAACAAAAATGAAAAATATAAAGCGAGAATTGAAGGGAAGAAAGAACCTTATTGATTCAAATTGTCTTTGAGATCCTTTATGTCAGGCATGTGTATAAACAGAAAAATTATAACAAGATTAGTCATTTTGTGGTATCATTACCATTATAATACAGATTTCAATTTATCTACTTTGATTTGGTAAAAATTAATTACCATTAACTATTTTGTAAAAGCGATTTTTTTAATCTAATTACATTCATATTTCCATGCAACTGCAAATAGCTACCGATTATACTTGGATTATCAACGAACCCTCATAGTTTGAAATATTTGCATTTTAAGAGTTATATTATACGGACATACCTCACATAGTCTGCGGTGTTCCACTGATTAAAGAACTAACTTACAAAAATAATAATAATTGTTTCTAAAGATATACCTACAAAAATAGTTTTGTATTTATCAAACTATGAAATTGGGGCTTTACACAGTTAATCATTTTTACTGTACAATAATGAATATTCTTTTGTAAAAATAAATGATTTAAAAATTTTCAGACATGACTATGTGAGGTATTGCTGTGTATTGTCTCAATTTCGTTCAAATGCATTGATAAAAATTAGTAAAGTTAACATTCATTTAAAAGTTTAAATGTACCTATATAATGTTAATATTTAAAAATAATTATTAAATTGATGAGATATTTTTAAAGTATACAATATTTAGGAATGTCATTGATAATGAATAAAACATCAAACCTCTTTATTTTTTGCGAAAAAAATAATGGATGAAAGGTTCAATTAAATAATGATACCACACAACATATTCTAAACAGTTGTGAAACATTCAAACTATAAAAAGAGAGAGAATGTGAAATACGGAAAAATTAATAAATCTCACTAAAATTGTGTATTATATTATGTGCAAGTAAAGGAATGCAGATCAAATTAAATTAAAAGACACTAAGACCCGAATGCACAGTCCTAGGTAACTAAATACTAACTCCTTACCTCACTGAAATATTTAGTATTCTTAAGTTAGCAATTGCGTTGCAGAGACATCACTAACTAAATACTTAATACTACACCAAACTTAAGGTCAATGGTGTAGAATTTCACATTATTATGTATGAAGAAAAGAGATAGACAGTTTTCTATGAGTTTATACTGACGTTATAAATGTTTTTTGGCATAACAACACAAACACATGTAACTATGCTCACACTGACAGCTCGATGTCACGATTCTTCTGAAATTCCAGTGATTCTTCGGCATCTCGTATAGATCGCTGAATACTCCGTGTGAGATTCATTTGACATAATTACCAAATACATATTCAACGAAGTCGCTAAAATCATCATCTATCGAAAACATCTCGTATTTTAGTATTAAACCACTGGTAAGGTTCATAGCGATCAACCTTGCTTTTTGACAATTCTCATAGGTTAGTTTAGGCCACTGCGTATGCGCTAAGTATTTAGATATGTCTCTGCAATGCAATTCTCATACAAAAACTTCGTAGCATCCTCCAGTTAGGAAGCCACATGATCTCATAACTTAAGTGAGCGACTGTGCAATAAAAACATGGTTAGTATTTAGAATTTAGTATTTAGGTCGGACTCTGCATTCGAACTTAAAACTAACAGTCGCTAATCAACAATTAACCTCCACCAAAAAGACTACATTTTAAATTCTATTTAAATACAGATTAAGGGCACACATTGGACGCAAATACTTATATCACAATATATTATTAATATTTATATAATAAAACAATAAGCTGATATGTTAACTTATTAAATCTAATTTCTATACTAATATAAAAAGGACGAAATAATATTTCTAACGAGATAATAATAACAGTATATTAAATATGTTTATTACAAAACTATATAAAATTTGTCAATCATAAATAAACAACTAGATAAACAATGTGAGATCTAAGATCGTAAAGTGTTTTTAAAAAACTCAACAAATTTATAGAGATTCAAAACTTAAAACCAGATCATCGTAAATACAATTCAACAATACCTAAACAAAGATAAAAAAATATTAACAAATTAGAAGTTATTTTGTTTTAGGATAGGTACTTTATTGATTTTTCCCCTGGGTTTGAACTAAATACAGCAGAACTTTGAATTTGAATTAGAAGAAAGTAGAAAGTAGACTTTTATGTGGTCCATTTCAAATACACTTCCCAGTACTTATATACGACTTTGAACATGTTGAACATTTTCCATATCTTCCATTGTTTCAAAATATGAAAATGAGTCTAAAAACATATTTTATTAGTTTTCAAGTTACTAATGGGCTTTCATCAATATATAGAATTGAATAAAAAGTACAATATTATGAATAAACGGTATTCTTTAATAATACATTGGTAATACATTGTTTTTTGGTTACTAAAGAAAATCTTAAATATGAAGTTTTATAGTTACCTAGTACCAAAGCAAAAACCCATGTTATATTTAGTACATTTTAAATTACCATCCCTTCAAAACCATCAATATTCCTTGCAAACCATTCCTTTAAACCAATAATATGAGAATCACACATTTATTATTATTTTAATATTTCATAAAAACATTGTTAAAATAATCTTAATAAAATATTATATCATGCATTTTCAATATCATATAATTAATAGATTGTCAACAACAATATTTCTAATAATTCTCACAATAATATTATTATTCAACTGGCAACATACTAGGTTAAATAAAATTCTTTGAGATATTTTGACTTGACTAGCTATTTTAAACAATATCTAAATGGGTAGAGTAAAAAACAAACCACTCTGCAACAATACTTATAAAAAAATTTCATAACGAAAAAATACAACAAGCAACTATTATTTATAATGTACTTATTAAAATGGAAATAGTCAAATACAAATAGGTACCTCATATAGAAATATATTAAAGTAGCTATAAAACTAATTAAAAAAAATAATAAATAAATAGTCGAAAATTACCAAAAACAATCTAGAAAAATTTACTATCGATCAAATTGAGAATTTATCGAGGTCATAACATAAATGAAATTATTATGAAAGACAAAAAATATAAAGAAAAATACTTTGAAAAATGCATCTTGCGAGATTGAATATTTTTCTATTAAATACAGTAGGTTTCCCTTAAAGTGATCATGAATTATTAAAATAAGTAGCATTATTGAATCAAATGTGTAAAAACCTATTCAAAACAACGAAATTCTACATTGATTTTGACGGATATTACATTTCTTTATCAGCTCATCAGATATTAGAATTGAATCAAATAAATTGTATACTGGTAGAGAATGATTAACAATTGGGTGAACTTAGACGAGGATTTGAAGGTTTCATTTACTTTTATCTAATTAATTCCAGAATTGAGTTGAAGAAGCTGCTAAAATCCCAGATAGCATGTTTCAATCACAAGTTGAAAATTTGCATATGTATGTGCGCAGTAATGTTTTTCAGTAGTTAGACTTGTCGCTAATTAAAATAAATGTTCTCCAAACAAATGTGACCATAATAAGCAGCGCCTACTGTATGAAATTTTGACTAATCAATAAAATAAGGCGAATTCATCTCTGATCTGCCATTTTGAAACATTGATCAGTGACAAGTATGAAATCTTTGTATTATCCCAAAAAATTATTAGAAAGTGAAAATTTAATATGGATAATAAATATAAATAAATTATTATAATGTAAATTGGACCTCAGCATTTAATAGGGGAAATTCAAGCAGTGTCCACCCCCTAAAGAGTTTTTCAAAATACTTTTAAATAGAATGAACCTTACAAGTATATTTGGTTGAGATTCAAACCAATATTAAATACTGATAAAAATAATGTAAGAAAAAAATAAATATAATTATTAAAAGTATTTTTTAAATAATGTAATGAAATTCAGATCTGTAATCTTAAAACAAGTTAAAATAACACAATATACTACTGTAATGTGATCGCTATGTTTTGAAGTTTCTACATATAAGACGAATGTATTGGGATACATTTTATAAAATTAAATACATTTTTTAATTTAATTTTATGTAAAGGAGTCAACACTACTGGACTTTCCCCTATTTTCATAGACAAACAGACGACGATCAAAATACAAAAATAATTAAAGCAATTCATTGGCTGGGCTACTGACCTCTTGAAGTAGGTCTTGTGCTGCGATAGCCTTGAGGACATTCTTCTTGGAAGTCTCTTGCAACTCTCCACCGATGACCAGTTCGTCCAATATGAAGTAAGCCTTCTCAAAGTTGAAAATTATGTCCAACTCGCATACCTACAAACAAACAATTATTTGTTTTAGGACAACCATCATTGATTGGGTTAATCGTTATATTTAAATCAAAAGAAAACAAAACAATACTTTAACTGTCTCTTTCTAATAGCAGGTATAGACTGAATCCCATTAGTTTCAGTTTCAATTGAAGTAGTGAAAAATAATTTTAATTGTTATAATTCACATTGTTTTAGCCTACAAATAATGTGCTATTTATATGACATGAGTTGTCATCTATCATAAGCAGTCAGTAAGAAGCAGTCACTTTGAACAAAGTTATTATATTTATATACTCATTTAGATTGAGTAATTGACTTTCGTGAATAAATAATACAAGAACACAAAATAGTTTAGAATGACAAATTACATATTTAGGCTTCATATTAAACTCTAAGAATGCGTAAAACATTGTATTTTCCTGGATGCGTATTTACCTTTCCGCGTTGATTAGGAGGCAAGTACTGCCTCGAATTAGGCACTAGTTTGTAGCGCTAATGCACTTAAAAACTCGTGTTCAATTCAAGGCATGTGCCCTTCAAACGCACACGGTTTAGCAACGCAAGCTGTTCCCGCTAATCTTAGGATCTGGGTATGGCTAGAATGCAGTTGTGAGGAAGTGATTTTTAAAACTCCAATCTTTTGAATTCAAAATTATACTTTATACTTCATATGATTTTTCAACATTCGTAGATTTTTAGATGTTTTGTTACCTTTATCTCTATCTTAATCTCTAAGCTCGTCTATTTTTTCTTTGTAACTACTCTATGGGAAATAATGTGATTACACCAAAGACCTTATAATATACTTTAGTATACATATAAGGTCTTTGGATTACACATATATATCAGCTTTATGTATAAAACAAAAATGTATAAATAAATATAAGTACTTACACTTCCAAAATATTTATCGAGAAGTTCTACATATCGGTGAATCAACTCTAACGTTAATAATTCATTGTCACCTTGTTCTATGGCACAACAGAAGTACAACGATGCATACCTGGAAATAAAAGACATAATTTCAATGACAATATTATTATTGTCTTGTTACAAAATATGCCTGACTGGGATTTATGAATAAAACATGAAAAGTTACTTAATATATTATACAATGCATTATGAACTCTAATGCATACATCAGAGGCAAGTTTATTTAAATTATTATTACAATATATAATCTTGTGTATTATTTTTAATTATTATGTACTTAAATATAAAATAACAAAAAAATAATTAATGTAATAAATTATTATATAATAGCAAACTGGAAGAGAGCTGCGGATGACAACTGGAAAAGGAGGTCAGAGCCCCACACAGAGATGATGATGATGTAAGTAAATAGTTTATTATAAAACTTCTTCTAACTAACCAATAATTCCAGTCGAGAAATGCAAGATTTGCAAGAGAAATAATTTTGAATAAATTTCTTCTCTGCTGGGAATCAAACCCAGGACGCCAGCACAGAAGCCAAATGACAACATTATGCCACTGCGATAAACTTAAAAGAATATTAATTTAAATAATTAACAATACTTTGTTTATGCATGATTTTTTATTGTTTGAAAGATTTTCCCTTCTTCGAGAGGATAGTTGATTGATCAAGTATTATATTAGCTTAATAATTCTCATGAAAAAAGGGATATCATACTGACAACATTTTGAGAACTGCAATAAAAAGTGGTGTATTCACAGAATTGTTTAAAAACTAAATATATAGCCACAAAGTACATAGTGTTGGGCCTCACTACTCTTGAGGAATGGAGAAAGAGAGGTGATCTCATAGAAACCTTCAAAATACTAAACAAACACTATGACTGCCCTGAATTGAAGCTGATGTTCTGCCTCAACTAAAATACTAATTTAAGAGGTCATAGTTTGAAGCTAGACAAACACAGTTTCTGGTAGAATCCCTGGAAGCATTTCTTGTCCAATAGAGTTGTGGATGCATGGTGGAATTTGTTGTTGCACAAAGTGTTAATGTGTTTAAAAATAGACTTGACAGACTGAACAAGTGAATACTGTTGTGAGATCAGACATATCACCATACATACCTGCCTATCTGATAACATTTAATAATAATAATAGTATATTTTGTAATATTTTAATCATAAACACCTTTTGTAAACAATCTTAACATCTTTCCATTCGAGAAAAGAACACATTTTGGGTTTTCTGGCAAGAACAGTTGTAATAAGTTCTCTGGTTATTTTCTTCTTGAGCTTATCTGGATGAGCAACGTACCATTTCTGTAATCTCAGTTTGCCTTGCCGACTAAACAATAGCATAAATTGCATCTGTAATTATATAAAGTTTTATTTATCACAATATAATGTCACAATTTTTTGTTTTTTTATCACACGACAGCTGCTGCCAATAACAGTGTGATGTGATGTGATGGGCAATGACATTCAATAAGGTGGACCTTGACCTTAAATATACCCTCACTAATTTTATTACTATTACCTTTTAATAATAATACAGGTAATAATAATAATATACTTTTATTACGCAAAAAAATTCACATAATGTGGCGGACTTATTGCCCGTTATCGTAACCCCAGCGATTGCGGATTCAAAAAAGTTTTTTCTCATTCACATAATACACATTACATAATTTGCGAACGTGAGTGACAAAAAAATGTAATGGCCGTTCTACACTACTGTCCGCGAACTGTGCATAAAAGCTGCGACAGGTCACAAATGCTAAGTGTGGAGCCTTATCGCGTATTCTTATCGCTTTGTTTCCTGATTTTTGTCCTGCGTCAAAGAGACTGTGATGCGCTAATGTGGTGTTCATATTTGATTTCTATTTTTTTCTTCCCTGCTGGGGATCAAACCAGAAAGCCCGCACTGAACCTAAATGGCTTACCAACTATGCCACGGTGGTCGACAATTATTATTACTATAGAACGAGCCTTTTTCATTGTATAAAATATACATTTTGAATTTTATATAAATCAGCTATTATTATTAATACCAATTTAAGTTTCATCAGAAATAATGGAATTATGGCAAACATTTGTGTTTAAGTCATAATTTATGTATATAAACACATATTTCATTCATCAGGAAAATTCATTATTATATTAAAAAACACATATAATAATATTGTACGGTAGATTATTGCCATAATAATGGTAAGGCGCGCATGGAAGCTTATAGAATCGTACGATTGGAAATAACACGGCGGTCAACATTCACATATTTAAAATACAATATGTATATTCACAAGTTTTAATATACATATGATTAGAAATATGTATTTTTTTATTTATTAAGTGGAATATTTATTAAATTACCTATGTAACTATTAATCAATTAAGTAATAACTTACCCAATTCAGTTCTTTTATTATGATTTAGCTGTTCCCAACCAGTTATTAATATTTCGCTTAATTTTTTATCATACAACGAAGGACGTGCTTCAACATATATAATTAATTGTTCGGAATCAATATTTATTTCATCCATGTTTTCTGACATTTCGTTTGGCAACACTGACAACGTACTTCTCGATCTACTGCGCTCGAACGATTAAATTATCGGTGAGCATGCGCCATGCGCGCCCTCTCATACAACAGGACTGGTTACAAAAAATCGGCCGATTTTTTTGTGTCTCATCACAGATTTTTAAATCAGCCGATTTTGTTAGCTTTCATGCGCGCTCTTACATGTAATTCATATGTTGTAGCTCACCGATAATTAATCGGCCGATGAAATTAGCTTCCATGCACGCCTACCTTTAATCTCCTCTAAACATTGTTTTATATGTGTAGCTGTGAGGGCATGATGATCTCCTCACTAGGAAATCATGTACCGAGGTGTGTAAATAGCTTTCACAAAATTCAGTATTTTATATAAATATTCTTTAAGAAATAAATATTGCTTACTGATAGTTTATTTAGGTCAGTTGTAGCAAGAATATATTCAAGTTTCGTGTGAAACTGTATACAATTGAATAATAGTATGTATAGATTACATTATAGGTGCAGCATAAAATTTAACAATGAAATAAAGGTTTAACAATTTTCATAAACCACATTACCATTATACATTTCTTGGTCGATATTACTAACACTCATATAAAACAATCGATGAATCGATTTTGACGCTACAATTTACAAAAAAAAAACAAGAAATTTCAATGAGAAAAATAAGGCAATGAAAAAAACCTTTTTATTACCATTTTGACACTTTATTTTATTTCAAATCACTATAACGCAACTCCACTAATGGGAAAAAAATATATTATATTTTCTCCAGTAGCCATCAGCCACACAAATTGTAATAGATAACAAATAGCCAATAATATCACTAAAGACACTCAACTCATATACATACTCTATTAGGAAAAGCGGAAAATGATAAATTGACAGATGACGTATGATATGTTTCTATCGTTTTCTTCTTTTAATAATTATAGCAATCAATAAAAGATGTTATTATATATTTACACTGAGACAATTCGGGCAAAAGAAAACATTTTTAATGTTTACTCATTTTATTTTTGATATAGCGGTGATAGCCCAGCGATAAGGTCGTCGTCTTCCATGCGTGAAGTCGACGATTCGAATCCGGGCGGGACACGCACCTCTGGATTTTTAAAAAATCTATTTGCGGATTTATATCACTACCTATGTGTAGCCGATTTGTCTGGTTCCCCTTTCTAAGGGTTACGAAGGTCAGATGGCAGTCGCTTCAATGTAATAACCAGACTCGCCAATTCCAGGATCATGGTCAAAGCGTACCCCGATAGATACGGGACAAAAGCGCTAAGGGGAGGGGGGGAAGGGACTCATTTTATTTTTGAATGGGGCAACCAATGTACCATTTTTTTTAGTTATAATGTGTACTTAGAACCAGTGTACCATTTTTTTTTTCTCCGACATAGTTCATTAAAAACTGAAATATTTTAGAATTTTTGCTTGAAGATTATATTTATTAAATTAGTTCGTTAAAGGTTATTAATAAAGCGATTTTTAAGACCTTGTATTCTGTCTAAAGGTGCATAAGTACATGCAATAGATATTTAGATACTGAAGGTTGTACCTTTTTAGACACCATGTGCATTGTGCATATTTAGATACTTACTATAATTAATTTAGACGATGGACTACAGAAAAACACAAAATATGTAAGTTTACACAACGTACGTATATTGAAAAAGATAAGTAAATGAAATTTTTCTTTGTAAAAATGTTCACATTACTTTTTGTTATTTATTTTTGTAAAAGGTGAATACACGTACTATATAACATAAAAAAAACAATATATAACATTTAAGGAATAAAATTAAACCTTTCACCACAAACCACGGTCCGACCAAGACCCTTTGGATTCGTTCGTTATCCTCACTTATCCTCAGCCTCTGACAGGTCGAAAGGTAGGATTAAAAATGGCCAACGCATAATTTGTATGCAATTTGACCATTATTGGCGATAAATTGCTTTTAAATACATTTCGTGTATAATATAATGACGCGATCTCCCCTGTTCACATCCTATTTTGTTTGAATTCGGTTCCAAATCAGCACACCACAAATAAAGATGAAAAAAATATTTGGACAATATAAAGAGAAAAAAAACGTTTGAAAATGCATTTTCGACAACCACAACCTCGAAAATGTGACAATACAGGTTACAGTCATTTCACCACAAATCGAGATCCGACGGTATTTGGCAAATTTAAGACTAAAATGAAATGCCGGAACGGATTTGGGCCACGTCACATAGTGAAATGTCAATGTTGTCAAAAAATAAAATAAGACGTCACAAATTATAATAAATAAATTAGAATAAAAAACAGCCGAAATATTGTCACAAATATTCTTATTCTTTTGTTGCGCACCACACAATATTTCCTTTTCTTCACGGCCATGAAGTAGGCAGAAACGACTTTGTATCTTTTAACATACCTATACAATTGTCAACATTTGTAACAAGTTGATAGGTTAAATAAATATCATAAATCACTTCTGCTGGCTGTTTTTTTATGCATGTAACTGGATTTAAGGCCACATCGAGGACGTCACCAGCTGCCGTAGCTTCTTGCCTAGGTTTACGAATGGGGTGGTCTGTTGGCAGGGCCGGATAAACATGTTTTTGCGCCCAGAGCAATATATTTCAAACCGCCCCCCCCCCTTCCTTCCCAAATGTTTGGAATTTCAATATTATATTATGCAGTATAATTCAATATTATACAGTAAAAATCGATATATTTATTTAAACCAAAGAACAAAAATAAATTATAATTCTACCTATTCCTATTCATGTATGTACCGGATCCTGAGAAGTAGGCATTATAAACTAAAATCTTAGGTCTTACAATTTTTAAAGTATTGGATCATCACATAAACCGTAAGTAAAATATAATTTAAAAGTCCTTTTAACTATCTCAAGTATTATGTAAATAAACTAAACTTAATAACTAATGTTAACACTAAAAATATCATAAAAACTATTTTTAATTAAAAAAACTCAATATAACTATCAAATTCCAGTAAAAATTTAAAATCACACCAAACTTAAAATAAAAAAAAACAAATCGCAATTCTAATTAACACAAAACACTAAATAAGTTCTTGGTATAATAAATACCTACATAAATTAATATTAATAAAACGAGGTACCTATGCCAATGAATTTTACCACTGCCTTCTACAAATAACATAGCCGTGCTGTAGATTGGCGGGAACACAAAAATTCAAACTAAAGAGACCTATCGCGATATTACATATAAACTTGTAATAGAGCAAATATACATAATTTAATATTTGGCTGATAGAAAAATGCGTGTCAATACCATTTATTTTAAAATATGCAGATTTAATATATAATTGAAAGCAAGCATTACGACATTTTAACATAAAATATACTTCATTGAATATTTGTTTTTCTCCTATGAAAATGTATTTTTTAACTTCGATTCGATTCTATTGATATAAAAATTTGTTATTTTTTACTCGGCATATAAATGAAAATCAAATAATACTACTAATATTATATCATTAGTATACACAATGTAATCAAAATAATATGACATGTAACAAACACATCCACCAAGCTTCAATTAAGAATAATTCACCTATTAGGTTAAGAATATTTTCATTTGATACTATCTTTTAATTCCATGTTTGATACTTTTAAAATTACCTGATATTGCATTCTAAAATAAAGTATTGGTATTTTATCCTACATGTAAATAAATATTTACTTACCATTACAGTGTCTTGAAACACACAAGTGAAAAGAACCGAGAAGAGGAGTACCAAAAATAAAATTGAAACATGATAAACACAACTTTATTCCACAATCAAAAATTATAAGACAAAAATATTATATAGGTACATGACAAGCAAATAGTGTTAATACCGGTTAATATATAACTTTAGGATAATGTAGACATCTGATAATCAGAAGGCAATAACCATAGGAATAAATTTACAATGTTTATTACATAGTAGAGACGGGGAAAAATGAGTGATCCGTATTATTTGACCGGATCATTAAATTGAATCGGTGACTCACGGTTCACGTTGCCACAACGATCCGCTCATGAACCGGACATCACTCTCACACTTTCTATCTCATATAATATAATATATCGTTAGAATGCGATACACATACCGACTCATGGCAATCATCGATTCACAACTAATTCATTATGGTTCATAAAATCTAATTCATTGCGGTTCTTAAATATGTTAAGCAATTTTGACCGCAACATACTTTGAAAAACAAATACGTAACGTCTATAATTGAATATACTATTTTGAAGGCGATCTTCGATTCACGACTAATTCATAATGGTTCATAAAATATTTAAGCAATATTGACCATTAAGTACATTGAAATGCAAACATTTTAACGCCTACATTTGCATATCATATTTTGAATCGGTTTTGTTTTCTCTGTCATACTACGTACATGTTATGTACGATAGATAAGGATAGCTATATTTGAATCATAATGAATCGAAGAGCGAATTGATGATCCGCATAAATTTCATGAATCGATTTTAAAAGACAGGATCTTACAAAAATATCGAACTTTGCACCACTATTACATAGTTATATTATATGAAACTAAAATTAAAAAGGTATGTAGGAAGTGCTGTAGTTTGATGTGTATCCGGGAACGCAACACCTGTGAGGAATCTAAAAATAGTTTTTTTTTCATAAATATATATAACCTACAAAAATACGAAAGTAAAGAAATAGTTTGTCGGTATCACAAAAAACTATTTTGTACACAAGAAGCATAATGTATATTTATTAATATGATATAATCCGATTAAATGCAAACATATTTATCTGATTAAAAAATGTATTCAAAATTCCACGTGACTCCATACAGTATGTAAACAGAACAAACGTGTTGTTAAAAATATGCCAAATAAGTAAATATCTTGATTAAATTATTTTGCCTTAATGTCTTGAGTTCACAATATTAAATTTGGAATATATTGGTATTCGAAATTGACAAAATACTGTTATAAAAATGCGTTTTTTTAGCAATTGTAAACAACTGACAACAGTTCAAACCACACCGACTGTTCGCAAATTCATACTAAAATTCATAGATACGAGTCGACGTTAGGTCTCTTTAACTGTCAACGCGTTTTCTACAGCACGGCTTTATTTGAAGCAAGGCAGTGATTTTACACAAAACAGCACACGAAATCTCCCATTGATTTCGATACACTTTGCCGACTAGTATTCCATCTAGTTATAGGTATATATTAAAATCTATGGTCTATACTAGACTCGTAAAAAATATGGACACGTGTTAACATTTGACATCAGACAGAAGAGAGAGATAGAAACAATAATATATGAATAATTGAAAGAGTCAGGTGACGAGTCGGCGACCGAGATCAAGAAAATAAGTAAGTATGTCGCTAAAGTCGAAAGGGAAAACTTCACTGAAATTATCATAACATTTCTAAAGAACTTCGTTTCCCTTTTTTAGAAAACCTTGCTATTAGTTGCTGACAGGTTCCGCTTATTTAAACGGCTTATGTAGTTTCATTAACAAGCAATAAGAGTTCTTAGTATAATGTATAATTAAAGTTACTGTGGCGTGTAGCATCTGGAATGTTTTCAAACACGCCGCTATCATCTCATATGAAATTCATTATGAAGCGCCCGGGCGATTTCAGACAGGGGGGCGCTGGCTTCATTATGTAGATAATTTAACAATTTAGCAAGTAAATTATTACAATGATTATTTTGTGTGTGTGTGTGTGTGTGTGAATCGACTGTCGAGCAGCATAAACGTGCAGTTGTTAGTATTTGGTGATGAAGTTTTGAATACTCCTTTTTGCATAGTATATATTTTAATTAACACGACTTTTTTCTAAACTGACATCATAAAATAGTGACTAACACTTTTGTCTATTAAATATGGAACACTTTTAGAAAACATAGTTAATATCTTCTTTTTCTTAATAAAAACTTAGATAAGTACTTCAACACTTTCCCTTATTAAGAAAAAGACCTATTTTATAACATAATATTATCAAACGAGGCTTGTGCAGTGGCTTTGTACTTGTCTTCAGAACCATCGGGATTTTTCTTTAATTTATAAACCCACTTACAAGGGATAGACTTGTTATTTTTTTTTTTTTGGTAATACTTCTAAACTCCAAGTTTGATTTTCCAGCAATGAATTTATCTCTGAATCCATCGCTTTCTTCCACTGCGCTCTCTGAGTAGTTCTAATTGCATTTTGGTAGGAATCTTGTTCTGGGTCAATGTTCGAGATAAAACGTTCAGCTAACATGACATAATCTTCAAAACGTTTTGGTTTTGTCAAAACAGATGTATCTCTTAAATACCTTCCTTCTGGTATTCTATCTTCAAAATCTATATCTTGATCAGATACTGGATTTTCTTGATCAGATATTGGACTCTCTTGAAGATTATTCTCGAGATCTTTCTCCAGTCTGTTTTGAGAATCATCTCTCACTTTTTCAAAATATTTTCTTTCTTCTTCCTCTTCAAACTTTCCCTGTTCAAATGCTCCTGGGAAAATTATATTCATCTTCCTCTCATTTGCAATTTTTTCATTGAAAACAACATCACGAGAACAGATGATACTGTTGGTTGCGGGGACCCATATACGATATCGTTCATCTCCGTCGTAACCAACTAGATAACCTTTTACTGCTTTGTTATCCATCTTGCGTCTTCTTTGCTTTGGGATGTGAGCATAACAAACTGATGCAATGACACGCATATGTTTGATTCTAGGCTTTTTCCCCGTCCACTGTTCATAGGGGCTCACATTCTTCACAGAGGATTTTCCTGTTCTATTCAATATATAAACTGAAGTTGATACTAACTCAGCCCATATCGCTGGTGGAAACTCAACTTGTGTATTTGAGTTTTTAAGAGTTCTCGCCATCTCCACTATAGTTCTATTATCTCTCTCACTAGAACCATTTTGCTCTGGCGTATATGGCGCTGTAAATCTTTGAGTTATTCCATTATCTCTTAGTACTTGCCTAATTTCTTTATTATCAAATTCTCCTCCATTATCACTTAAAATTTCCTTGATTCTATATCCATAATTATACGCTGCTGCTAAGAAACTCTTCAAAGCATCAATTACATCGGATTTCTTCTTTAGAAAGGAAACATAGCGAATTTTCGTGAAACTATCTTTGAAAATTACAAAGTACTTGAATCCTCTGAATGATTCTGAGAAAGGACCACACACATCTGTAGATATTAGTTCACCTGGTTTTGAACTACATGTTCTTGTGCCAAAACTCATCCTGTGAGCTTTACCATAAATGCAGGCTTCACATAGCTTATCATCTATATCAACTTTTAAGTCCATTTCATGTTTTAAAAGATCTCTCACATGACGTTTATCTTGATGACCAAAGCGTTCATGATATAATTGTAACAAGGAACTTTCTGTTGAAACTAAATTTGCCTCACACTCTTTTGAGTTAAGTATTTCCATATCCACCTTATAGAGTCCTTTTCCTTTCATTCGTGTACCATATAGAACACTCATTCCATTGATTTTTAACCAACACTCTGTTGCTGTTGATTCAAAACGACTGTTCTGTAGTCTATCTTGCGCTGCAAGTACAGAAAATAAGTTCTTCTTGATTCCTGGGCCCATAACCTGATGAAGTTTTGAATACTCCTTTTTGCATAGTATATATTTTAATTAACACGACTTTTTTCTAAACTGACATCATAAAATAGTGACTAACACTTTTGTCTATTAAATATGGAACACTTTTAGAAAACATAGTTAATATCTTCTTTTTCTTAATAAAAACTTAGATAAGTACTTCAACATTTGGTAGGTATATATATGTTTACGAATAACACGGTAATAGACGGACAAGATATTAACACCGCAGAATTTTATCATACACACCATCACGCCGTGTTCCTTTCGGGGAAGGCAGAGAGAACCGAGTGCCATACCTGGGGAATTTTTGATTTATATAATTAACATTTTAGGATTTTAAGCGCCCTTTTTAGACAAGCGCCCTGATTTCTTGTTCCGGGTTGTTCTATGATTTATCCGGCCCTGTCTGTTGGGTGTCTCTGTTACCCTCCTCCCAAGAGGCTTGGTGGTAGAGCTCACTTTTTTTCAATGTCAAAAATGGAATTTGATATTCCACACATAGTCGCTGAACGAGATTGATAAAAAACTAAACAAAATTTGAAGCCGTGGTCTGACGATACACAAATGTCAAGTGTCAGCGCACAAACGTCAGACGGCACGGTCATGTCACTAGATAAAATTATTAAAATGTCTGGTTAAATAAATAATTAAAATAAATAACATTGTCAATAAATTAGGACGTCACAAATTTAAGATAGATAGTCAATATTGGACGTCACACGTTAAAATGAATTAAATAAAATAAATTAAATAAAATCACACAGCCGAATTATTGTCACACGGAGAAAAAACAAATGATCACATATAAGTATATAGTTTTCTGGGGCACACATAATTTCCTCGTCTAGGCCATGGGCGTGCTGATGCACCGCCAATGCCGGAATGGATCGTCGTCGATGGGCGAAGGGGCAAGGCTATCGGCGACAGCAACCTCGGGTCCCAGACACCGGCAGATGCCGGTTGGGTGACTGGCGGGAGCGACAGCGGCGGCGCGAGTCTCAAGGAGACGCAGGCCGTTGCTCCAGGGTCCAGCGCGACCCAACAGCGTTTGGAACACTTTCCAAACTCAGCACCCGCTTCGGTCCAGGAAAGCGGCTCTCTCGCCGAATGGTGGTGCGCCGATCCATCTCGCCACTCCAGGTGTCTCATCCATGGCTGCCGGTGTGGAGCGAGCCTAACCGACACCCTCTGGTGCGGTCTGCAGCTGCTCTGGCCGCAGTGAGCACGGTCCGTGTCGACACGACGCGTGTCTAATTTCGACTGTCAAAAATTTTCATCTGTCACTTGTATTGTCACATTTCAGGTTATGTCTTATTGTCAAATATTTTTTCTTACACTTTATTTTTTCACAAATGTTTGTTTGTGGTCTGATTTAGCGCCGATTTCAAAATAGAACATAACGCGAACAGGAGAGGTCGCGTCATCTCCCCCAACGTATGGCCAAGAGAGAAAGAGCGCGTCCTTGTGGTGAATGAACTTAGATTATTTTCTCAATCCAAGACCGATGCTGATCAATTTGGCAAGTAGGACTCCTCACATTAACATAAACTGAGTACCTATCCTCTTTTGCTGTCAGAGCGAGATGCCATCAGAATCATAATGGATTCGTAATTGAGTAATTTGAGAGCTGAACTGCCGATTGAATATGTATAATATTTTATAGTGTCGACTTATCGCGATGGTAAGCAGCTAAAATTAAAATAATTCCCATTTAGTTTTCTCTACCTCATGCGTGATCATCGCCATATTGAAAAACTAGTATGTTTTGCACTGGAGCGATGATTTTTATAATATATAATATATTATTCTTATAATATATTATGTATAAAAATGATTTTTTTATAAAAATCAACGATTTATGATATCACATCGGGATAATAAAATCGGAATTCGTATATTTTTTAGATGTTAATTTAGTTTGGTTTTGATTTTGTCTCAACTTGCCTCGCGCAACCAATTTACGCTGCTGTGGTATGGTTGTGACCAATGAGATATAGGTATACTGGAGTGCTAAATGTTGTTCAAATGTTGTGCCGAACTAGTAGAAAGAGACAGATATAGTACAAGTGGCATTCCTGACTCTTTCTAGAACTCTGACTTCATACATTATAATGAGTAATTTTGAAGAATAGAATGAGATTATCCGATAATTAATGATGTAATTCATTCAAATGAAAAATATACACAATCGGGTGTACATATATAGTAAAAGTAATATATAGATTATCATATATGAGTACAAATTACTTATTAGAAACATCTCATAACTCAGAATATTATAACATTTATGTGAAACCATATCTTTTTAAAACAAATATTACGACTATTTACAAATCCTGTACTTTTTCATAAGAGTGTTTGCATCCATTGAGATCATTTCTGTCTTTAATAAGGAATCAACTTGATTTTTCCTTCCCACACTGACAATATTTTGTAATTAACTATTCATTAATTAGGTGTTTTTCTATAAAAAAACACAAGATCTTCAACGTTGATCCAATAACTTTAGAACAGGTTTAAAAAGTCTCATTTTTTATATATAAATATATATTTAATCGATTATTTTTTTAAAAGCATATACGCAAACACTGGATTTTTTCTCTGTCGGGAGTCAAATGATATTTTAACTGACAAACTTTTTAACATTTCAATAGTGACGAAGTTGGGATATTATAGAAGAACCAGGAACTCAAGGCACCTACAGAGCATACGACCTATCATCAGTTGGTTTACGTGATCACTTTATGTGCTTGCGCAAACGTTCACGTAAACCAGCCGATTTTTGTTAATTTATTTAATAAATATGAATAACAATTCAAAGATGTCAAATACCAAAAACACATAAAAGTACACAATAAAAATATATGTAGACAGAAATAAGAATTAAAGAGAATAAATACAATTAGATATTTAAAAAATATATATAATATGCAAATTTGAGCATAAAATTGATTATGAAAAATAAAAGCATAGTTATAAAACACATAAAATTATTCACAGTAAAAAAAGAAATGTTAAAAAAGCATATTATTTATTTATTTATTTATTTAATATTGTTTCTCGGGCAACTAACAGGTACTATGTCAAATATTATTTAACACGCACCCAATAACAAGTTGCCACATTCTGGAGACTTACGATATTAATCGTCTCACAGATCCAGACTGAAAACACAATTAAAAACTGTGTCTCCACCGGGAATCGAACCCGGGACCTTTGGCTCAGCAGTCAGATATCTAACCAACTGAGCCACGAAGGCCGACTATTATTTGTTATAACTATGATAAGTTATAACAAATAATAGCACAAGTTATAAATCTAAAATAACAATGGACAGTAAAATTAAAACGTAAAAAAGAGCACATTATTAACTATAATAAATAACAGTAGGACACGTAAAAAATTGTAAACGTAAAACAGAGCATATTAATAACTTTGACAAATAAACACAAGTTATAAATTCATGTAATAATTATCAGAAATAATAGTAATGTGGAAAAAATAGCACAAAAATTATAAATACAAGAAATAATTACAGTTAAAGAGCATATTATGTAATTAATTATAAATGTAGAGGGAATCTGGAAGCAATAATGACAGATTTACTAATTAAAACCCTACACTGAAAGCTATTTCACACGATAAGATGAAAACAAAAGGATATATTGGTTTAATCATTTTAATGTTAGGTAGCAGTGTTACTAAATTAAAATAAATTTTAAATTATAGTAGGTAATTTAACAAATATTAAAATGTAGATCATATTTTAATAAAAATAGTTGAGGTATTTTTAATATTGAAGTAGCAATCTTTGAGGACGCCATTGAAGTATAAATGTAAAGTTTCTTACTCGTGAAAACTAATTCTGCTGTTGGGATATCAAATGTTTTGACATCCAAAAGAGCTGCAGTATTTAACCATCGTCTTTATTTCTTTTAATTTATAGAAAGAAAAATAAATAATATCAAAAACAGACTTAAAACAACACGTCAAACTCAGGAAAACACACCAACTGACAGCCAAACTCTATACGAATTGACGCTTAGAAAGAGACGCGAGTCCCACTTGCAGCGGCTATATTCGCACACCAGATCGGCACAAAATTATGTGTTCTGTTGTATGGACAATAGCACTCCAGTATACCTATAGCTCATTGGTTGTGACTAATGACCAAAAGACTAATGGAAAATCAGCTGATTGTTTACGTCAACTTGACAGCAAAACTTAAACTTAGGAACTATGCTTAGGAATGCCGTTTTGAAGGTTGACTTCTAAGCGCTTGTGGCAATTTATGAAATTTATTATTATCAAAAGTGAAAGTATAAGCGTGATAAGTATTTGCACTGCGTTTGTTATCATATGGCTATTTTAATATTCTATATAAAATAATATTTTGTGATTGATATTTTTATAATGGATGAAATTTGTGAATTATTAGAAACATATAACGGTAGAGATAAGGCAAGTATTTATTTAAGGAAATCTTGATAATATCGTGTAAAAAAAGAACCATTAATTTGCATATTGAACTTTATATTCTTGGTGACATTATTTTTATGTTTTTGGGCACGAAATTCAAATTCTCTCATTAAACATTTATCTATTTATTTAATAGTATTTCATGAAAAGCTCTGAAGTAAAAAGTTATAAAAAGTATGAATAAAAACATATCAATTTTAGTTATAATTAAAATATATATATTTAACAAATTTCTTTTTTACTTCTTAATAGTCAATTCCAAATAATATTACAAACAAGATTAATAAAAAAATAAGAAAAACAACTAAGTACCAAGTATAAGGAAAAGTACAATCTTAACCAAAGATTTATAAAGTGATGGATACTTGTTTTTAAAAATTAATTTACCATAATAAATATTTCCTACTACAGTTTATTTTTTTTAAACCCATCTAGAGACCTTCTCACGTCGACTCAATAGTATAGTCCATTGTGATAATTTGCCTCCTAGATGTCATTCCATAGTCCTATCTCTTGGAAGAACTGTAAAATCCTTTGTGGATCGGTGTCTCTGATTTGCTTTTGATCAGCAATATGCAAACCTATTTTCTTTACTCTTGTTTGCATTAGTGGGCCACATTCTGTAAGTAGATGCATCGGTGTTTCATGTTCATCCATGCAGAACCTGCATAGGTACATTTCCGATAAATTCATCGTGCATAGATGTTTATTGAGTCTACAGTGACCTGTTAAGATTCTAGTAAGAATCCTAAGGTTGTACTACAGTTAATGTTTATAAACCTGTCATTTATTATTGATGGATTATTTTGAAATAGTATGAGTTTTTTATAATCATGGATTGCGTTACGAAAGTCGTTGAGCAATCGCTCGAATATATTAAAGCGTTGTCCGTAGCGATCGGAATACATCATGCGATTCGGGCATCGATTCACTCTGCCCGTTCGGAATCACGGTTGACTCACACCAATGTCGCCCAAATCGCCCTATGAAATAGTTGGGTGAATGTCACTCCGCTGTCACAGTACTTTTATTTCGGTGTGGTTTTCTTTACATGACGTATTTCGATAGATTTATACAATTTTTAAGCCATTATTTCTTTATTCATATCATATCAAATATACTTATTATAGATCTATGTGCATAAATCAGACCCTTGAAGCGCATATGAATTTAGTTATTTATTTACAGTAAACTAACAGATAATTTATAATATTAAAGTTTTTCTTTAACAAAGTTGGAGTTTATAATTATAAATTATAGAACAAATGTATTTATAAAAATAAAATAAAACAGTTTTTATTTTAAGTATACTTACAGTTATTTTATACAAACCGAAAGACATTATTCAATGAAAGTTAGACAGAAGAACTAATAAGAAGTACCTATATATTTACAAAAATACAGAATTATACATACTAACAAGAAAAACTATAAATTTTGAATAAAAAAAAAAGGTGCATAGTTTGAAATGAATAAACATATTTAATGGAGGAACTCATAATAGATTAAATCATATTATTATACTATAAATTGGTTTCATGATTTTTTTTAAATTTACTGGATCCGATAATCGGATCCGTCCAATTGGTGCCGGATCCGGTAGACATCTAATGATGACGGATTACCAGATCCGGCATCATTATTTTTCTAGATTGCAATCCCTAGACACAGAAAGGGAAGGAAAAACAAAAGAAGGTTGAATAAATTTAAAATATTTCTATAACTACAAATAATAAACTGGAATGTTCCTTGAATAAAAAATTATAAAGTCTGTGAAACACTTGTTATATTATATATGAAGTGAATGACCATGAATTATATTATTAATGAGTTATTTATGTATTTTTTTTTACAGATTGTCAGGTTAACGTGTTACACATTAAAGTTATGGGGAAGTTTATCAAAAAATGAAGGACTGTTACGTGCCAGCAGTAGACTATCAGCTACTAGAGCCACCATGAGGCTATTTGATGACTTGCCCATGTTAAAATATTCAATAGAATATGGCCTCGGAAAAAATGTTAGTAATTTTCTTATCTTTTACTATAGTTTTTAGTGTTTGTTTTATGTCTTTGGTTTTTCAACTTTTACTATTTTCTTTTGTGTTAGTGTTTCTGGTATAAATAACATTGTATATATTTTTTTGCTCCTTTCTGTTTATTGTAACTAATATGCATGATATAAGTAGTTGTGGATAATTTACGTAGTAGAATTCCATTTTAAATTATATTAAAATAAAACAATTTGTTTTAGATTCTACGTGTATTTATAAGTTCGTCGATAGCTATTTCGCCTTGCTAGGGCATCTTCAAGACTATGACGGCGTTAATTAACCTATATAGCATTGAGTTATATGCAGCGAGCTTGTGAGACCATGGGTGTAAAGATTTTTCGTGTATAGTGGTATCTGTGTATGTGGGTTTTCGGTATATGTCAAAAGAGTGTCTATTATTGGTTCTTTGTATGCATAGGTCTAGGAAGTTGATTTTGCAGTCCTTTTCTGTTTCTAGTGTAAATGAAATATTTGTATGTAGTGAGTTAGCTAAGTTAAGGAATTGGTCTAATTGTCGGTTTGTTCCGTTGAAACCGATAAGTATATCGTCTACATACCGATAGTAATATATAATACATTTTTTTGAAATTGAATTTTTTAGTAGTTTATTCTCTATATGGTCCATAAATAGTTCTGCTAATAAGGGGCTTAGAGGTGATCCCATGGGGACTCCGTCTTTTTGTTCATAAAATTTATCTTTATAGGAGAAGTAGTTTGACTCTATGCAAATTTTCATTATTTCGTAGATCTCGTCTGCTATAATGGGTTGAACATTTCTTTTTTCCAGGGTATTTTTTATGATTTCTAGGGTATCTTTTATCGGTATGTTGGTGAATAAGCTTACTACGTCTAGTGAGATTAGTTTACAATTTGTTGGGAGGTGTATGTCTTTGATTTTGTTAACGAGTTGGACTGAATTTTTTATACTGTTATCTGGTTTAAAATTTGTATATTGTTTGAAGAGGTTATTAATATCTTTGGCTATTTTTGAAGTGGGTGAGTTGATGAATGAGACAATTGGTCTTATAGGAATACTTTGTTTATGGATTTTAGGTTGTCCGTGTAAGAGTGGGGGTCTTGGGTTCATTTCTATTAGTTTATTCTTTTGGTAAGTTTTTGGATATAAGGCGTTACTGTCATTTATGATGGATCTAATGCGTTTTGCGAGTTTAGGTGTTGGATCTTTTTTTAGTTCATTAAAGTCATTTGGATTAATAAATTCCGACATTTTATTTTCATAATCGGCTTTATTTAAGATGACTACCGAATTGCCTTTGTCTGCTTTTGTTACTATTAAGTTGTTTTCTTTTATCTTTTTTGATATTTTATTCAAAACTATTTTTTCATTATGTACAAATGATGGTGATGATTTAATTAATTTTATTTCTTTTTTAATTGTTTCGGCAATTTGATGTTTAAGTGAATTTGGTTGATTTGTGTTAGTAAGGGCTATTTCAGTGTCAACTGCTATTGTTTCAATTTGCGTTAGCCCTGCTTTTTCGGGAATGTTATATTTGAATCCTTTATCAAGAAGTTGGATTTCTTCTTTACTAAATTCAGTGGATGACAAGTTAAAAGTTTTTTTAAAAAATATGTTTTTTTCCGCGGTATCTAGAGCTGGTTGTGGTGGAGTTTGTTTTTTTATTAGTCTTTCTATCTTGTTTTTCTGAATTATGTATTTTTTATCAATAATTTCTGCAATATCTTGTCTTGTGTTTTGGTCAAATGTATCAAATTCAATAGGGTGAAGTTTATAGGTTAATTGTAAATGGAGTACCTTGATATAATGCAGCAGGCTGTCTCTCATGCGGTATCCTTCTCGAATTTCTTCTTTGACCCATATCTTCTGGGCTCTGGACACTGCAATGGCTGCTGAGCGGGTTGTCTGTTTTGTTAACACTTTCACATATGATGGTATCACTTTTTTATCCAGGCATTCCTGGTTAAACCATATATTTTGAATAACTATTTTATGTCTGAGTTTAAGCCGTCGGTATAAAATTAATTGGGAGGCTAAGTCGGCCTCTTTTATCTTAAGTAGTTGTGGATAATTTACGTAGTAGAATTCCATTTTAAATTATATTAAAATAAAACAATTTGTTTTAGATTCTACGTGTATTTATAAGTTCGTCGATAGCTATTTCGCCTTGCTAGGGCATCTTCAAGACTATGACGGCGTTAATTAACCTATATAGCATTGAGTTATATGCAGCGAGCTTGTGAGACCATGGGTGTAAAGATTTTTCGTGTATAGTGGTATCTGTGTATGTGGGTTTTCGGTATATGTCAAAAGAGTGTCTATTATTGGTTCTTTGTATGCATAGGTCTAGGAAGTTGATTTTGCAGTCCTTTTCTGTTTCTAGTGTAAATGAAATATTTGTATGTAGTGAGTTAGCTAAGTTAAGGAATTGGTCTAATTGTCGGTTTGTTCCGTTGAAACCGATAAGTATATCGTCTACATACCGATAGTAATATATAATACATTTTTTTGAAATTGAATTTTTTAGTAGTTTATTCTCTATATGGTCCATAAATAGTTCTGCTAATAAGGGGCTTAGAGGTGATCCCATGGGGACTCCGTCTTTTTGTTCATAAAATTTATCTTTATAGGAGAAGTAGTTTGACTCTATGCAAATTTTCATTATTTCGTAGATCTCGTCTGCTATAATGGGTTGAACATTTCTTTTTTTTTCCAGGGTATTTTTTATGATTTCTAGGGTATCTTTTATCGGTATGTTGGTGAATAAGCTTACTACGTCTAGTGAGATTAGTTTACAATTTGTTGGGAGGTGTATGTCTTTGATTTTGTTAACGAGTTGGACTGAATTTTTTATACTGTTATCTGGTTTAAAATTTGTATATTGTTTGAAGAGGTTATTAATATCTTTGGCTATTTTTGAAGTGGGTGAGTTGATGAATGAGACAATTGGTCTTATAGGAATACTTTGTTTATGGATTTTAGGTTGTCCGTGTAAGAGTGGGGGTCTTGGGTTCATTTCTATTAGTTTATTCTTTTGGTAAGTTTTTGGATATAAGGTTTTTTTTTGGATATAAATAAAGCCGATTATGAAAATAAAATGTCGGAATTTATTAATCCAAACGACTTTAATGAACTAAAAAAAGATCCAACACCTAAACTCGCAAAACGCATTAGATCCATCATAAATGACAGTAACGCCTTATATCCAAAAACTTACCAAAAGAATAAACTAATAGAAATGAACCCAAGACCCCCACTCTTACACGGACAACCTAAAATCCATAAACAAAGTATTCCTATAAGACCAATTGTCTCATTCATCAACTCACCCACTTCAAAAATAGCCAAAGATATTAATAACCTCTTCAAACAATATACAAATTTTAAACCAGATAACAGTATAAAAAATTCAGTCCAACTCGTTAACAAAATCAAAGACATACACCTCCCAACAAATTGTAAACTAATCTCACTAGACGTAGTAAGCTTATTCACCAACATACCGATAAAAGATACCCTAGAAATCATAAAAAATACCCTGGAAAAAAGAAATGTTCAACCCATTATAGCAGACGAGATCTACGAAATAATGAAAATTTGCATAGAGTCAAACTACTTCTCCTATAAAGATAAATTTTATGAACAAAAAGACGGAGTCCCCATGGGATCACCTCTAAGCCCCTTATTAGCAGAACTATTTATGGACCATATAGAGAATAAACTACTAAAAAATTCAATTTCAAAAAAATGTATTATATATTACTATCGGTATGTAGACGATATACTTATCGGTTTCAACGGAACAAACCGACAATTAGACCAATTCCTTAACTTAGCTAACTCACTACATACAAATATTTCATTTACACTAGAAACAGAAAAGGACTGCAAAATCAACTTCCTAGACCTATGCATACAAAGAACCAATAATAGACACTCTTTTGACATATACCGAAAACCCACATACACAGATACCACTATACACGAAAAATCTTTACACCCATGGTCTCACAAGCTCGCTGCATATAACTCAATGCTATATAGGTTAATTAACGCCGTCATAGTCTTGAAGATGCCCTAGCAAGGCGAAATAGCTATCGACGAACTTATAAATACACGTAGAATCTAAAACAAATTGTTTTATTTTAATATAATTTAAAATGGAATTCTACTACGTAAATTATCCACAACTACTTAAGATAAAAGAGGCCGACTTAGCCTCCCAATTAATTTTATACCGACGGCTTAAACTCAGACATAAAATAGTTATTCAAAATATATGGTTTAACCAGGAATGCCTGGATAAAAAAGTGATACCATCATATGTGAAAGTGTTAACAAAACAGACAACCCGCTCAGCAGCCATTGCAGTGTCCAGAGCCCAGAAGATATGGGTCAAAGAAGAAATTCGAGAAGGATACCGCATGAGAGACAGCCTGCTGCATTATATCAAGGTACTCCATTTACAATTAACCTATAAACTTCACCCTATTGAATTTGATACATTTGACCAAAACACAAGACAAGATATTGCAGAAATTATTGATAAAAAATACATAATTCAGAAAAACAAGATAGAAAGACTAATAAAAAAACAAACTCCACCACAACCAGCTCTAGATACCGCGGAAAAAAACATATTTTTTAAAAAAACTTTTAACTTGTCATCCACTGAATTTAGTAAAGAAGAAATCCAACTTCTTGATAAAGGATTCAAATATAACATTCCCGAAAAAGCAGGGCTAACGCAAATTGAAACAATAGCAGTTGACACTGAAATAGCCCTTACTAACACAAATCAACCAAATTCACTTAAACATCAAATTGCCGAAACAATTAAAAAAGAAATAAAATTAATTAAATCATCACCATCATTTGTACATAATGAAAAAATAGTTTTGAATAAAATATCAAAAAAGATAAAAGAAAACAACTTAATAGTAACAAAAGCAGACAAAGGCAATTCGGTAGTCATCTTAAATAAAGCCGATTATGAAAATAAAATGTCGGAATTTATTAATCCAAACGACTTTAATGAACTAAAAAAAGATCCAACACCTAAACTCGCAAAACGCATTAGATCCATCATAAATGACAGTAACGCCTTATATCCAAAAACTTACCAAAAGAATAAACTAATAGAAATGAACCCAAGACCCCCACTCTTACACGGACAACCTAAAATCCATAAACAAAGTATTCCTATAAGACCAATTGTCTCATTCATCAACTCACCCACTTCAAAAATAGCCAAAGATATTAATAACCTCTTCAAACAATATACAAATTTTAAACCAGATAACAGTATAAAAAATTCAGTCCAACTCGTTAACAAAATCAAAGACATACACCTCCCAACAAATTGTAAACTAATCTCACTAGACGTAGTAAGCTTATTCACCAACATACCGATAAAAGATACCCTAGAAATCATAAAAAATACCCTGGAAAAAAGAAATGTTCAACCCATTATAGCAGACGAGATCTACGAAATAATGAAAATTTGCATAGAGTCAAACTACTTCTCCTATAAAGATAAATTTTATGAACAAAAAGACGGAGTCCCCATGGGATCACCTCTAAGCCCCTTATTAGCAGAACTATTTATGGACCATATAGAGAATAAACTACTAAAAAATTCAATTTCAAAAAAATGTATTATATATTACTATCGGTATGTAGACGATATACTTATCGGTTTCAACGGAACAAACCGACAATTAGACCAATTCCTTAACTTAGCTAACTCACTACATACAAATATTTCATTTACACTAGAAACAGAAAAGGACTGCAAAATCAACTTCCTAGACCTATGCATACAAAGAACCAATAATAGACACTCTTTTGACATATACCGAAAACCCACATACACAGATACCACTATACACGAAAAATCTTTACACCCATGGTCTCACAAGCTCGCTGCATATAACTCAATGCTATATAGGTTAATTAACGCCGTCATAGTCTTGAAGATGCCCTAGCAAGGCGAAATAGCTATCGACGAACTTATAAATACACGTAGAATCTAAAACAAATTGTTTTATTTTAATATAATGCATGATATACGTTGATCACATTCAAATAGAGTATACAGAAATTGGCAATTAAAAACTATAAAAGCTTTGCACTTATAAAAATTGTCTTTTCGTCTCGTGTAAAGTTGTGATTTTACACAAAGAAACACGTTTTTATAATTTATTAGATACATTTCATTAACTATTTATGCATTATCTGTTGTGGTTTTAGATGTGATGTAGTGCGTTCACTATAACAATTCCTTTGGTGGTTTTGTGTTAGTAAGATTTTTTAGTGTTGTCAGATGTAAGATTGATGACAACATTGGGACAAGCTCTAGGAGACACCCACGCCGAGAGTATCTGGAGGACCTGCTGGTAGATGTGCGCTGCTCATCATATATTGATTTCAAAAGAGCCGCACAAGACAGGGAAGAATAGAATTGAAGAAATTGATGCAAACCAATCCCGGGGATTGAAACCAGAGAAGAAGAGAAATTGGATAAATTTATTCTGTAGTATTCGTCACAAAGTAAAAATAATGAAAGTAGTTTTTTGACATACCCCCAAAAACAATAAAATTAGTTTAATTCATTTAATTAAAGCATAGTCTCCATAAATTTACACAGTAGCAAAATATTTAAAATGTTAGCAACTCCGTAGAACTAAATTCCCCAGATGGTCAACTATACAAGCTTACCAACACAGAAACACGAAAAGAGTTTTATAGTGAATGCACAATATACTTTATTTGATACTTTTCACTAACTACTTTTTTATATTTCTAAATATATATAACTTAGTAAAAAAAAAATTGTAGTTAAAAAAAGTAAAAAAATATGAATACTGTTCCTTCATCGAATAATCAATTGAGCGGGTTAATTTTTTACATACATAATGAATGATGTTCCTTTTTTCTATCCAAGTATTAAAATGATGCTGAATTAATATTATTGTTATTATTTTAGGAACCAGATAATTTATCCAGTTTCTTAGGTTTGTTTGCAAATATTGTAGATCAATTATTTTATCCAATTGAAAAAGTCTGTTGGTTTGGAGAAGTTGGAGTTCTTAAATTAAGTAATAAACAAGCCGAAGCCTTTGATACAGCTAATACTGTCTTTTGGGTTACATCACTTTATATCACTCTTATCAGGTTTGTAAATTATGTTATCAATATCTAACCATGTACGAAATAAATTGCTCCTTGACATATTATTATGTAGAGCTCAGACTATTGACACTTTTGGTAGAATACTTAAGACTGCTTTGTTGCTGTGAGCCAACAAATAAGCTATAGCGTCCTTGGAGTGATCTTATATCACTAATAATAATAAACACTTCTTTGCGCCCTGGGCAAGTGGCGAGTTTATTGCCGTATGGCAATTTCTTCCAACTTCCAACTAACGGCGCTTTATAAATTATTGTTATAACAATAGTTTGGTTGACCCAAATAAGTTTTAGTATATACTGTCATAAAGTTTAGGAAAGTGCCGATTCTAGTAGTACGGACTTGTTGTGTTCTTTCAGTAAAAAATCTACAAAGCGTTTGCGTAATATGTAATATTACATTCTTTATAGAGATGGTTGGATGAATAGTGATTTTGTTTGTACATAACTTTAATCATCAAGAATTAAATAATTTCTAATAATTAATTTTGATTGCATAAAAATAAGAGAAAATAACTTTAGAATTGATAAATTCCATAATAAATTCATATTTATATTTCTATTTATAATTTATTACCTATTTCAAGGTGTTGGAGACAATTGAGAATAACAAAGAAACAAAAAGAATGCCTGTTGAGAATGGCTCAGAGTCCAGACATTGCAAAGATGAGATCGAAACATACCATTGAGATGATAACATGCATCAAGTTATGTTTAGACTTGACACATGCCGTCAATTGCTTGCCAGATGGTTGGTTATGGGGTGGAAGATTGGACGGTGTCAAAGTTGGAGCGATAGCAACACTGTCCTCTTTAATCGGAATAGGTTTGCATTTTGCTAAAAAGAGAAGTGCTAAATAATAGATTAGTACAAATTATTGTATGGATTCAACATTGATTGTAGAATTTATAAAATCAATATTTACTTTCCACTGCAAAAATTGGAATCAACATATTTCATGGACCATAATTTTGTAAAGATTGAAATAGACTTAAATAATGTGTTCCATGTAAAAAAGTGCTATATTTATTTAGTTTCCTTTTAATTTTGTAAACACAACATTCTGTTGGTTGGCGATCCACAATAACTTTGCCAGTGTGCAAAAAGTTATATCAACAAATAAATATTTAGTTACACTTGCTACTTTAGTACACAGATGTATTCAAAGTTTTTATAATTGTTTTTTTTTTTAATTAAACAAATATTTTTGGTTAAGCCATGAATAATTTAAATTGTTTTATAAATGTGCCAGAGTGGAATAAATTTTGAAAAAAAAAATAATGGCTACATTATAATGGCATTTAATTATTATTTATATATTTTATTATATAGGTACATAAAATGTGATAATGTGTTATTGTAATATATAATATTTTGGAAATAAATATACTTACTATGGATAATAAATACACATATTTTTTATATTTCTTACATAAATAGCTGCAATAAATATAAATAAAACGTTCATAAAAAAGTGTTAACTGGTAAAAAAAAATATACTATAACACTTAAAAAGTGTTATAGTATATAGGTTCTGGTTTCTTTATCAAATTAATACCTATGTCCTTGAAACAAGTACATAAACATTTTCTAAACTAAGCAAAATGCTTTACCATATGTGACTGTAATTGATTGAGACAGATTATATCTTAGGTTTGATATGTGATTTATCAATTTTATAATTTGATTATAAAAAATCAATAAATAAGTAAAAAATCCTGTATTTAAAAATGGATTTGTTTGAATGGGAATGAAAAGACGGAATAATTATTAGCGATATATTTGGAGGTAAATAATTAAGGACGTCTGCCAGGTTTAACTAGTATTATATAAGACCCAAATGCTTAGCTTCACTTTTAAGTCATAGGTAATTATGGTGGATATTAAAAGAGTGTGTTGTGGTCAACGCTATACTCCTCACTACCAAGTTACTCCTTAAAATATTCAAATTTTGTATGGAAAAATTTCAACATTTTTATGAAATGAGTGTGTTCAATATTTTAATCAAATATTTTATTATGAAAACTTGATATTTCTTCAATGCCATTTCATGAAAGTGATGTGCCTTTTTACCAATTTGAAAATAAAAATTTCAAATTTTAAGTTTCCTGACCTTGGGGTCACTTTGAAATATTTACAGTTAAAAAAGTTGAGAAGCACTATTCAGATATCCTTCAAAATCTAACGGTGTCTAAGTGAGTATTCGATATACAAATTTGAAAAGAAGCGATCGAATACTTTAGTCTATAATCGATAAAGCAAAGTAAACACACCGCACATAGTACACAGCCAGTGGCGGCTGGTGACCTTAAATCTTAGAGGGGCTCTGAATTATAATTTTACTTAGAAGAGATGTTAACTTTCAACAGGAATCAGAAAGCTGATATGTTGCACAATATTATTTTCATACATTAAAATTATCAGTGTTTTTCTAAATTCTTTTGTATGTCGGAAATTAAAATGTGAACCTGATCATTTATGCTGTATTTAGTTGGGTTTATAATAAAATGCATCAATATATTATAAAATAATTTGTGACATTTAATAAATTTTGATCATACAAAATTGAAAAATAACTTCTAAAACAGCTGCAAGACTGCTTCCTGATTACCTATACAATTTTTTTGCCCAATATCAATTTTGTTTGTTTTTTTAATATATTTAGGATGCGTTCGACCAAGGCAATGAACAACAAAATATGAATGAATTAAAATATAGTGTAATCCTTCGCGGGCACTGCCCCGTTTTGCTCGAAATCGGCATACATTCAGCGTATATGGTGAGCTGCGGCGGCAACGGGTGGTCGCGTGAATTGTATGTGTTCTCCAGGCACAAGTCGAATGTGCCCGAGGAATGAAGTATTTCACAGAATCTTACTTTACAAAGCAGTTAGGTTTAAATACTTTCACTAGATATACTACAGGCGTAAAACGGCAAACATTAATTAGAAAAATATGTGTTCCAAAGTTTTAATTTGATAAATTTTTTGGAATCTTTTGAACGAAATGTTTGGGAGGGCTGACCTTAGAGCCTTTTAGGAAGAGCCACCACTGTACACAGCACACACACACACACACACACACACACAGATACATTGTGATGAAACTTTCAGAATACAATCTCAGCATGATGCTAGTTGATAATCTGCGATTAAAAAAAATAGCCTTAAAAATTGCGAAGTCATAACTCCCCATTATATCCCCTTGGGTTAGTGAGGAGTAAAATTAGTTAAAATTGAAAGAATTATGGATACCTACTGTTTATTGCTATGGAAAGGAAAAAAATATAAAATATGTTTTTTTTGCTAAAAATATTTTTATTTGATATCAATATATTGCATTACATATAACATACTATATTTAATTCTTAATTGGACAAAATATAATTTATGTAATGTCATCAAAAGTGATATGCTTATAAATGTGTTCATTAAACTCATTTTATATCAACACACAATAGCTCACAAACTTTACCTAAGAAAATAATGAAAAAAAAATATGAATATCACACATTTTACATAAACAAAGAAAATAATATAAAACTAGCAAAGAAGATATTTATTATTTCTATATCATAAATGGCATAACATTTATAATTCATAGGAGATGGTTTTATTTGATTTTAAAATGTAGAGAATTATGTAGAATATGAACAAGACAATATTCGAAAATATTTCATAACTTAACCTCAACAATATAATAGATAAATAATTACTCTCTCATATGGCAGCACTTTAATGGAACTATTTCGCATTTCTGAAGGATATTTAAATTAAAATGTGTGATATAATTTTTTGAGAGGCAATAAATAAAAATGTACACACAGGTGTCCCAAAACTCAACGATAAGCTGAGTACAGGGTTAGGTTATGATAGTTTATAAAAATAGAAAGAAAAATTGACTAGTTTTGGTGACAATTTTTTTTAAATCATCTAGGTGATTTTTTTTACAAATTTTTAAGTTTTAATGCTAGCTTTGTAAAAAAATTGCAAATTCATAACTTCCCGCTATATCTCCTTGGGGTAGTGAGGAGTAAATAAATATTTTAAAAGTCAACAAATTTTCCTGACTTAATTTTAACACTTCACCTTGAGGAAAAAAAGTACTACACTGTTAAAATTTAAAAATGGTATAGTACATACCCCTGAGTCAAATTGAAAACGCTGTTGGTTTATCACTGAGCCCTTTTTTTGCATGGGATTTGACGTTTGTTGGCCATTGCTTCATCCAAAATTTATACAACAAACTTCAATTCTCATACAAAATAAAAATAACACTTGGCGATAACAGTGTTTTCAATTTGACTCAGGGGCATTCTTATCAGTTTCAATCCTGGGATTGGTTTGTAACAGCTATGGCTGCCTCTATTCTCCTCCACTCCGCCCTGTCCTCTGTCAGCCTCTTCATCTCCACGTAGCTACTACAGCACATGTCGTCGATCACCTGGTCCATGTAGCTCTTTCTTAGTCGGCCTCTATAGTTGCTGCCCTCTACCATTCCCTCCGCGATGGTTATGAGCAGACCCGGGTGCCTCATGTTATGGCCAATCCAGTTGGATCGTCGTTGGGCGATTCTTTTGAGAAGTTGCCTTGTTTCTCTGGCTCTGCTCAGCACCTCACAATTTTGCATGTGGTCTGACCAGTGGATCTTCAACATGCGTCTGTAGCACCACATCTCGAATGAGGCGTTCTTTTTCCCTCTGGCCAACGGTCCATGTCTCACAGCCATATAGCAAGACACTCCAGACAAAGGTCTTAATGAGGTTTTTCCTTATTCTTAGGTCGATATTGGTGGGTTCGATAATTTTAGATTTTTTATTATATGCTATCTTAGCCTGCAGGATCCTGCTGACAATTTCTGCATTTGAACGTCCATCTTGCGATATACGGCTGCCCAGGTAGACGAATTCCTTTATTTGTTTTATGGTTGTATTTTTGAGAGTTATATTTATGAGCGTTTGCTCTCTTCCTACAGCCATACATTTTGTCTTCTCTTTGTTAATTGACATATTGTAATGAGATGATAGGATGTCTTGCATATTTTGTAGGGCCTCATTTAGTTTGTCTTCCGTATCAGCGAGCAGTGCAATGTCAGGGGCATTATAAATTTGAAATCAGCCTTATAAACTTTATTAAGAACTTTATTAGTACCAGATTCAAATACGGAGTAAAACAGATAGATCTGCCTATTTTTTTTTACTTAGTTTTTTTTTCATATTTTTTTAACTATCATAATTTAGCCTACACCCTGTACTCACCTTATCGTTGAGTTTTCGGACACCCTGTATATTATGTATGTTTTAAAGGCGTAACATAATATATAATTTGATAGGCAAAGACAATTCATATCTACTGCCAACATAACACAACAAAAAGATTTGATACTTTTTTAAACTTATACATATTTCCAATTGGCACTTAAGTTTGTCAAATTACATTATAATATATTTTATGATACCATAAATTTTAAATATATGTAACTAAACAATCATCTCTGCATAATTCATAAATAATTTTAATAGGAACAATTAAAACTGGTAAATAAAAAATTCTCAATACAATAAAATTTACTTATAATATAATATTTTATATAAATTAATTAAATGATACTTTTTGATTGAGGGGCTGTTCACATTTTTACCTATTTTTCAATTAGGTTAGGTTGGTTTGTTGCAAATGCAACTCATATGAGCAAGTCACACTATTGATTTATACACTCATTAATTCACTATTCATTATTATTAAAAAAAATAGACAGGGACCCTATAATTAAAAAGTACCAATCATTCATAAGACATAAAATACTTAATTAAAACAATAAAGCGTGAATTACATAATGATGTAAAATTTGGCAAATATTCGATAGGTGAATGAATAAATAAGAAATTGCTTGATGAATTATAATTATGAATGTATAAATTAAATAGACTACTAAAAAAAAAAACAAGTCATGTTTGGAGTATAACACGTAAATCAAAATCAATTTGTCTATGATTTTCTTAAATTTTTATAATATTCCAAATTTAAAGCTATCCTATTAAGCTACACAGATTTTATCTGTTGCTTGCAGTGGGACGCAACTTTCATAAAAAGAAAATTTGGATGGGAATAGTGGTGAAACAAAATACCAACATAGAGAAACTAACAAACTAAAGTAAGCCAACATTAAGAACCTAATCTTCAAATCTTTTGTGTGACTGTTTTGTTTTATATAATTTTTGCATCTTGTGTTGTATTCCTAGATTGAATTCACTACCGTTTAGTTAAGTGATGTTTATTTTTGACCTATGCTTATGATTTTGTTGTGTGGCTGACATAATAAAGGCAAAATTATTGTTTTACGAGAATGCGAAAGTCTTTTAATCTCATTATCTAAAGCGGTGTATTTCCTAATTTTTTCATCAAATGATATTATAATATAACTAGACTTTAGAATAGCCATATCAAATGTATGTTATTTTATCGTGTAGATATTATTATATTGGGTCTGTAAAATTGATCAGTCAGTAAATATTGTTTTATAATTCCGGGGTCATTTTGACAGAAAATTTAAACTAATTATTATAGTTGTATCTAATTTAATTACTTAATTTATTATAAATATGTTACCTAACAATTTGTTGATAAATTATTTTATTAATGTGTTGTGTATTTTGATTTTAAATAATAAATAAACACATTTAAATTATGCTGTCTATGATATTCTCCCTGATTATAAAATAATAATAGGGGCTGTCTGCAACCATTATTGTGTAGGTACTATTCTGATATTGCCCATCACTAGCATTGAGAGTATTCAATAAAGCTTTTCCCATCCCTGGGTCCTGTAAAATAGCAGAGAGGCAATAAAACAATTTGTTTTTTTTCTTTATGTTGGCATGGGTTCTGATTACTCAATTCATGTATTTTGCCAATTCTTTTTTTATAAGGGAGTTGCGTCCATATATGTAAGTATTATATACTCTTTGGTTGCTTGCAAAGGAAACCATTAATCAAAAACTCATCTTGGATTCAAAATTCTAAAGTGGATCTTGTAAGGCACTAATAACACAAATTATCTTTCATTGGATGGGCTGCCTCCAATTGATATATTAACATAAAAAAAGCAAATTAGTGCAATGAATTATCATTCCTTATTAATTTTTAATAATTGTCCTCCTTACTTCTGTCAAAGATGCACTAGAAATATTGCAAATAACTGAATTTGGTGTCAGTTCATATTAAATTAAAGCTAGAATGAAGTACATATTGCCACTCTAGAATTAGTCTTAAATCTCCTGCTATTAGAATTTACTTTTATAAATCAGATAATTATCATTGACTTATTTGTCTACTTTATTTATATACAGATTAATGTTGGCAATTTGAACTCAACCACAATGAGATGATATTATGGTGTTGAAGCGGGGGTGCACGGTGAGGACAAACGAATTATTAGAAAAAGAATCCGTAGTGAGGAAATCTGAAGAACAGACAGAGATGGCTGTATTGAAGGAAATACACGGAGAGGATGGATCCAGAAAGACTCCTCAACATTGCAATGTGTGGAAGTCCACCAAAGAGATAGAGGGAAAGTTGGACATACTCATCCCAGGAAGAAGACTGACTCCTTTCAAACAGATCACTGATTTATTAAAAGACGAAAAAGAAACATTAATGTTGAGTTTCCTTTGAATAATTATTCAGTTTGCTTACATATGTAGCAATAGTTTTACCGCATATATATTATAATTTGACTTAAATATTATGTAAATAAAAAATACTCTTTCACTTGATTCACAAAGTGTGAATGGATTACCAGCACCAATACACATCACAAATATTATCACAGTTTAAAAAGACTATAAACGTTATTAAAATAATTAACATCTTTGTATAATTCCGAACACACGTCCACGATACTTCTCACCGAGTCATTCGTTGAGCTATTTTCATTTTTCAAAGTGTCCAAACATTTCACGAGGATATATTTAACGTCGGCGCAAGCCTTCTGACTGACCAATGATTCCAAACTGGACAATGCTTTGCCGTAAGTGTTGCTGTCTGTGTATGCTATAAAAGACGACGATGACTCCTTTACTCTTTGTTGGTATTCCAAAGTGAGGCATAAAGCATAGCGGGTTATTATTCTGAACCTAAAAAAAATGAAATTATTAAAAAATAAAATAATAATAGACATGAGGGTGCTCCAAAGAATACCGAATTAAGAGAACAGTTAATCGAATTTTCGAGAGAGTTATCTAAATATGAATGCAACTCCGATATCTTGAATGTACAAAAATTCACAGAGTTTCTTAACTCCTTATTCGAAATACATTCAGCAAGACTCGGGAATAATGCATGTTTGTATACTGTGTTGTTAAACTCACTTTATACAGTACAATCTCACTAATAAAGGTACAATTGTAAATATCAGTAAACAATTATTGTTGACTAATAAAACATGATTTTTTTTTAATAATCCATAAGTACTGGATTACATACTAGATGTGCTGGATTAGAAAATTATATTGTATATTATTGGAAAAAGATTAAAGAATAAATATTTATCTGTTAACATCAATGGCTTTACTCTTTGACATTAATATCCAATTCTAATTTCGAATTTTCGCTAAGAACCTAGCTTTATAATGGAGAATAAGGTGGTAGGTAGGTATCTTTAAATCATAATAGAAGATAATTTGAATTGTACGCAGGCAATAAGTAGGTAATTTCAAAAGGAAAATTTGAAATCAGTAAAGGATTTGAGTGTCAAGAGTAAGGCTACTAATTACAATTACCTTTCGTAATCTTTTTTTGCTATGAATTATTTTTTAAATTTTAATAGAGGGCATAATAAAGATTATGTAAACAAAAGATAATTGAGAATGTTACATCTGAGTGGGAGCTTTGTTCTGCACAAGTCCGATGGCCGTGAAGAGTCCCCAAGCAGGATCCTGGGCCCACCTCTCTAATATTGCTACCACCTGATTGATGACGGCAAAGGTGTTTGCCCTGTCCATTGTGTGGTCTCCAATTAGAGATATCATATAACACACCCACAGACTGGCCTGCTTCTCAAACCTGCTCCTAAACACATACAATTATTAGATTGACAACAAGAAAAATGAGGCAGTTACACACATAACATAGTTTGATGAAATTAAACAAAACATTTTGATTGACTAATTGAAACGAAAAAAATCAAAGATTTTAAACGTCACTTCACGATAAACAATATTGGGTTGTACAGAGAACACAACTTTCCTGTCTTCAGCATCCTCAAAATTGTTTGATTAAATAACAATGTGTATAATGAAGGTTGTCGCCTCACATGCGTGAGGTCGAAGGTTCGAATCCGGATGGGGCACGCACCTCTGGATTTTCAAAAAATCTATGTGCGAATTTATATCACTAGCTATGTGTAGCCATGATCTAACTTGTCGGGTTCCCCTTTCTAAGGGCTAGGAAGGTCAGATGGCAGTCGCTTCAATATAATAACCAGACTCGCCAATTCCAGGAGCATGGTCAAAGCATACCCCGATAGAAACGGGACATAAGCGCTAAGGAGAAAGAAGAAGAAGTGTATAATTATTGCTAATAAGGATGCTGGCTGTCTAGTGTGCTTAGATTTATACTATTTACACTTGCCATTGTGGAATGACTCTTTCGTCTGAATATTTTTTAATTAAAATTCCAAAATTAACCTCCTCTGTTTCATTGTAATAAAATGTAACATAACTTACTCAATTTCAATTCCATGTAAAGTTTGTAAGATACTCTTGTCAACTTGATAAAAAGATGTCCCGTGATGTTTGGTTCTGTCAGTAGATTTATATGTAGCCATGGCTGTCAGTAGGGAATTGTTACCAATCAAATATTCCACAGAAATAACACACTCTTTCATCCAATTGTTTAATATTACATTCCATTCACCTAAAAACAACACAAAAATTTCATCATTTGTTTTGTGACAAAGTGTAGAAGAGTTGCATTATACATTGAGTGACAGGATATAATGCAAGTCGCAATAATAACTACATACAAACCTAACCAACCTATTCCATCCAATTATTTTGTTAAGAATAGAAATTATGTATTCTTAATAGTAAATTTAATAATTATATATTCACTTTGATTACAATTTACAAATAAATTATATTTCCTAACATATTAAGGTAGTTGTATGATACCTACCAGTTTTAATACTTATTATTTTTGTTTATGTGGATATTTTTCGCAGAATATAGACAGTCATCTACGCTTGATGCTTTTATCTGTGGTTTAATATTCAGTGTCCTGTCGTGGTTGACGTATTGACTTAATAAATGTTAAAAATAAGAATATATATTAATTTTTCTGGTTTTTTATTGATAAAATCGAATGTTTATAGATATTTTGAGTGTTTGTGTGTGTAAATTTTGATTTAATAAAAGCACCGTTTGTTATTTGACATTTTTCATAATTTAATTTTTTTTTAATTTTTCTAGGCGTTTCCCGGAAAATGAATATTTTTCCTGTAATCTTTTATCTATATATATATAGACAAAAAATCAACAAAATTGGCGATGTAGGCCACTTGTAAATAATTACCTTACGCAGTATCTTATTCCAGTACTTAGAGGAAATGTATCTAAATGTGGAGGTTCAATGTCTGGGGAGAATGAGTAAATGGTCTCTCTGTCTTGTTGATGGACATGAAAGTCACTGTAGTCTGTCATACAGATAGGAAGGAGATCGCTTCTTTATCACTACTATGTAGTTGACAAAGAAAGTGCAGTCTCTTTCTGTTGGACATGTTCAGAATCCCGTGCTGATTAAGATATGGTGATATGTGTGCTTGTCTAGGTATATAGAAGCAAAATTGTGCACATGTATTCTGTACGCATTGCACTTGTTTTTGTGTTTTTTTTAATAATATATAGAATCCCCATAGTTAAATATTGAGCATTATTGCTTTGTAATGTTATTTTTTTTTTCTATTTGTATTCTTATATTCCTGTAACTGATTGTATTTACGATGGTGGTTGACTGGTAGAGATTGCCTGTGGGCAATAAGTCCGCCACGTTGTTTAACTCAATAAAAGTCTTTTATTATTATTATTGCAAACATGTTGATCTTAGTTATGATCCGGTAACGACGGATCATAACCAAGATCAATTATTCCTTCACAACGGAGCGTACTCAAGTTGTGAGGCTATGTGTTTGTGTGTCTGTGTGGTTGTGTGTAGTTGTTTAAAGTGGTACCTGTAGAAATTTTCTGACTATTGTGCATGTGTTGACTATTGTAGTTTTTTTTTGTTGGTGATGACGTATGGGATTATTATTATTATTATATATAATAATAATAATTATATATAATAATAATATTTTTGGTAAAGATGATATAATCTATCATATATAATTATAAATAAGACTGATAGTTTGGGCTGTAGAAGACAAAAAATTTCACAGTACACTTAAAAAACATCACAATGAAAATAAAATATGACTACTGAAATGAAATATAAATATAATCTTGCAATACTGTAAATTGTGTCTGTGATATAATGTAAAATATTATGTACCTTCCACTTCAAAATAAACAGTCAACGTCTCTTCACTGAGGTTGGCGAATATGTCTTGTTTTGTCACACGTAGAAGACAACTCAATAAAGATGTAATGCAGATTTTATTTTTTCTCTTCACCCAACTAATCCATTCCTGCAACAAATATAAAATATAATTACAAACAATTTTAAGATGGTTTGGTCACGTAGAAAGAGTGAACAATGAACGTCTGACAAAACAAAAAATGTGCAAGGCTGGTAAAGGTGTTCGGAATGAGATGAAGGGGTCGGTTAAGGAAAATTTTGTACAACCATATAAATGAGATTTTGAAAAATAATAAAGTACAAAATCAAGTAAATAAAATTGAAAACCACATTGAGATAAAATAAAGTGGCATTCGGCTTTATATGAATATCCCAAAATGGGAAAAGGTGTATTGTAGATTGTGCGTTTGTAACACACAATCTACAATATTAAAGTATTATTCTCAATTTTCAGAATTGATATTTTTGAGGTTATAATGTGAGGTAAAACAATATTTTTTTCTTCTTCTTTGCCCTAGACATTTCTTCATATTATCTGGGGTCGGCCTAATCCGGTATTCTCATTTCAGATTTGTGAATGTTCTGTTAGTGGCTCTACTTCAGAGCCCAGCCATGACCATAAAACCATATTTTTTATCAATAATAATAATAATAAAAATAAATACTGTAAATGGTCCAAATACTTTGCTAAATACCACTTGGTGAGTTAAAATAAAGCACTATTAGTTTCGGGAGAGCACTCCTCCCATCGACAGGTGCATTATAACTTCAGAAACTCTTCAAAGTACTTGAACCATTATTATTGTTATCATGGACTACCACAAAGTTACCGTCTAATCCAGTGATGGGCAAACTTTTAAAGGGGAGGGCCAGATAAAATAAAAAAAGGCGGGCCGAAATTTTTTTAACAAAACAGATTTTTATAAATGATAAACTTTATTTTTGGATTTTTACATCACACACAACTTATATTTTATAGATTATTCTTTAGAAGAGTATGGCTTATGTGACAGATGAAACTGTGACTGAGCTTCTAAAAATTGATAATAATCTGGTAGAAACTGGGATGAGCTGATTCGCAGTAGTGAAGCAGTAGTGAAGGTGGTCAGTCAATCGGTTTCTAACACTGCTTTTGCGAAGCTTCATAGTAGAAAACACCTGTTCACAGATGTAGGAAGATCCAAACATCGCAATTATTTTCTAGGCGTGAGATCTCAAGTTTGGGAAACTTGATTTTGACAGGGCCTTGTAGAACTCAATTTTAGAAGCGTTGAGAAATAGTTGCTTCAATTCAGTGTTACATTGTAATTTAATCAGTTCGAGCTGCAATTCTGGTTTGACTGATTCACAATCCACATTAAATGGCATGCTAAAAATATCCAGGGCCTGTTCGATAACTTTTCGATAACGATGAGAAGGAAACCATTATTCTATTCTCGCTACGCAGAAAATACATTTTGTTCTATTCTAGGTGTAATTTTAGGGGTTATTCAAAACCATGTCGCGGGCCGGATTGACTACCCCGAAGGGCCGCATTTGGCCCGCGGGCCGTACTTTGCCCATGACTGGTCTAATCCATCAACCATATTTTTTATTTTATAATAAGTACCTGGGGTAAAACCATTTTTGTTGTACAAAATCATAAAATTTGTTACTTATGTAATGAAAAAGCAAACAAATAATAAAATTAATATTTCAAATATCCTAGAATATTTTTTTATTCGTAGATATAAAAGTTTTGAAACAAACCTGTAGAGCTACTTGAGGCAGAACCATCATGTTTAACATGAGAACGGCCACAGATAGAAGATGAGAAGCTTCAGCACATTTTTGAGATTCTGAAGTGTTTCCTGTCAAAGATATTATATATAATTATCATGAAAAGAAATTGATAAGTATATATAGAACACTTACAAGTTGGTGTACAACATAAATAATTATATTAGTATTACGTTGATTATTCAACTAGTAAAAATCACCCATACTAAAAAGAAAGACAAGATTATATGTATGCATGTAATGAATAATGTTCACCTAATGACATGGCAGTCTCTTCGATTCTAATTAACAATTGACTCGTTCCTTTAGTCACAGACGTTGGGGAGTTCATGTCAGCCAAACAGTTAATCCAACTTCTGATGAGGCTCATCCGGCGTTTCCTATATTCCTCGTTAAACTGACTATCAAGACTAAGGCCACCGACACCACACACCAAACTGTAATACATTTAAAGTATGTTTATTTTATTTATTAATTTTACGTACAATAGTTAGAATTATTGATTCTTACGTCCACATTTTGTGTTTCAATTTACCTACCCATATACAGAATCCTCACTGCTTACAATAAGTACCATAACACACCAGACAATTAATATTATAATTTTTATAGCTTGCTCCTTATTTCTATAAAGGTCAACCACACCCAATACTTTATTACTCGCCCCACTACATACCCTCTCCCCTCTACTGATATACACTTCCTATTATATGAATACCTTCATAAAATATAATTGACCCTATGTAGGGATACTTCTATATTATTGTTTATAAGGAACTAGTGAACACCCGGCAAACTTCGTATTGCCTGTATAATTAAAAATGGTCCTTCATTACCACCCGTCGCTTCAGACTCTTCAGTACTTCCCGTACCATCAGGCCCTTCCGTCCCTTCAGGCCCTTCCGTCCCTTCAGGCCCTTCCGTCCCTTCAGGCCCTTCCGTCCCTTCAGGCCCTTCCGTCCCTTCAGGCCCTTCCGTCCCTTCCGTCCCTTCAGGCCCTTCCGTCCCTTCAGGCCCTTCCGTCCCTTCAGGCCCTTCCGTCCCTTCAGGCCCTTCCGTCCCTTCAGGCCCTTCAGGCCCTTCCGTCCCTTCAGGCCCTTCCGTCCCTTCAGGCCCTTCCGTCCCTTCAGGCCCTTCCGTCCCTTCCGTCCCTTCAGGCCCTTCCGTCCCTTCAGGCCCTTCCGTCCCTTCAGGCCCTTCCGGCCCTTCAGTAGGTTAAGAAAAAGTTTAATTCCCGCAAGAATCCTGGAATAATTGGACCATCTTTTTCCAAGATACTCCAACTTCATAGGTAAAATGACGAAATACACGATAAAAAAGAAGAAGAAAATAAAATTATGTACAGAAACTGTCCTGGAAGATCTGCAAAGAGATGAAAGTACAGTTGGACCTTCTTTTTCCAGGATTCTCCAACATCATAGGTTAAATGACTAAATACACGTTAAAGAAGAAGAAGAAAAAAGTGTGAATCCAGAAACCATCCTGGAAGACCTGCGAAGAGATAGAAGGACAGTTGGACCTTATTCTCATAGAATACTCCACCTTCATAGGTAAAATGACCAAATACATGATGAAGAAGAAGAAGAAAAAAGTTTAAATCGAGAAACTGTCCTGGAAGACCTGCAAAGAGGTGGAAGGACAGTTGGAGCTTCTTCTCCCAGAGTATTAGGTCATTTTACCTATGAAGATAAAATGACCTAATACCCGATGAAGAAGAAGAAGAAATTTTTTTTAATCCAGAACCCATCCCGGGCACACGCTCGGAAATTCTTCAAAGTTTCATTGCAATCGGATTAACGGTTCCCAGGATAGTCCACCTTCATAAGTAAAATGACCTGATACCCGATAAAGAAGAAGACAAATTTTTTAATCTAGAAACCATCCCGGGCATACGCTCGACAATTCATCAGTTTCATTGCAATCGGATGAACGGTTCCCAGGTTAGTCCACCTTCATAGATAAAATGACCTAATACCAGATGAAGAAGAAGAATTTTTTAATCCAGAAACCATCCCGGGCATACTCTCGACAATTCACCAAAGTTTCATTACAATCGGATGAACGGTTTAGAAGCGCATTCAACACATACATACATAGTTACATACATACATAGATACAAACATTCAAATTTATAATATAGATAAAAAAGACAAAGTGCATTCCACATAATAACTCCTTTCGTGTCTTTGTGTTGGTAAGCTTTTCGCAATAGGCATGATGACTAATTTTGAGAAACTATCTCACGATGTTTTTACGCATCCACTGTTTTCAAATATATATACATTTCTACATAAAATAAAGGTTTAGTAGCAAAAATTGCCATTTCAAAATCCAATTTGACATTTACGTCAAAAAACGCTTGCAGTGTAATGGCGTCCGTCGGAGCTGACGGTGACGTCACGGTTTCGTAAACCGCATATCACTACTATATGTACTATATGTATTCTAAGACGATTTGTGTATTTAAAATAAATTCAAAAGTGCATAAGTGTTGTGCGGTCCCAAAATGTACAAACACATCGAAAAAAACACTTACTGAGGTAGTTGTTTTCGTCCCACGCGAATATAAACGAGAAATAAGTGGTTAAATTTGGCACGGCAATACCCAGAAAGTGTATTTTATTAAGTATGCGTTTACAATGAAATACAGTATTTGTTCACCCACGTTTAGCTCTCAATACTATAATTCATTTACAAAATATTTACCATTAATAAGGCAATAAGCATAAAAAGAACTTCATGAATGTCCAAACGTCAAAATACGCCATCTTAAGTTTCCCGCGTATTAGGCATTAGGCCTGTGTAACACCACTGCGTTACGCCGCTCAATTGCATCGACCCAGTTCACTGCGCCGGATGTGTTAAGTCACTCCTTCGAAATGTATTGACTCACGGCACAGTGAGTCGTGAGTGCTAGACCGGGAGAATGCGAACAGTGTTACAGTATTGAGTTATTGAGTTGCTTGCTTTTTAACCGACATACCTACATACTTACTAAATAAACAACGTAATAGACAATAACATAAAACTAGCTTACCTTAGCACAGGCCATGCCTAGTGAAGGGGCTAGTAACAAAGATACAAACAAAAAGAAATTGCTTAAACTATGTAAGCACCAGTGAAATAATAAAATGATATTTATTGAAATGAAATAACTTATATTTACTTTGTATGTTTACTACTAATAATAATAGTTACTTTTATTTAGACGTAAAAAATACAAAATTAATACATCTAGTATAAACAAAAATATATAATTGTTTTGATACATTCTAATCCCGAAAAGTGCCGAATTAAAGCGTTTCCCGATTAAGTGCCGAAGCAAGTCTGAATTTCCCGAAATCGGTAACACTGGACGTGGACCTAGAATATCGTGACGTCATGCGCTCTGATTCGTTCTGATTGGCGTTTCTCATAAAATGGCGGTCTATAATATTTTGTATTTTTATTTTAATAATATTAATATTATTCACTCTTTTAAAATGAAAATAAATACATTTTTTTAAATCTTTATAACCTATTTTATTTTTTAAAATCATAATGTCAATGATTTTTTCTTACTCTCATCACGCCTATTCACTGCGCCGGGTCATTAAGCTAGTTAAAAAATAATAATAAAAGTATAATATGCAGGTATTGTATTTTATATAAGCAAAGATTATTATTGTATTCATTATTTTTCATTTACCTACATGTTTAAAAATATCACAACCTTCCCGATTCTACTTTTAAAAGTAGAATCGGGAAAGTAATAGTATGTCGGTTAAAAAGCAGGCAACTCAATACCCTAACACTGTTCGCATCAAGGTTCACATTCTCCCTGTCTAGCACTCACGACTCACTGCGCCGTGAGCCAATACTTTTCGAAGGAGTGAGTTAACACACCCGTCGCAGTGAACAGAATCGACGCAATTGAGCGGTGCAACGTAGCTTTACACATGTCATGTCTACCGCAGTACCGCGTAGGTATGCTTTTAGTTTATGAACACATAATGTAGAGAGAAGAAGGAACATATTTTATCGATTTTCGAGATGTAAGTTGTATTTAAATTATAGATAAATAAAGTACTTACATATATGCATAGAATAATAAAAATACGCTTATATGTAAGTTTTTACCTTTCTAAATTCTGATGAGCAAAAGTCTTTTTTCGATGCAAAGTAATTTCATATATATTGTATTGAAACTGTGACGTCATAATATTTTGATTCACTCTGATTGGTGTTTCTCATAAAATGGCGGACTTACATATTTTGTATTTTTATTTTAATAATATTAATATTATTCGCTCTTTAAAAATGAAAAGAAATGTATTTTTTCAAATCTTTATAACCTATTTTATTTTATAAAATTAAAATTTCAATGATTTTTTCATACTGTCATCACGCCCATTCTGTAAATTTATGGAAACTTTGCTTTTATAAATAAATTTAAAACACATTTTATTGTTTTTGGGGATAAATCAAAAACTATTTTTATTATTCTTACTTTGTGACGAGTAATACAGAAATAATTTATCCATCTTAGCGTTATCTATATTTTGTTACTGTTGGCGCAGATGACAGATACTTCCTATTTGTACCTATCCTCATCTTCCTGACATACCACAATCTCTTCATACCTACATCCATACCCGAAAGTGGCAACAATAATCTCACCTCTGTCCGTGCGCGAGTATGCTACATTCGTCAGTCTCGCAAATACGCGTCTCCAATACACCACTCGTGTTGTGCAAGCGCTGTGCGCTGATATACATAAAAACCTTTAATACGTTTGCGGCATTCGCACGTATATTACAGACAATTTGTGAACATATTTTGTTGAATCAGTGACGAGAAGGAAGAACTATGCAACAGAGAAAAGAAAGAAGGAAGCTGGCACAGTAAGTCCACTCCCTTCCAAATTTCCATCTTGTCCGATCTGTTCTTTTGCCAATATCGTACAGTTACTTTAGGCAAAATTTATTTTCTTACATCTGACAACACTAAAAAATCTTACCAACACGAAAGTAGTTATTATAGTTAACGCACTATATGATTAATTTACATTAAATTAAATTTAAAATAGCAAAGATAAAAAGGAATTAATAAGTGAAACTATACAGCTCTATATAACATATTTTTTTCATATTATATAATGACTGTTCTCTGTAAGTCCATCTAATTGTAAATTATCCTATATTGTATTATTTTTGTATATACCTATTGAAATTACATTGAAATACAAATATTAAAGTACAGTAATAACAAACCCAGAACAGGTTATGTCTAGTGGGACGTTGTTGATCAATTTATATTATGCACTAGCGGACCCGACAGACGTTGTCCTGCTCGAACTATTTGTGAAACAAACAAACATGTGGATATTATTATTCGCTGAGCAAACTTACATTTTCTTGTTCAATGAGCCGCTAACCTCTTTGAGGTTAGATTGGTTGTCATTTCATATATAATTGCAATACAGCATACTTATGTGGTCTGGACATTGAAACGAACAAATTGAAATATGAATAATAACGAAGCAGAGCGTTCCAAACTACGACGTAAATGACAGATTTCTTAGTGTTGTTAGATGGAAAAAACTAAACATTTCCAATTTGATATTAACGCCACCTATTGTAATTTATAGTTATAAAAACTGTTTCTTATTTTACTTTTATTATATTAATGTTTCGAATTCCATTTTGTGAATCTAAACCATTCAAGGACTCACACAAACACACATATAAAAAATTTCATCAAAATCAGTTTAGCCATTTAGGAAGAGTTCAGTGACATATACTATACACGTACAGAAGAATTATATATATATGAAGATATTTAAATAAAACAAAGTCAGGATAGTCTGATTTGTTGGATTCGTCTCCGTCCCGAATAGCAGAAAAACTATTGATATATCAGAAAACTTGACAGAAAAAAAAAATACATGGGAAAAGTTCACATAAAAAACACACCGCAATGCGAGCGTGAAAATGTAATTGAATTTTTATTTTCTTTATGTATATTATTATCACTATATCCTAATAAATTACTAAATTTAACTTGATAAATTTTTTGTATTCATTTTATTACATTTAACTAAAATTTAACACGATATTCATCAACTGTTAGGCAGTACGAAGTTCGCCAGGTCAGCAAGTAAATAAATAAAATAAACAATTCTAATGATAATATAATATATTATAATGTATATGAAATAAATACATACGGAAAAAGTCTGTTAGTATGAAATGGAGTTGCTTCCGTATTTTGTGTTGCCATAAACCAATTGACAATTTCTTCAAATATTTCCAGACTTAAAAGATTCCATGGTAAGTTAAGAGCGTCATCCAATATCTGCAATAACAAATCATCTCATATGTTTATAATATTATGGTTTGCTCGATGCTAAAATATCCAAGATCTTCCAAGTATAGTATGTTGTCATCACAATGTATGATTAACAATAAATAGTATTTGTATGTATAGTAAAACAATAAAAACCTGTTGGGAAGGGTTCAATTTCAATAGCAACGGAAGTAACAGCTGTACAGCTGACGGTTGAAGTTGTTCAGGAAGATTGTTCAACCACGGAGACCATAATTTATCACCCAAACATTGTTGCGTGAAGGTGTTGGATGTTGGAAGATTCATAGCGGTGACCTAGAAATATTCAATACAATCATTTCTGTGCACTTTTCAATCTTTTGATTGCGACGGCTTCTAATTTGTAGAACTCCATCATGAAATGAAAAATATGAACACATATGATTCTACAATCGATTTATTTCACTCCCGACGACCGTTTCGGCTTACAAGGCCATAATCAACTGGTTTTACAATCATTTCTCTTTTGATAATGAATATCTCCTCGATGAAACTTTTCACTTTTCCTGAACAAAGCATTAAATGCTGGTGTTTTTAGTGAAAAAATCAGTACCTAAGTCAAATATCATTTACCTCTTTATATTTTATCTTTTTATGAAGGAAGTTTCATACAACTTTTTAATTGTTATAACATTTAACTCGTATTATATATTTTAAATAAATAAAATCAAACAAGATTTAGTTGTTCTACGGATGGTTCTATGAAATTTTATTCCTTTTTATAGGATGATTGTTTCGCCTTGTAAGGGGCTTTAAAGTAAAAATGTTGTAAATTACGAAAATAATAAAGTATAGTTTTCTCACAACATTAAACTATCAGCGCCCTTGGTATGATCTCGAATCATTAAACGGCGCTATACAAATCACTTATTATTATTATTTTAGCCGTGAGGCACTGGCTTAGAATAGTGCTTTCACTCTTTTCTAGTATCATCATTATTGGGTGTCCCGTAAGAACCGGGTAATAGGAAATACAACAGGCAACAATAACATCTCACATAGTTCAGCAATGAGGTTCACCATCACACATTCTGAATGTAGTGCCTTATTGGGTGAGACTAAATTGGTGTGTGGATATACACGCATTTGTTGTGCTCCCTTTTATAAGGTAATGCACTCTCCCACAAATGTCGGTGGTCACCACACGATGTGGGATATGCTGTGATGTTATAAATGTATTAATAACATTAATATTGTAAAAATAAATATTATAAAACATACAATCATGTACATTTACTTTACAGGTATATGATTAATGCTTATACTTCTTGTTTTATTTATACTTAACCTTATGGATTGAAATTTTTGTATAAAAATTATAAATGATTTATTATTATTGAAATAATACCTTAGATATAATTTGAAGATCTTGTAGAGTCAGCCAGTGTTGGGTGTTGACTGTCCACGGAAGTTTGGTGAGACCCTGATGTATCCTGAGAAGTATATGACTGCCGACAGCTTGATGAACAAAATGACAAGAGTACCACTGCCATGTAAGACTTAAAAGATCATTCAGACTACCTAAAAGTACATATTTAAAAACATGATTGTGACCAAAAAAAGTACAATAAATAGTATTTGTAAGAATTTGTTTGTCACCATTTTTAATTTATTTGACATCACATAAACAATACAAATATACTATAAAAATAATTTGTGTTGTAAATTAGATACACTTTAATTGATTAATTAATGATTTTGTATAAACACCAATATATCTTTGGTGTCAAGTACTATTTAATCTGTGTTTTACGCTCGTAAACTCAATTTATGTATGTTTTTGGTATTTTGTAAATAATAAAATAGTTAATTAAATTAAATAAAACCCAACTTTGTGTACACCACTACAATTATAACTTTTATTCAAATGAATAAAAATTCCTCTACATGTTACGAGAACAAAGTTCCCTTCCTCAGGAGGATACAAAGTATACTAAAATAAAATACAATATATAGAAATCGAATATTTTTATTATTGCATATGCGCAAACATTGGATTTTTTTCCCCTGTCGGGAGTCAAAGATATTTTTTAACAGATTTTTAATTATCTCAATAGAGACGAAGTTGGAATATTTATTGTAGGAGAACCGGGAAATCAAGGCACCTACAGGGCTTACGACCAGCCGATGACAGGTCGTAAGCCCTGTAGGTGCCTTGATTTCCCGGTTCTCCTACAATAAATATTCCAACTTCGTCTCTATTGAGATAATTAAAAATCTGTTAAACAATATATAGACTTAAAGTAAACATAAAAGTAATGAAGTTATTGGTTAATTAATTTTTGTATTGGGAAAATATTTAATATAGTAATAACCTAATAACCCTATATTAAATATTTTCTAATAACCCTAAACTAAGTGAAAGGTAGGTAATCTGATTACACTTTGTATCGATTATATAGCTGGACTTACCGGGCAAAGTCTTGGCACAGTATACTATGGTTTCTACAAGAGCATCCAGCATAGTGTCGGGTCCTGCTGCATCATCGGGGCCCCATGGCATTAGGGCAGGTCCCCGTGATAGATCTCCGACCCACGCTGGGGCTTGGGCACCCCCTCCCCACCAAGGACATAACCACACGTCCCAATATGAATGAAAAGCATTCATGACAACAGAGCATACTGAAATAATTCAAATACACTAAAACTTTAAATTCACATTTCTCAAAATTGCTATTGATTCAATTCATATTAATATTATTATTATATATTATTATTACTTTTTTTAATTAATTCATTTCAAAATAAAATAATAATAATAAAGTTACCACCGTCAAATCCATAAATCTTATTATAAAATAACAATTTAAACAGCAGTAAGTTCCTTTCTCAAAAAGTATTCAATGCTTGCGCTGATGGAGTACACATTGTGTTGATTGAAAAATATACACTACATACAAACACACAAAAAAATACAAAAGCAATAACCGCTAAAGGATAATAAAAAATGTCATTAAAATAAGAAAGTGCAAAAAACCATCTTAATTGATCCTTCTGACACATTTTCCAAATGTTTGATTTTGAAGAATTTCTTATATCCATTGGAAGTTGGAGGTTTATAAATGACTTCAAAATCTCAGATGTGGCTAAATGAAGAAATAGGAAAATCTCATAAAATTTGATAAAAATGGACCAGAATATAGAGTAAAGTGACACAATATTAATCATTAGTATGATTTATTAATTTCATAGATACACACACGACAGATTAATACATACATTGAAATACATAAATTGAAATTAAAATTAAGAGCAATTTGGTAAATATTTATATATATATGTGTGCGAGTGTAGATCACCTTATGAAAGGAAGCACGACATATGTGTTTCCCCACACACCAGTCTTGTCTCACCTAAAAAGGCAACACTCATTCTGAGTGTGGGCAAAATAACATCTTCATACCTCATTACTGAAGTATGAAGATGTTATTTTGCCTGCTGTATTTTTGACTATCTGGTTCTTATGGGACTCCCGAAAATGATAATAATAGAAAAAAGTTGAAACATTATACTATGTCAAGAGTACCCACATCACAGCAAATAATATTAAATTTGTAATATAAAAAAAACCGCATTCATAGAATAAATAAACAAACGTTTGAAATATTAAGTATCTTACTTTGCCTTGTAAGTAATGGTGGACTATGTAACATAGCAGTACTCAATACTGTCGATGATAACACGGCTCCCAGCCTCCCCATTTGAGAACAGTAGGGTTGGTACCTCCCGTACAATCCATGGGGACCCCAAGTTCCACGCTTTGACCACCATTGGCGTCCGATCAAATCCATACTATCGCAAGCCTGAAAGGTAAGTTGAGAAGTACTGTTGTTAGAAGTACATATTTATTTACAACATGTCAATTGAGCATTTTTATTTTACTATATTACTTATGATTGAGGGATCTCTGTTAGCTAAATGTCCATACTTCCCCCCTAGACAACGTGTCATTTAGCTCAAGAAAAGATAACTCAATGTATGGAAGTGACAGTTGTCATGTGACTGGCTAAATAATAATAATAAGTTTTTATTTTAGTTTGTGAGCAGGTAAATACTTAACTATAATGAGTATCTAATAAGGTAAAGGAGAATCTGGTAGAATTACCACTACTATACTAACTTACTATAGGCAAAGCACAAACCTGTTGATGTGATAAAAGATGTGGATAAGTTTCTATGATGGTGATGCAGTGTTGCCATGTCTCAGGAGGAAGCTTTTTGTCCAGAGACAAAGTACAAAGCAGCGACAGTACCTGCCCCAGGTGTACGGGAAACTCCCAAGCTAATAATTTACTCAGATGAATGCACATTAACTAAAAAAATATACAAATGATAGTATTTAATATATTATTATTATCATAGAGAAAATTTTGTGTAGTTTTGGGAAACAAATCAATTCCAGGTCAATGTATTTTACACATATCAATATGAACTCAATTCAATTTTAAGTTTGGGTTATACAGAGAACACAAAAAATTAGTAGTACGGCATATGCCATACATACAAATTCAACAAGAGAGAACTGTAATATACCGTTGACATAACAGCTAAAATGTAAAATATAATAATTCTCCACTATTAAATAGCTTTTTAGAGTAATAATTAGATGCTAAAAAAATGCAGCACTTTATTTGAATGTTTGAACTTGTTAAAAAGGTGTATAATTAGGTAGGTACATACTTCATGCAATATGAGTCTATCTTGTGAAGGCTCACATCCGGCCATTCCCAGACCCTCACAAAGTATAGATATGAATTTGCTTCTATCCAATACACTGGGTCTCGTGTCATATAACCAACCAGATATGTGGAACTAGAAAGTAAACATATCATAGAAATTGATTTTTTCTGTTTCTCACGGAAAACAATTATTTATCACCATATTATAGACATATGTATGGAGTGTGCTACTGTATGGGTGCGAGACATGGTGTCTGTCTGAAAGAGATAAGGGAAGACTGAATGTGTTTGAGATGTGGACCTATAGAAGAATGATGGGGATATCCTGGAGGCACCATATCTCAAACAAAGGCACCTACTCTCGACTCTGTCAGAGAGACGTGCCAGATAGATTGGTCACGTGCTGCGGCAGGAGGGCTTCTTACACATGATGTTAGAGGGAATGGTAGAGGGGACCAACGCCAAGGGACGCTCAGTTTTTGCTGCCGCCCAAGTTATTCATCCAGGTACATAGTATAGAGATCAATGGGGTTAAAAGAAACATGGCATCGCACTGTCAAAAAGATGTAAACATACCAAAATATATGGAGCCGTGTGGTATATAATATAATAATAAAACGATGGGCTACTTGAACAATTTTTTTTGAATAAAAACCCTTATCTTAAGATAATAGAGAACTCCATAAGATAATTATACCTACCCACGATATGGGTTATCATGAGGGTTTTGATTTCACTATTTGACTGGACTTTTCGCTACAAATATGAAAAAAAGGCAACATAACAACATAAAAATATATTGGATTCGGTGAATTTGTCAAAAAATGTGAGTTTCCCCCTGATTTTTTTCACTGGCTACAAATATGAAAAAAAGAGGCAACATAACAACACAAAAATATATTCGATTCGGTGAATTTGGTCAAAAAATGTGAGTTTGAACAATTATTCACTGTACAAATAATCCTTATTCCGAGAATTGATTTTTGAAAAATTTCTCTTCGTAAAACTGTGGATTCCAACAATTGTTTTTCAAAGAGTAACTGCTATAACATAGTAGTGGAGAGAAAAAGCTAACTGTGTTAACATAAGTAACTGAATCTTGATTATTTTTGGAATCTCTGAATATATTTTTATGTAATGTGTATTTACTATTTTATCTTGGATATTACAATTAAAGTGTAAATAAGACAAATTTACCTTGGATAGGTAGCTGAAGGCAACATGTGAGTCCTGTACACTGGTACTGATGGCAGAGTATACTCTGAGCATTTCTACAGTGGACAGCTGTGAAGGTCTAAGTAATGTGCCAATCAAACTGACATTTTCTGATCCCCGAACCTTACTCACCAGTCTGATACAATGCTCACCACTGTTTGTAACAAATTTCTGAAAGAATAATACCAAACAAGATTAAATTACTATATCTCAACAGAAATATTTTTTCTTATCAAGAAACTGAGTAATTAGTCTATGACCAGTTATACCTACGGGATAAAATAACATATTATGTACATACCTCACCGAGCAGTGTTGCCACATTGACTAGAACCTGACTGACTGGTGGGAATTTGTTGTTCTCTTCTGTAATGGAATTGAGGATTGCATTGAAGAGAACCACTCCTCTGTTATTGATGTCTACAATTTTACCATCGTGTGCCAACCTGAAATATAAAATATAACCTTAAAATCTATAGCCAACATAATAAATAAACTGTAGCATCGGAATAAAAAGCATTGTAATCAACTCAACATTTTGAAAAGACATTTTAAATTCTTGGGAGTCAAGGCTTTCAATTTACTCCCATTGGAGTTGAAAAGGCTAAAAATATAAATGCATTTAAAAACGAAGTTAAAAATGGATGAAAAATACAGAAGAACTTTAGTTCATAAAATACTTTGCTTTAACTTTGCGCACTAAAATCATTTACATAATATTAAATTAAAAAACCGTGTATTTAATTTAATATATGGCCTAAACCTGTGATTGATAAAAAAAAATATTTGTGTACTTATTTTTATTGTTATCTAGCAGATTCTGTTATTTTTCACAGCAGTAACAAATTAAGTCCTTCTCCCTTCCTTTCCCGTCACAGGCAAATGTGTGAAATATATGAATGTGTGATAATTTTAAGTATATTTAAATTAATTATGTAATGGTGCTTTTCAGATGACAGTTACCAGTGAATAAACCAGTCATTCAGCAGATTTCTTGTCCTTCTTTTAGAGGTCCCTTCAATGAATTCATTCGCCTGTCGTTTTCCACAACTGACCTTCCAGAATTCTCTATGCTGAACTGTTTTCCATACACGAAAGAATAGTGTGCCTGTGTACTCTGTGACTACAATAATTTGCCAGAACAACTAAAATCTATGAAAGAATAGTGTGCCTGTGTACTCTGTGACTACAATAATTTGCCAGAACAACTAAAATCTATGAAAGAATAGTGTGCCTGTGTACTCTGTGACTACAATAATTTGCCAGAACAACTAAAATCTATGAAAGAATAGTGTGCCTGTGTACTCTGTGACTACAATAATTTGCCAGAACAACTAAAATCTATGAAAGAATAGTGTGCCTGTGTACTCTGTGACTACAATAATTTGCCAGAACAACTAAAATCTATGAAAGAATAGTGTGCCTGTGTACTCTGTGACTACAATAATTTGCCAGAACAACTAAAATCTATGAAAGAATAGTGTGCCTGTGTACTCTGTGACTACAATAATTTGCCAGAACAACTAAAATCTATGAAAGAATAGTGTACCTGTGTACTCTGTGACTACAATAATTTGCCAGAACAACTAAAATCTATGAAAGAATAGTGTGCCTGTGTACTCTGTGACTACAATAATTTGCCAGAACAACTAAAATCTATGAAAGAATAGTGTGCCTGTGTACTCTGTGACTACAATAATTTGCCAGAACAACTAAAATCTATGAAAGAATAGTGTACCTGTGTACTCTGTGACTACAATAATTTGCCAGAACAACTAAAATCTATGAAAGAATAGTGTGCCTGTGTACTCTGTGACTACAATAATTTGCCAGAACAACTAAAATCTATGAAAGAATAGTGTACCTGTGTACTCTGTGACTACAATAATTTGCCAGAACAACTAAAATCTATGAAAGAATAGTGTGCCTGTGTACTCTGTGACTACAATAATTTGCCAGAACAACTAAAATCTATGAAAGAATAGTGTGCCTGTGTACTCTGTGACTACAATAATTTGCCAGAACAACTAAAATCTATGAAAGAATAGTGTACCTGTGTACTCTGTGACTACAATAATTTGCCAGAACAACTAAAATCTATGAAAGAATAGTGTGCCTGTGTACTCTGTGACTACAATAATTTGCCAGAACAACTAAAATCTATGAAAGAATAGTGTACCTGTGTACTCTGTGACTACAATAATTTGCCAGAACAACTAAAATCTATGAAAGAATAGTGTGCCTGTGTACTCTGTGACTACAATAATTTGCCAGAACAACTAAAATCTATGAAAGAATAGTGTGCCTGTGTACTCTGTGACTACAATAATTTGCCAGAACAACTAAAATCTATGAAAGAATAGTGTACCTGTGTACTCTGTGACTACAATAATTTGCCAGAACAACTAAAATCTATGAAAGAATAGTGTGCCTGTGTACTCTGTGACTACAATAATTTGCCAGAACAACTAAAATCTATGAAAGAATAGTGTGCCTGTGTACTCTGTGACTACAATAATTTGCCAGAACAACTAAAATCTATGAAAGAATAGTGTGCCTGTGTACTCTGTGACTACAATAATTTGCCAGAACAACTAAAATCTATGAAAGAATAGTGTGCCTGTGTACTCTGTGACTACAATAATTTGCCAGAACAACTAAAATCTATGAAAGAATAGTGTGCCTGTGTACTCTGTGACTACAATAATTTGCCAGAACAACTAAAATCTATGAAAGAATAGTGTGCCTGTGTACTCTGTGACTACAATAATTTGCCAGAACAACTAAAATCTATGAAAGAATAGTGTGCCTGTGTACTCTGTGACTACAATAATTTGCCAGAACAACTAAAATCTATGAAAGAATAGTGTGCCTGTGTACTCTGTGACTACAATAATTTGCCAGAACAACTAAAATCTATGAAAGAATAGTGTGCCTGTGTACTCTGTGACTACAATAATTTGCCAGAACAACTAAAATCTATGAAAGAATAGTGTGCCTGTGTACTCTGTGACTACAATAATTTGCCAGAACAACTAAAATCTATGAAAGAATAGTGTGCCTGTGTACTCTGTGACTACAATAATTTGCCAGAACAACTAAAATCTATGAAAGAATAGTGTGCCTGTGTACTCTGTGACTACAATAATTTGCCAGAACAACTAAAATCTATGAAAGAATAGTGTGCCTGTGTACTCTGTGACTACAATAATTTGCCAGAACAACTAAAATCTATGAAAGAATAGTGTACCTGTGTACTCTGTGACTACAATAATTTGCCAGAACAACTAAAATCTATGAAAGAATAGTGTGCCTGTGTACTCTGTGACTACAATAATTTGCCAGAACAACTAAAATCTATGAAAGAATAGTGTGCCTGTGTACTCTGTGACTACAATAATTTGCCAGAACAACTAAAATCTATGAAAGAATAGTGTACCTGTGTACTCTGTGACTACAATAATTTGCCAGAACAACTAAAATCTATGAACGAATAGTGTGCCTGTGTACTCTGTGACTACAATAATTTGCCAGAACAACTAAAATCTATGAAAGAATAGTGTGCCTGTGTACTCTGTGACTACAATAATTTGCCAGAACAACTAAAATCTATGAAAGAATAGTGTGCCTGTGTACTCTGTGACTACAATAATTTGCCAGAACAACTAAAATCTATGAAAGAATAGTGTGCCTGTGTACTCTGTGACTACAATAATTTGCCAGAACAACTAAAATCTATGAAAGAAAAATCATTCCAACGGGAATTGAAAACAAGACTTTGTATCAAGAACTGAAGTAAAGTGTTGATGTATATGAAAAACTTTTATATTAAACTTACAATGTTGACTATACATTTTTGTCATGAGCCAATCGGCTCTTTTAATAATCATTATAAATTTTTTTTTTAACTGTTTTAAATAAAGGCATTTTTTCTATAATACTTACTGTGCCAATTTACTGATGACTGAAGTATGTATGGCAACATTTTTGTAAGGTATCATGGCTTCCTCCAAGGCAGACTGATGGATCTTTCTGTTGCAATCTATTTCTATCTGAGTACCTTCATTTTTTTTCCATTCATAACCCTAGAAAAAAAGATCAGTTTGGATTCAAAACTTTAATAGTTAATATGTAAGTATGTCAGTTGAATACAAATATTTTAGTAATTGGGAAATATTAATAAATGATAATATATAATGTAGGTACCTGTAAAACCAAATTGACACTTCCGGTACACTTTTCTCCGCAGGACAAGTTGACTCTTTTAAAATAGTGTTTTTTCTCAAACAAACACTGAATCAAATCACACAAATTTCCATCTATTGAACTCAAACTGCGACAGCTGTTGTCATATTTTCTGAAACAAAACAGAATAAAGATTGTTATCATTGTAAATAAAGGTTCTTTTTAGAGTACAAGCAATATGCTTAATACAAATTAAGTCATTTATATGAAAGAGGAAAGTAAGGATAAACTTTGGTAAATTTATCATGAGCTATGAGAATTGTTTTGTATATTGCACGGATAAATTGGTAAACCACAGTTGACTTTTGACCGCTTCTATTATAGAGAAACGTAAGGTGTGCGATGTAATTATAATAACATATACAGTCTTACTAATAAACGTGTTGTAAAAGTTACATGACCGTTTAACACCCGTGTAGGCAAAATTGTTACCAATAAACGCTGTGTAGCAGATCCGTTGGTCAACGACTGTGTATCTCTCATACAAATTTTACACATCGCTTGCACACCTGTTAGAGGTTGTTTAACGGTGTTTTAAGACAAATTTCATCTATCACAAAGCAAATTTTATTTTATTATTTTGATCTGCATGTTTATATTGTTATATCTTGGAATAACAGCTGTTTTGTTTCCCAAAATAAAATAAATAAATAAATAATATGACGAAACATCTATAAATTATTATATTCTTGATAGTTGTGCATTTTAGTAGCGAAAAGTTGTCAATATCTACAATGGTGTTCGCTTGGCTATTCGTATGATGAAATTATTCGTTATATTTTCCATATTCCCATTTTGAAATGTGAAAAACATATGAAAATATTAACTACGACAAACGTCAAAATTATAATGGCAGATGGCGGCTGGCGGCATGCGCGAGTGCCAAATTACAACGTTGTCGGATTATTTTTTGTGGTACGATTGTTGTAACTACCCAGTCGTTAAACAGCGTTAATTGGTAAGATTTTCAAATAATCGCTGCACGGGCTTTACATGATGTGTAAATAAACACTGGTCAACGGGTGTGCAGTAGATTTTTATTAGTAAGACTGTTAGTGCATAAAGTGATCACGTACCAACCGATGATCGGTCATATTATGACATTTAGGCACTTCATGAAGTTCCGTAATTATTGACAGCTAAGTATGTGGGAGCAAATACTGCACTTCATTGTGTACACTTACCTAATGAAGTACCGCATTTATCTCTCCACACTTAGCTGTCAATAATTACAAAACTTCATGCGAGCCCAAGTCTCAAAATGCTATCATACGTTACTCTAAATGATTTCATATAGGTAAAGTAAATAAAGATTCGTAACCAATGAAAAACAAAGAGTTAATAAGATTCATTTGATGGCTCCCAATTGGTTAAATTACGGGACAGATGTAAGTAGTTGTACAAGTAGATAAATACTCACTGTGAACACTTCTCTAACTCTTTCAGGTGATGGTTCATCAATTGATGTACTTTGTTGAAATCCCTCGTTATTGTTGGATCAACCAGCGGCTCCAACTTTTCTCCCGTTTTGTAGTCGGCAGATTCCACGGCTGGCTTCTCGTACGTGTTGAGCCTCGCCAGGATCCTGTCGCTGGGAGCTGCATCCGGAGACTTCCCTCTGTTGTTTTGTAACGGAGGTGGATGGATATTTGGTGGTCCGGTGCCATTTTGAATGATACAATTTGGCCAAACAGGTGCTTGGATGCTGTTCAACTGAAAATGATCTACAGTTTCCATCCAAATACTCTAAAAATAAAATACATTTTGAACCATGAGAACCGAAATAGTATACTCCCTGTAGAATAATAATAGAGTGTAGAATGATAAAGAGAAAAAACTTGTTTTATTATGAAAATTATTAATTTATTTGTAACTTTTTGTACATATAATCTGTACACTGGCAGGTTTAGTGCCAAACGGCACTTTCTTCCATCCAACTAACTAGAGTTGATGATATTATACAATACAATATCTACTAAGCAAAAAAGGTCATGACATGACAAAAAAAAATAATAGAGATAACAGAAAAAAATCAATAAAATGTAGAATATAATAACAGTTCATAGTAATGATCATAGGGAGAAGGGGGTGAGGCAATAGTGTACTCTCTCTTTTGATCTCTTCAGCATATATGGTCAATACATCATGCGAAGAGCTTTGGATGGATGGGAGGGAGGCATACCAAAAGCAGGTAGGGAAATATCCAACCTAAGATGTGCTGATGACGCCAGCCTGTTCGAAACCAGTGAGGAGATGGCGGAACTATAACGGAAGATGAAAACTGAATTTGAATATTAAATGAAGCAAAGCAAAAGTGATGGTTGTAGACCGTTCCAACCTCTTACAACTGAATAGCCTCTTCACCGATACAGATACAGCGAGTGAGTATGTGTACCTAGGTTCAACAGTTAAGTACTAATACCGGGGTGGCAAGTGATGAAATAAATTGAAGAGCGCGAATGGCAATATCAGCAATTACCATTTTAATTCAAATATGTCGAGTGTCAAGAGCAACAAAAGTGAGACTGGTCAGTGTTAATCTCCATTTTTCTCTACGGAGTGAATACTTGGGTAATCAAGTCAGAAGATTGAAGGAAGACAGACACATTTTAAATGCGGTGCTGGAGAAAGATGCTCCGAGTATCATGGACGAAGGAAAGGGACAAATGTGTCCATATTTTAAGAGCTTCACATCAATACTTTGCATTTTCAATACACTTTGATTCTTTGACCATGCATCAAAAAGAGAAAGTGAAAGCCTCGAAAGGTCAGTTATGGTGGGAAGCGTTCCAGGAATAAGACCGAGGAGGGGATCACCAATGAGATGGATCGACCGTTCAAGGAAGCTGCCAACTCCACGATTAGAGATGAGACATGCCTTGCTGGAGACAGAGAGGAACTTTGAGCGGGATACATCTGTTGGAGATCACGACCCTCAGTCATGAGGGAAACAACGAAGAGAGATTATTATCATACTTACATTTTGTCCAGTCATCAAAGCAGCAAACTTGTCATAAAAAGACTTCAAGAATCTTCCATTGTGTGTCATGTAACTGTCTGGATCTTCAAGCCATGTGTAAAATGCTTGCATCAAGCTATCAACAAAGTCATTTATTTATATACCTACATATAATTAACAAAATAAGAATCAAATAAAATATATCTTAAAATTTTAAATAAACATTAAAAATAAAAAAACGTTTATAGCTTAATTCCACTGTTTATTTAGACTACAACCAGTTTCGTGCTAAGCAAGTAGTATATATTTTCAAGTAGTATACTACATGAAAATATGCTTAGCACAAAACAGTTTGTAGGTTGCAGTCTAAATAAACAGTGGAATTAAGTTATAAACGTTTTTTATTTTAAATGTTTATTAATAATTTTAAGAAATTTAATTGGAATTCCATCAAGAACTTTCGATCAAAAAATTAAATCTCAATAAAATATAAGTAATTATGGCTCCGTATTACAGTCAGCCCTCAACTCATTGAGTTAGTGAACTCAAGATTAAAGTTAGAGGTAGATTAAATTCCATTAGCGTATTACAGTGCAGAATGACATGTCAGTTACTTAATCTTCAATATTATAGACATATTTTATATTTTCTATGGTTCTTATCTGTCAGATTTTCAATAACCTCAAATAATAAGAACTACAAAACGGGACGCTACGACTTGAAATACTATTGTTTTATTATCCAACATGGTAAATTTAATTTTTTTCACTAAAATAATGCTTTTAAATGCCCATGTTCGTTTTAATATGGCTGTCAGTTTGTTTTGTTGTGTGGCGCCACCGTCGATACAACTAACGCCTCTAGTGATAGAACACTGAAACTACACGCGTTGCCTAGCAACGAGACGAGAAATGACAGTTGACTCACTGTTAAGTACTTAATCCGTCAGAAACGTTGTTAAATATTTGTCTTTTAGTGCCTTGTATTTGAGGGAAGATTAGGCCTAAACGGACACTGTAATACGCTACATTTTTGTAAAACTTGAGTTTAGCTCTTAAACTCAGACTGTAATACCGGCCCTATGTTGTTGACTCATACTTCATGAATTTCATTCATTAATGTTTTTACATAATAGTACTAAAAACAAAAAATGAAATAAGAACATACTTTCTCTGATAATCATGATATCGCTGTCTCTCGTTATGTTTGGAGTGGTATTCATTTGGGCTACCATTGGCAGCGAGTTTCTTGACCTTGGTATCGTGGTACTCTCTGGCTTCCAATAGTCTGGCCTTGGCTTTGCCCAACAGCCTGGAGTTGACTAGACCCTCGAAGAACAAGGGACCGACTAGTTTTTTATTGGGAACACTGAAAACATATTATTTATTTCAAATAACCATAAAACATTTCAATTGTTTTTAAGAAATTAACTTGTGGCATAATTCTGAATTTACTGAACTACACGATAATTTAATTTGAACAATTTTGGGCTCGAAATATTATCAATTAGTTATGAGAATAATGGTCTCTTCCTTCTAAATTATAAATAAATTTTATTAAGTAACTAAATTAATTTGGCTAAGAAAACCAATGTGAAATAGTGAGGATGTAAACAAGATTGGTGAAGATTTTGTTTTTTGTCTGTTATAATAAATTGTTAATTTGATTTTATTCTTCGAGTATTTCATAAAATATATTATGAATAATTTGTGTTATAATCTGTGTAGTTTTTTTGTATAAAACTATAATAAATAAATTACTATCAATAGTTACATAGTAAACTTAACTTGACAATTTTTTGTATAAAACTATGATAAATAAATTACTATCAATAGTTACATAGTAAACTTAACTTGACAATTTTTTGTATAAAACTATAATAAATAAATTACTATCAATAGTTACATAGTAAACTTAACTTGACAATTTTTTGTATAAAACTATAGTAAATAAATTACTATCAATAGTTACATAGTAAACTTAACTTGACAATTTTTTTGTATTTTTTTATAAAATGTGACTCAATATCTGAAAATGTAAATTTACTAATGTGTATGTAAAAATATTATTACTAATAACTCATATTACTTACTTTAAAAAGCTGACATCAAGATATAAATAAAAAAATAGTTGCCATATAAGTGTGTATAGAGGATGTGATAAAGACATAGAAGTAGCATACTGCAGACTGCGATATATAACCAAAATACCAGAATTTTCTGAACACCCAACACTCTGAAAATAATGCACAAAATATTTTAATTACTAAGACAATGATAGTAATATTGAAATCTTTTTGACAAGCATTGCCAGAATAAATATGATAATTGATTACTACATCATTTTTTATAAAAGATTGTTGATTGAAATTAAAAATAAATATTTGAAGGTTTAATAGACTAATTTCACATATTTTTATTTAAGTTGTAAAAAAGTGTACATAAAGAATATTTGTGAAAGAAAAATTTTAATCCTTTCCTCCCGAAAAAAGAAAAAAATACTTAAAAATATGATTTCTATGATTACTAACCACGGCCCAAAAACGTCAAAATGACATGAGGAAGCATCAATAACCATAGAAAAAACAAATGCTGACATCAGAATGAAGTCATTATTCGGGATGGATACAAACCTAGCAGTTTTAACCTTTTCATTAAAAAAAGCATTTTCTTACAACATTGATTGTAAATGTAACCCATTTATTTATTAGCCTTAATCCATTCCAAACATTCTCTCATACACATTAATGAAATGTGAAACTATCCATAAATTCAATTAAGATACCTTTAGAGTTTTATCAATGTTCACTTTAGTCCCTTCCTTTTGATTGTGAAGTTTCTCCACCAGTCTCTGCCAAAGTCCCGTGTCTCTCTCCATGACAGAATGTTCAGTCCAGAGGGTGGCGTGCCACAAGTAAGGTGCCTCCACAGAGCACTGCACCAAACCCTTGCTGGAGTTACCTCCCCCCGACCACAGCCAGCTGCCGAAAGCCGAAGATGCTGTCGGTGACTTGGCACCATTTGGACTCTGGAAATGAAAAATAAAATTTTAACACTGAATATTCAAATGTCTAGATGTAGGTGCTATCAAAACTTTTTTCAATAGATCTATGATCCAGTAATGCTTTCTTTGCCTGTTCCACCTTACAATGTCTTCTACATCGCAGGTTTTGCAGATCTCCTCATTGGGGAAACTGTTTCTAATAGTTCTGCCCATGATAAGTTATCAGTGTTTTCATTTCCGTCATTCTGGTAGGACAAAATACAAACTCAAACAGAACATATCCTTCACTGTTCGAGCAGCCCCACCTTGGAGCAACATCTTATCGCTACATCCACTTTCAAAATAAATGTCTTTGCAAATAAAACTTATTCTATCTTCTTATTTAATCCTAGTCCCCTCCTTTCCTCAACTCTCCTCATTATGTGGTACTATCTATTTTTTATATTTACATATTGGTTACATACCATAATATACACTAATTACTAACAAATGGATCTGCCTGGTTGGAAGTTATTTCCATTTGGCATAAACCTGCCATTATGTGATTCATATTAACTACACCAACATAGTTAACTAGTCTCTTTTTATGGTTCTGAAATAAAAATCGCATCAGAGATTGGATTTATGACAGGTACTATAGCAGACACTAGGACCTCGTTAATCTATTTTGTGTGAGCCCAGATGTTTGTTGAGGTAATGAGTACCTATTTAGTGTGGAACGGGAACAATCACCTGGTTCATAATTGCATATAATTGTCAGTAAAAATTGTAAACTACTAGCTCTAGAACGGTATTTCCTAGTTGGGCAGCAGTAATCTACTTATTGTTGTCATTATAAATATGGTGTGATAAAAGGTAAATAAATAAATAATTATGCACCATTATATATGAAACTATTGTTATCAGGCTCCACATATGTTTAATATTCTTCCCGACTACATAAAATCATGCAATTCCTCACTCAACTTTAAAAAAAATGTCAAGATGACAATTGACAGAGGATTGCAAAAATATTTTTTCATCATTAACTTTTCATTTGAACTATATATTTTTAAATTTCATTTGCAACCATGGTCAACCTATATATGGTTTTTTGTAATCATATTTAGCAATTACAATCTAAAATATTACAAATAATTGTTACAAGTACCCAAATGGCGACTCAAGTAACAAATTTTTGTATATAAGTTTTATGTCATTTATGTTTCACAAATGTGACCTTATTTAACCTCGATCCTGGTGAAGTTGAATACATTATGTCAAATAAATTAAATGTAAGATTGTACAAATAAATAAAATATTTTTTTGACTGTCCAATCTGTCACATACTGGCATGTATTTTGTAATAGAGTTTACTTGAATTAGAGTCCCGAAGTGTGCAGCCGCAATGCTGATGGCATCATGATGAAGAAAACATTCCCCCAGAGCCACATCCAGTACATGCACAGCCACCCAATCTGTCTGCCACGAGTCCCAACTGGTTATCCAATGCAACCAGACCATCAAAATGGGGGCTGGAGACCGAAATGAAAATCTGTCCACAGTAAAATTAAACAATTAAACTTGGTTAGTTGAGGAAGAAAGCATTAACAGAATTTGTATGTATGGCTACAACAGAGATAGATCTATGGTTTGATTAATTAAATAATTTTTTAATCATTAACATCTCTTAATAGTGCACGTTTCAACATTTTTATAGTATATATTTTTTTCTAATATCTAAATATATAAAAATCTCGTGTCACAATGTTCGTACACGCTAATCTCTGAAACCGCCCAACCAATTTCAATGAAATTTTCTAAATGTGTATGGTTGGTTCCAGCTTGTAAGATAGGATAGTTTTGGACCCGATAGATGGCGCTGTTATCGATATCTAAAAAAGAAATATTTAAATTTAAATCAAGAAATTTGCCGATAAGTATATCATAACTTACTTTCCAAAGTGACTGAGCTGTGCCTGTATCATAGTCTCAAGTGATTTGACAACCGGTCCAGCAATATCACCAATCACCAACCTGCTCGCCATCTTGGCATAACTCTTCTCTGTACAAATTATTAAGGAAAGCAATTCCTTAAAACTGAAATATAATTAATGAATACATTATTTTTATGAAAAAATCACACTTATGTAGTTTGTCTTTTGGTTTCTTCCTTGAAAGAAGCATATATATGTCCCCTAAAATAAATGAACACTTGTAATGAAAGAAATCAGTATATGCATGATAATAATAAAAGTATTTTGCACTGAGGTACCGGCTTTGAATAGTGCTTCTAATATTTTTCTTATCATTGTTTTCGGGTGTCTCGTAAGAGGCGGGTAATAGAAAATACAACATGCAGCAATAACATCTCACATATTTAAGCAATGAGGTTCACCCCACACCCCATTCTGAATGTAGTGTTTCGGGTGTCTCGTAAGAGGCGGGTAATAGAAAATACAACATGCAACAATAACATCTCACATAGTTAAGCAATGAGGTTCACCCCACACCCCATTCTGAATGTAGTGTTTCGGGTGTCTCGTAAGAGGCGGGTAATAGAAAATACAACATACAACAATAACATCTCACATAGTTAAGCAATGAGGTTAACCCCACACCCCTCTCTGAATGTTGTCTTTTTATGTGGGATGAGTCTGGTTTGTGAGGATACATGTTTGTGTTGTGCTTCCTTCTATAAGGTAATGCACACCCGTACACCCGTCGCTGGTTACTCTACATTATGGGATTATGCCTTGATAGTATGTATGTATACCCATCCTATAAATTTACGGTCCCAAAACCATAGTACAGTTTTAATAGCAATATACCACACATCTATTTACACTTATGTGGGATGAGTCTGGTTTGTGAGGATACATGTTTGTGTTGTGCTTCCTTCTATAAGGTAATGCACACCCGTACACCCGTCGCTGGTTACTCTACATTATGAGATTATGCCTTGATAGTATGTATGTATACCCATCCTATAAATTTACGGTCCCAAAACCATAGTACAGTTTCAATAGCAATATACCACACATCTATTTACACTTATGAACAATTTACTCGCCCAGCTGTATGTATTCAAGAAGCTTCTGATTCACACTTTCTATCCACATACCTTTAATTCCACCATCCTTCATCCCTTCCTATTGTCACAGAATCATATTATATTTTATTTATACTTTCTACAAATATATATATATATATATATATATATATATATATATATATATATATATATATATATATATATATATATATATATATATATATATATATATATATATATATATATATATATATAGAGTAAGAGCCAGCGACTATTATTATTATTAGGGGGTGTTCATAAGTACTGCGACCCTTAGGATCTTTTGTATTTCCCCCTACTTGCTTACTGGGTTTCCTGTTACAGTATCCCCTCGAGTCTTAGCTCTCCTAGGAAGTTTAGGATCCACAGGGGATTTAATGAGGGTATGGATTGAATGTCCATTTGGGGCCTGACCAAGGTCCTCATTCTAACTTGTATCACAGCATCACACTGCACAAGGAGGTGGTGTGGCGTTTCCGCCCCCTCCCTACAGAATCTGCATGTGCCGTCTTCTTCTAGTCCTATTTTCTGCAGATGTTCCCCAAGTCTACAATGGCATGTGAGAAACCCAGTCAGAGTTTTTAGGGCTTTCCTGCCGAGGCTCACGCATGTTCTAGACCTTTTTCGGTCATAGTTACCACGCAGGTCCTTAGATTGCCAAACTTATGTCATAGTATAAAGGCTGATTATTTTTCTAAAAAGAATAGTCCATCAGGTAATAACAATTGGATGATATATCTCTGATTAGTGGTGGCTTTTGTAGATAACAGCCTTCAAAGTGTTGATAATTGCTATTTTATAGTATAAAACCTGATTTTATAGTTATAGTATAAAATATTTTTTGATTTTATAGTTATCTTCCATTAACAGATACTGTCTGTAAATATAAGGCGTGATTTTTAATAGTCTTCTTTTAGTAAATATATAAAAATCACACTTTTACTGACGTGTTAAAATAGCAATTTTCAATACTTTGAAGGCTTTTAAATCCCAAAGACACCACTACTCTGGGTTCATAATTATTCAATCGTTGGTATCATTTAACAGAAATAAAACAGCCTTTATACTATAGCGGAAATTTGGCATTCACTGGCTCTTGGTCTAATAAATTAGTATTATTAATAAAAGACTATAGAAAACTATAACAAAGACTATATAAGACAATATAATAAAAGACTATAGAAGACTAAGACTGAAAGACTAGAAGATTACCACTTACACTTTACACTGTCCAATTGAATCAGGACACTCAGCCAGAACTGGAATGATGTAATACAAAGCGTGCACCACTTCTGCGAACCTTCCAGCCGTGGCTAGTTTGAGGAGCAGAGGCGCTGTGTGTAAGAATATCTGTGGGACAGAATGACCCCAGGAGGTCATGAGGATGGTCATAATGCTGCTGGCGTGACACTTCCCTGAAGTGTCTAGTTCTGACAGAGTCTCCGGTCCAAGAACGGACGCCTTATCCATGTTCCAGTCGTAGCAGTGAAGCTTTAGCAGGATGATACACTCCCAGATCCACTCTGGATACTGACTCTTGGGCGATACGGCGCTTTGGGACATCGACACGAGAAACAGTCCAACGGCTTGATGAGTCTGAAGTTCCAACCCACTGAAAATATTTTTTTAGATAATGTTTTGATTGCTGACTAGAGATTAATGAATTTGTAATTTACTACTATGGAATAGTGGAGAGTCATGATTACACAATTTCTCAAGAGTTGTCATAAAGAGCCTGGGTTTATTACAAATCTAATGATTACCCCCCCTAAAGTTTTACATAAAATATTTTATACGGAGGCACCACCGCCCACCGACCGGCATGGCACAGTTGGAAGCTGTTTGGCTTCTGTGAGGGCTCCATTCCCAGCAGGGGAGAAATTTATTTCTTGAAACACTGGACAGTTGGAAGAAATTGCCATACGGCATTAAACTCACCACTTGCGCAGGTTTGCAAGAAAATTTTTGTCATTATTATTAAAACGGCTGCTAATGGATCATTGATCCAGGAAAATCACTTGCTAAATAAATGTAGTGACAATTAGTTATACCACAACTCTAAATTGTTTTAAAAATATTATCATTTCCTTGTACTGAACTATTTTTAATTGAACAGTTTATATAAATTGCAATACAAATCTAACTATGATAGTTATAATAAATTCTTCTGTGGAGTTTTTAGAGTTTTCCAAAACAAAGCAAATTTGGTTAACGTAAAAACTCCACTTTTTCTCCAAATTTTCTATCATACATAATTGAAACTCACCTTTCCCTAGACCAATCCATTCCCTTTATGAGATGCGGTATCAAATGTTTGGCAGTTGATTTCCACGAATGCAGCAAACAGAGCAGTTCCCCAGTGGGAGGCCTCCAAAAGGCCAAGGGCAGAGCTCTCAGCCAGGCCGCTTCAACAGGCAGGGGCCCCTCTCCCAACAGAGCTCCGATCAGATGCGGCTTGCTGCGTAGTGCTATACCACACAACGTACGGGACCACTCCCCGCATCCCAGATCGGAAAAGTCGGAAGAAAAACCAATCTGGAAGCAATTGAATACTTACATTAGATGGGGAAAGTTAGCACGATGAAATAAATGAGAATTGCATGGACATGAACAAAGCAAAAAATGTATGCCAAGAGGGAAGAGTCTGGCGGTAGGTTCGCACTGCCTACCCCACAAATGGTATACTAAATTAATGCTATCCCCAAAAATACAAAAATACTTAGTCTTACTAATAAAAATCTACTGCACACCAGTTGACTAATGTTTAGTTACACACCGTGTAAAGCCCGTGCAGTGATTATTTGAAAATCCTACTAATAAACGCTTTATAACGACTGTGAAGTTACAACAAGAATACAACAAAAAATAATCCAACAACGTTGAAATTCAGCACTCGCGCATGCGCAGAGCTGCCAGCCTTCATTATAATTTTGACGTTTATCATAGTTAATATTTTCATATGTTTTTCACATTTCAAAATAGGAATATGGAAAATATAACGAATAATTTCATCATATGAATATCCAAGCGAACACCATTGTAGTTATTATAAAAGAGCAAATTTTTTGACAACTTTTCGCTCCTAAAATGCACAACTATCGAGAATATAATAATTTGTAGAGGTTCCAAGATATAACAATACAAACACGCATATCAAAATCAAATTTGATTTGTGATAGATGAAATTTGTCTTAAAAAACCGCTAAACTACGTCGAACAGGCGTGTAATCGATGTGTGAAATTTGTATGAGAGATACACAGTCGTTGACCAACTGATCTGCTACACAGCGTTTATTGGTAACGTTTTTGCCTACACGGGTGTTAAACGGTCGTGTAACTTTTACAACAAGTTTATCAGTTAAGACTGATAGTGATAACTTATGGTCTTCAAACAAATTCAAAAATGATTAAATATATGTTATTTTACTATTTATACATTGAAGATGAATTGAAAAAAAAACTAAGAAATTAGAATTATTGTACAACTTTGATGTAGAGAACTAAAATGTATTGTAAAATAGAGACTTTTTGATTCTACATTAATTTTATTCTGCGCGATAGGCCTATTTGGCCTTGTTTTTTCCTTTCTGCAATATTCCTACCAAAGAACATAAAAAATCGTGGCAAAAAAACAAAACAGATTCTCAATTCGCCAAGCACCTCATAGAAAATAATCATACAATCAGTCCAACAAATTCACCTATTCCTCTACACTTTGCTAAGAAAGGTTTAAGGCTAAATATATTAGAGCAGTTAGAAATTTCCAAGCACTTAAAAAATCCTAACGTCATTGTCATAAATGAACAAATGAACATACACAGATCACCGCTCATAGATATTATTCCATAAACAAAAATATAACATATTATGTTATTTGACTTGATTCTGCCGCAAACTTTTTAAATTGTTTCAGATACACCCATCATACTACTCCACCAAGAATACCTACATATCAACAATAGTTTAAGAAATAATCCCTTATATTGTAAACACTTAATGCATTTCACTGCCCATTAGAACACAATACCATGTACCGTTACACCGAAAAAACCAGCCATTACCATAAATCAATCCATTATATTCAATTTCACTAATTATCTAAATAGGGATTGGTCAAAAAATAAATAGTCTCAACCAACCAGAGTTAAGTAAATTTATTTCATTATTGCATTGTATGTATAATATCAATAGTTTTAAATGACCAATCACAAGAACCTGTAAGCTCCTCCTACATAATTAATCTATAAATATAAGTAAAATTTGTCAAAATAGTCATAAGCTAGTTAATGCCCTAACAAGGCCAAATAGGCCTATCGCGCAGAATAAAATTAATGTAGAATCAAAAAGTCTTTACTTTTAATTATAGATATAACTTATAATGGAATTCTACCAAATAAAAACTTCATCGATAATTATTGTAAAATACTTATAACATAAGTGCATCTTTATTATTTATAAATTTAAAAAAGTGATTTAGTGAAAAAAATCCATCTAACCTAACACAACATTATCATTGAACATAGAAAACTTAACAAGTGTAATTACAAGATTGACAACTTGAAAAAATAATAATGGCAAAAATCAAAACACGCAAGTCAATGCAATTTTTTCAAATAAATTCTTACCTCATACAGATGACGGATGGCATTGCTGGCAAAATATTCTTCAGGTCTAGTACTTGCCATACACGAGATGGACACAAAAGAGTAGTAACACCAAACACTGTCGGAAACTAAAAACACAATTCAATTTATTACTTATTACATTATATTATCAAGTACAGAGTTTTCAAAATTAAATTACATAATTATATGATATTTACCAATTAGTTGATCTACAATATTCTTGTACACAGTTTCTAATGTCTGAATTGTTACCAAGTTGAAAGGCATCTCAGACAAGAACAATGTGGATATATCTCTGGAACCGGTACATTCTATGGTGGACCAACCAGACAAAAACACACAGTTGTATTCTGCTGAGAGACGCTCAATAAGGTTCGCTTCACAGTTTGAACTGAAAAAAGGTTAGCTCTTTGAGAATTAATAACTTTTACATAACTCAAACCATACCTTGTCCGACTGTATACATATTGTATTGTAAATATTTTCTATTTTTTCAACTAACCAGAGTAGTAATAAATGCATGATAAATATAAATAAATATCTCTTTAGCTAGGAATATAACCAAGGACACCAGAGTAGAATTTAACTTGTTCAATTTATTAACATATTTTTCTGTTAAGAGGGCAACTGCTGCTAACATACCTATTTTATCAATTTGAAATTGTATAATTTTTACAAAACGAATCATTTTAAAAAAAAATAACCTAGTTAGTTAGGATATAAATAAAGAAAAATATACCTTAACTTTTTAATTATGTTCTGTATATATTCTTGTAGAAAAATAATAAGTATATCCCGATTTTTGACATTTATCTTAAATTTCTAAAAAACTATAAGGAATAGAGCAATATATTTTTTTTATAAATTAAAGAAGAACAAAATATCTGGAAAAATATGATGTAACGTTGCATTAATGCATCAGGTTAAGTAAATAAACAAAAAAAAAAATTATTTCGCAATGGCGCTGAATGGGAAATAAATGTTATTTACGTTTATTTACTAAACCTGAAGCATTAATGCAACGTCACATCATATTTTTCTAGATATTTTTGCCTTCTTTAATTTAAAAAAATATATATATTGAAGTATGCCTTATAGTTTATTTAAAATATAAGATAAACGTTGAAAATCGGGGTATGCCATTTTTCTACAAGAATTTATACAGAACATTATCAAAAAGGTAAGGTATATTTTTGTTTATTAATACCCAAACTAACTAAATTATTTTTTTCAAAACGATTTGATAATAAATAATGATGGTATATCAAATTGATAAATAGGTACGTTGGCAGCAGTCCCCCCTTTAAACAATATTCTTCTACTTTTAAATTTACAAAGATATACAATATTTACTATAGCAAAATAATTTGCATTAGGAATCTCATCAAACAGATAAAATCTCGTGCTTGATAGCTTAAGTGCTGGAATGTATTGCCAAAAGGAAATTTCTTCCAACTAGCCAGTATAACTTTAAATAAATTTCTCCCTTACTGGAAATTGAACCCAAGACGCCATCACAGAAGTAAAATGAATTCCACAAAACCACAGTTGGCCTAGTAATAAGTCATTTGACTTCTGTGTTTAATGATCTCATACAGTACAATTTTTTTTAATAATTTATTTATTGTCGTTTTGGTGAATATCTCAAATTAATTCATTCATTTATACCATCACGGCATATCCCACAATGTGGGGTAACCAGCGAAAGGTGTGCGGTTGTGCATTGCCTTATAAAAGGGAGTACAACATATCTGTGCATACCTACACACCAGTATCGTCTCACCTAAAAAGGCACTATATTCAGAATGGGTGGTGAACCTCATTGCTGAACTATGTGAGATGTTATTGTTGCCTGTTGTATTTTCGATTACCCGGCTCTTACGGGACACTTGAAAATAATAATAGAAAAGTGTGGAAGCACTATTCTAAGCCGGTGCCTCACAGCTAGGAATCTCAAATTAAAGGCAATGAAAATTGATTTGGTTCTATTATTTCGGCTTTGGTAAAATTTGCGAAAAAGGTGCATTTTGAGATACTTAGTTTTATGACCTTATACATTTTTTTTACAATAAATACTAATTTTACATTAAATAAAATATTTAGTATGGATACCTGGCAACCTCCCAGAGATCAGTACAGTATTTGACGGAGTGTAGGGCTATCCTACAAAGTTCCTTGGAGAGCTCTTGATACTTCTTGTAGGTGATAAGACCAGATCTGATGATTGACAAAAGTATCCTGTTTCCTGCAAATATTCTAAGGATGGGACCACCGTTGAGGTTTCCTCCACAAAATATCAACTGTAAGAAATACAAAATAAATATATATATTCAAAGAATCTCTACAAAATTGATTGTGGTGTAGGAAGAAGGGAAGAAAAGGTTGTAGAAATGCTAAGGAGGCATGTATATACTGCAGTAGCTGTTTATTTACTACAGCAATCAATACATTATCATAGTAAATAATTATACATACATACATACCATCACGCCATGTCCCTTACGGGGTAGGCAGAGAGAACCGAACACCATATCTTTCTATCCTGGCACTGAATTTTTAATTTTTTTTTTAAATAACCTATACACTGAAGTCTGCAAACAACTCAATGAATATTTGCCTTATTTATTAGCTTCATGTACAATAGTGTGTACAATGGCGGATTTATTGCCACAAGGCAATTTCTTCCAACCAACCAAAGCAACGTGAGGCCATAGATAGTATAGTGGTAGGTACATTTAATTTATAAAGAAACACGTTGTGGCGGTGATGTGAACACCCCATGGAAGACATCGTTCGTTGGGTAATATCGTTTCTCACGGAGAATCCCGAGGACGACCGAAGGACACTGGTTCCTAAACTGAGCCCCCAGCACGAATCTTTATTCGCTCATCAGCCGGCGACTTAGTCACAGCGCTCTGCTTTTAAAGAATTATATCGACCTCATCATCGTGGAATATTTTATACGAGTGTAATATTTTATAAATTATTTGAATTGAAAATATAACGATTATATGTAAGTACTCTTTTATTGTGTATATCACTCAATTATTTCTATTTAAATTCAATTAAACTGATTATATTAATTTGCAATATCTAAAATAGTGGTGTGTATATTGGGAGATGATTTGAACACGTAATTTAAACTCGCAACCTTTCTGATATCATATTAACATTCATAATTAAATAATAAAGCTTCTTCCTCGCTACACATACCACTAAAACGTAACATTATGTCAGAGTAACTTCACAGCAACAAAGGAAGGAAGGAAATAGAGGTTGAGGGAGAGGAGGGAGGATGGATATGGGGTGTCAGTTAAGAATTATTAGACAGGTAAAACAGCTTTAGTTTCTTTCTTATCTGGATGTCTAAAACAAAAGGTCTGGAAAAATAAACACATGTCATGTGTATTGACAGCAAGGTCAGAATATATAAGACATGCGTGACATGACGTTAATCATGACGTTAGCTGTGGAAACACGAGCAGACACTGTATGAACCAAGGGGCTCGTAAGGACAATGGAAATTAAGGTTCTAAGGTTTATCACTGGAAAAATCTCCGAGATCATGTTCGCAATATTGAAATAAGAAAAACATGAGGAATAGAGGACATTATTTGGTGGAATAGACCCAGAAGAAGACATTGGACAATGGACAGTGATAGACTTGCGTATATAGCAGCAAATGCAATCCCCTCTGGTCGCCAAATATCGCCAACATCTTCCATTTACATTGTCAGAATAATGTATTTATTTGTCACTAAGATGTTTATGAAATATTATTAACAGTATAGGTACTTATGTGACAATTAGAATTAAACAGATTTTTATAAAATAAATAAAAATAATAAAAAGTGTTTAACATAATGACAATAAACAAACCTCATTTCCATCGTTTCGTATCACCATCAGTTCAGTGAATATATTCTGGAAGGGAATCTGTTTTAATAAACCCAGCAAGTCATTTTCACTCAACAATCCACTGTTTTGTGCTCCAACAGCTTCCAAGTCAGCACCTTCTCCGTCAGAATCAACCACGAACCAAATACTTTCGTCAGTTGCCTCGGAAGCTAAGTCAAAATCACCTGGAAAATTCAATACAGTATGAAAACTGTATACTTTATTATTTTTATTTTTCGATATTTAAAAAAATAGATATATAGGCAGTTAAACACATATTTTTGTCATAAAGAAATGTTTTTCTTAATAAAAAACCTTTGAGAAACTCTGAAACTTTTTCATAAAAACAATTTTTTAAATATTGTATTTGTTTATATTTATACAAATTTTCAACATTCCAGCTTTTATGGTTTTTGAGATATGTGGAAACATAAAATAAAAATTCAAATGTTGATAACCTTTGACTGGAAAAAAAACTAAAAATTTCAAAAACAAAAGTGTTGTTAACCTAAATCTTTGTATATTTTCTGAAATTTGGAGCTCTGTGTAATAAGTGGATGAAATTTTATAAGAAGGGGACACACCTTGGAGGAATAATAGGAATAATTCCGAGTTCATCCATAATATATAAAATATATTTTATAATTTGTCAATACTGATGGTGTTTAATGTGTAGAACTCCATTATACTAGGTATTTTTAGTCAAACAAGAATGATATATTTCCCTTATAATAGGATGACCGTTTCGGCTGACTAGGCAACCAGATCAACCAGAAATATATATGTAGAAACATAATCATTCTTGTTTGATTAAAAATACCTGATATAAAATATATATGCTGTGAAATTTCTAAGTTGTTGTTCTTTAACTTCACAGTTGGAAAAAGCATGAAAAATGTGGACCTAGCCATACAAAATCTTGTGGATCTTGAAGTACAATAGAAATCATATTTTAAGTAAATCGACCAGTTCCTTTCCTGTTAATATTGTTTTCTGTGCTTTCCGTCTCCATTCGTCAGAAAAAAATCATTAATATAAATGGAATCAATCTTTAAAATAGTAAATATTATAACGAAAACAAAATAAAATTAAAATGGATAATATACCATTCACAAACAAAATAAAATTAAAATGGATAATATACCATTCACAAACAAAATAAAATTAAAATGGATAGTATACCATTTTCTCGTGATTCCGAAACTCTCTGCCTTATGTCTGTAGGGTGTATAGATTTATTAGGTAGCAAAATGGCCTCCAGAAGGCTCAGAGCTTTAGCGATGTCATTAGCACATTTCACCGGACATTGTATCAAATGAAACGACCATTTTATTCCTTGTGATATTCTGAAAACAAATTTATAATTCAACGTAATATGCATTACAAATTCAATCAATAAACCAAGGCCAATTTTTATATAAACCAAACATAATAAAATATAATCAGGCTTGAAATTTGCTAAATCATAGTTGATACATTATAACACAAAAGTCTGTTTAGTAAAATAACAGAAGTAATTTACACCATAAATCAACATTGATAATTATAAAGATTATAAATTTTAGGATCATTCCATGGTCGCTGATAGTTCTGTCTTTTGATGCTCTACGAAACAAAGATGTTTTTAGTCCTCTCTTTAGTTCGCTGTGAACATCTGAAGGCAATATGCATTACACTTGATTATAACTATTTACTTGATTATAACTATTTACTGGCTCCAAATTTTAGATATAGACTCCACATTCTGTGTAACCAAAAACAAACCTCAAATCTCGTAATAGAGATATTTTGATTTTTTGTTTTTATACTTGCTTCATAAATTTAGTTTAAATAAAAAGGACCCTTTGGCTTAAATTTAAGCAACACTTGATCGATTTTTAATAAGAAATAGCCTTGATGGGTCATAGACATAAACAGGGGACATAAAAATATCAAAATACCACTAAAACATACACAATTTGGAAATTTATAATTAAAGAAACACCTTCTTGACAACTCATTATTAGCACCAACCAATGATGTATGTTTGTATCTAATAAATACTTCTAAATATATTTATGAAATAATTTCCTCCATATCCATTAGTAGAATTTATATTTGTAAATAAAAATATTTTACCTGAGAATATGGTGTAGGAGAAATAGTATGTTTTGCAAAGAGTCGTCTTTCTCAATGAGAATGGAAGCTAATGAACAACACCATTTTCTAAGTTGCTTTCTCAATTCCCTATCATAGCCCCAACCGGAGGTACGAAGGACCCAAAATATAATTCTCAAAGAATCCTTGATTGACTCGCAACCGTTAACAACTGACATCCAAATGATTTCGTCAATCTGTAAAGTGACACATTACATTTATTTGATCAATATTCATGTATAAATAATAATATATCTCAACAGAGACAAAGTTGAATATCATTTTCTTAGGAGAAATCAAACATCTACATGGTTAATATCGCTTCCACTTATTTGTGCCTGTGAATAATAATAATTAGAGTCACTGATTAATATCAACTGATGTCATTATTGGCTTCACAAAATAAAGTCAAGAAATTAACTGAAAGTGACAATACTCTGAGCTTCACGTTTGTCAGGTGGATATTTGTTCCACTTTCAAGTTTATTTACTTTATTGCCAAGTGGCAAGAGCCGCCACTGTGAGAATTTTGTTTTTGAGAGCCAAGTCACATAGAGCTTCAAAGAGCATGTATTATTGGAAGCTAGAATTTCATTTGTTATCATTTGAAAACAATAACACCATTGTTTGAGACATTACATAAACAATTAGAGAAGCTATTAAATATATACATAAAATACTTTACAACTATAATTTTACTTTAATCTTTATTGAAACATTTCATTCATAAATAAACAGTTGTACATAAAAACTAATTAATTATTTCTTCAGATTTTTGCATACAACAATTAGTTCCAAATAATATCTACATGAAAACATATTTTTCCTAATTGATACTTTTTAAATGTCTTGCAGGGACTCAAATTCTTCAAATACATATCACAACACTTACAAATTGTATTACAATAATTTATTTAACTTTTCGACAGACAATTCTTGATGAAACGACATACATAGATAATTGCCATAAAAATTGTTTTTGTTTTAACAAAGTGATTGAAGTTCCACTGTAATAATTTACTGATGCTAACTACATACATTTTCAGAATGTGCAAACACCAAACTCCACTATTTTACCAAAAAACAAATTCTTACCAATTTGTAGAATATTAATTTGTTTATGAATAATTAAAATTAAACAGTTATATCAATATTGTACTTATTAATTTATATTATGTGAAATAACATAATGTTTTGTACCTGTATTTTGTGGTGAAACTCAGCGTGGGAGTGCAAAGAATGAGTTTCGGTAACTTTTTCCCTTAGAATACTGAGGTTTCTTTGAAAGTCGCTAAAAAAGGGCTTCTGCAATTCAGCGACCTGATAACTGTACGAGGAATCCAAATAGCATCCGTTTGCGCATCTCCCACCCGACTTTTGCACATAGTTCTTAACATACCACAGAGTATTTTGTTTATCTCCACATTCGGATTTGAGCGAGGAGACCTCTCTCTGGTTCGATATCTGCTGTGATCTTGCTCTTTGGTATTCAGTCAATGCCTCGAAAAGGGGGTGTGAAGAGTGTGGACTTTGCATTTCATTTTGTTCGAATTCTGAAGCGTATTGCCTTGCCATCGACAATTCTTTAACACCGAACAGCGACTGTATTTCTTCGTAAGAAAACGGAATCACTTGGGATTGTACATAAGATTTTTTTTGTTGACAAAGATTAGATTGTTTCATTTTTTCTACTGTCAATGACAATTCTCTGTATTTCGTTGTGAACTGTTTTGTTGTCTCATTTATTTTATTTGAAATTATTGTGTTATCTTCGGCAACGTGGCTGTCTTCGATTTCAGGCAGCGGTTGAACAATCTTACTCAATGATTCTGAAATTTCACGGCAGCTTTGTGCAACTTCCTTTAATTCCTCAACAGAACAAGACTGTTCTTCTTTAATTTCTGATGTGGCTTCAATTTTCGCAGGTTCCACTTCTATAGATGCTTGTTCATCTTTGTTAATGGAAATCTCAGGTATCATATTTGAAAGGCTATCCATATTTGAGCAATTTTCTTCTTCAGCAATTTCCTTTTGTGTTTCACTATTTGACTCAATATCATCGGGAAGAAAAGGTTCACGGATGGCATCTTCAATTTCTTCATTCATGAGTATTTCTAAAGATTTATGTTTACTCTTTTTCTTTCTCTAAAAATAAAACAATTATTTGTAAGAAATTCTAAAATATATATAAAGACCTACTTTTCGATCTGCAAGTAACACGGCCATGCATTGTCTAAAAGAACATAATACGCGTCGAATGACGAACTTTGGTGAAAGAGCATTTGCTGTGGTGGGTCCAGTTCAGTGGAATAAGCTCCCATATAGTTTAACAGTTAAAAACTTATTTTTTTAAAAACTCATATAGTGATTAAGTGATTATTATCTAGGTTGATTTTTATTTATTATTTTTTCTTCAGGTATAATTGTTAAGCCCCTTGAGGTGAAAACACAAAAATGGTGCTATATAAATTATCCATTTATTATTATTATAATTATATAGAAAGAATTGAGTAGCCTCCAAATATTCTTGAAATAAAAAAAAATTACCAGAGTATAAAAAGGTAGATATTGCCTAAAAAGCTTCTTTTTTTTAGTAAAATAGTAACACTAGTAACACTGTTAACATCTATAATTTTGTAAATTTTATGCATAAAATAAATCACTATTTATGTATATGTATTTTCAGTATACATATTGTATGTTTATTAAAACTAGTTATCACACAGAGATCGAAATTCGACCATAGTTCATTAAATATTAAGTTTAAAAGCCATTGGATCTGAGGGGCAAGTCTGGTCAACCGACGGAATCTATAAAATATTATAGAACTCCATAGAATAATTACATCCATGATATGGGAAAACATGGATGGTTTTGATTCCGCCGCCTGACTGGACTTGCCCCCAGATCTATGACAAAAAAACATCATACATTCAAGTGGTACAAAGTTTTCTTTTCATATATTGCAAAGTGTAATTGTTAAGTAGGTACCATTTATATTATTTCATAGGTCGATTGCATTCAGTAGATTATATATTTTTCTTTAACATGTTCTATATTTGAATTCAATTTTATTTGGAACTGAGTTTGATATTGGCAAAGAGTATAATTCCTATGGATAGGTATTGGCAATATCAGTATGGCGCAACTTCCATAAAAGAAGATTTTGTATGTGAAGAATTTGAATTGGCTATTCTTTGAATTTCAGTAATTCATTCCTGGGTAATTTCACATAAAATCAAATATTTTTTTTCCTATGGAATAACATATAGCTGTATCTAATTTAATTAATTAGATTAGAGCCCAAATTAAAAGTAAAATACGTACGCCGTCTCATTCGAGAAAGCATACACGAAAAAAATGTGGATGCAACTCTATAAATAAGTACTTTTCTCGTTAATGGCAATAATTTCAGCGTTATGTTGGTAGCAATGAGTTGAAATATCTATTTATAGATATTTTGACAATTCATTGTCTTGGTAATCTTCGAAAGTGTAGAGAAATTTATGCACTATAATATTATGATACGTGATTAAATAGTGAAAATGTTGACTATTTTATTCGAAAGAGGAAATGAAATACTTCTTCGTTTATCTGTCATATAGCATATTATGGGAATGTGTGTACCTATAGTTAATAGATCCAAGAAAGGCAGCCATTTCAAAATATGAAACTACATGCATAGAATAACATGATATTTACTGGATGTACTGGAAATTTTATGAAATCTTACAAAATTTAATTCACATGATTAGTTTATGAATGATTGTACGTAAATTACTCCCAAAAGGTTCTAAATAAGATTCTCAATATATTTTAGTACCGCTAAAATGTAAATCTCAAAATAGTAATTAATGCGAAATTCGTCCGTGTCTATAAAAGCATAAAGCGCTGTCTCTTTTTCTCTCGTTGAGACCGTTTTCAAGACAGTGGGATAGCTGTCTCGAAGCAATTTCAACTCTTCTTTACATTTCGAGACCGGTCTTGAGATCAAGCTCAGTGACTTTTGTTTCTTTAATACCATTTTGGTTGAGAAGGTGTTCTCAAGACCAGTCTCAAGCTGGAGAACGTATAATTCGGGCCTAGATAAATTATAAAAATACCTTTTTTTTACAATTTTTCACAGGTACTAATTCTGATATCGCTCATCACTACCGGTGACAGCATTTAATAAAGCTTTTCCCATCCCTAGGTGCTGTCAAATAACAGAGAGGCAATGCAATTTTTTTTTTCTTAACATTGGCATGATTTTGGTGATTCTCTTCATACATTTTGCCGATAATTTATATTTGTATGGAGTCGCGTCTCTTATCCATAGGTATTATATTATACTCTTTGGGCAGTATGAAAGTAAACAATCTATGGTTTGATGTGAAATATATTTTTATTAAATGTATTTGTAACATATTATGTATAAATTTTACCTTTTTGCACTCTTTCTCCATATAAACTTTAACTATGCCAAATATCAAGCTACTCCCGGCGGATTACTTAAAAAGGAGTGTAAAGTTTTCGCTTCGCATATTAATTTACAGATTGAAAAGAATATATTGAAAAAATCTTTGATTCTCTTTTTTCACTAGGACCCAGTATTCTATATTAATTTTTATACAAGAGTATCTATTATTTAACAACAACAATAATTAAAATAAGTATGCGCCTCTCTGCCTGCACTATAAGAAACATGGTGCTATGGTTAATCTGCGTATGTGTATGTTTAATATGATTATTTTGAAAGGATTTATACAAATTTAAGTGAAAGACCTTGGGGTCTACATTGATAATAACTTATCTTGGCATGAACAGATCTCACATGTCAGCAAATCCACTTACTTTGCCATACACTCACTTAATAAACCCAAGAATTTCCTTCCACTTCACTGTAAAATTACCTTAGCTCAATCATTTCTCCTACCGTTGCTTGACTATGCTGATGTTAGCTACTTGGATGCAAACGAGGAACATCTCAACAAACTTGAACGCCTTCAAAATGTTTGCATCCGTTTTATCTTTGGACTAAAAAAATTCGATCATATTTCTCATTACCGTAATCTTCTTCATTGGCCCAAGATACGACAACGACGTAATATACATATATTGTCATTACTATACAATGTCCTTTTTAATCCAAATATACCTCAGTATCTCAAAGATAAATTCACTTATCTTTCAAACCACGGGCGTCCACTTCGATCTGCTGAACGTGCTTTACTATCTATCCCTATTCATAGTTCTGAATTTTTTAGCTCTTCATTTGAAGTACATTCAGCTAGACTATGGAATAGCCTAAGTCCTGATAATATTACGTCGTCTATCTCACTAAACATCTAAGAAAAAGCTAAAACAAAAATATTTATCTGACAACACCTGATTACATCTTCCTCTCCTCTTCCTTTCCTTATCACTTAGTCTTCCTATCATTGCTATAATTTGTTCTTATATGCTATCTTCTTTGTTTTTGTGTTTTTTTTTTTTTTTTTATTACTTTTCTTCTGCTATCTTCATTTATTTTGTAATGTGATTAACTTATTGCCAAGTACACATTGTTTTGTATATTACACATTTACTCTGGTTGGTTGGAAGAAATTGCCATTAGGCAATAAGCCCGCCAGTGTACTAATTATATGTACAAAAAGATAAATAAATAATTGATTAGCACATTATTCGAAATAATAAAAGATTTAGACATGTACTTGTTTTTTTACAATCCGAGTTAAACATAAAAGCATTTCTATATAATTAACCTGCATATGTTCGTCTGATAAATAAACCATCCGGAAAAAACTTTTATTTTTCATGAAGAAATATTTTTTTACGCAAAATTTATGAAAAGTATATGATTTGTAAATAAAATAATAATATAGACAATTTAGTGTCGTGAAAAAAGATAACTAGGTTTTTTTTATAACGATGTTTTTAGAGATACCGCATAATAAGCAACGACATTCAAAAGAACACAAAGAAGTTTCGGAATGTCAATAAACAAATAATATGGCAAGTGTTGTGAAAAACATAAAATTAACAACATAATTTTGATAAGCAATGATATGGTTAAAATTAATCCCAAACCTCTTTTGGCTTCGGTTTCTCCATCGTAGCCATTTTGCGCTAAGAAATTATTGTTAAAATTCTAAAATTGATAAAAACGCGAAATGTTTTTATGTCAAAACATACGAAACGTCAAGCAACGTCAAGTCAATCAACTATTGGTGAACGAATTGTCTCTTGTCATTGAAAATTACAGATAAAATATTTTGGAATATTGTTTATGGTTCATCAGCTATATTCATAGATTTTCATATAATATACTCATATATTAATATATGAAACATGGATTTTTATTATAATATACTAAATGTCGTAGTTAGCAAATTTTGTATGAATCGAAAAGTGTGTTTTTTCTGGGGGATTTTTGTTGTTTTGGTTCCAGATCACATCGTTTTTCTATAGAAAATAACGACTAATGTGAATTGTTTTCGGCCTTCGCGGCTCAGTTGGTTGTGTATCTGACTTGATAAGCCCTTTCTCCGACCACGAAGAATTCTCGTTTCATTCACAATCGGGTCAGACATTACAGATCTTAATACACCATTCACTCTATTCCTTGCCGTTACTCTCCTTTCAATATCTTTTTCCAGTCTTCCATCACGCTGAAACATGCTTCAAATTTTTTTTGGAGTTTCAAGAATTTTTTTGCTGTCGAAATACACAAGAGCCAAGAAACATGGACAGCTTGGAGCAGTCGGCCTAACCGCTTGAAACAATCGGCGAGTAGTCTGTTCAACTGCAACACGACTGCTTTAAAATGTATTAATAATATTTTCACTATTACATACATTTTTTCCATATTTAAGAATCCATAAAAATTCATAAGATCTATATTAATTGCTATTAGACATCTTCATGTTTGCATAAAACTTTTTTGTAAATGCTGTTTTATGGTGAAAATTGACTCATTTTTTCATAACTTAGTTTTTTAATTTTGTCAATACTGACGGTGTTGAATATGTAGAATTCCATAATAATGGGTATTTTAAATCAAACAAATGATTTGGTCTACATATATATTTTTTCCTAAATCCAGGACGACCGTTTCAGCTTATTAGGCCCTTATCAACACTGGTAAACATAGAAACTCTGCTTTTTCTTATAGGTACATATACTAAAATTCGGTACATTTTTGCAATTATGAATTGTTCATTACTTAAAAACACCTGCATCGACGTAATTTCTCAACATAAACTATAATACAACTGTTTTGAACAATTCATAATTGCAAAAATGTACCGAATTTTAGTATATAAGAAAAAGCAGAGTTTCTATGTTTACCAGTTGATAAGGGCCTAATAAGCTGAAACGGTCGTCCTGGATTCAGGAAAAAATATATATGTAGACCAAATCATTTGCTTGATTTAAAATACCCATTATTATAACTTAGTATTGTAAATTACACTTTCTGATTGTTCCCTCAACAAGCTAATTTACAACTCAAGGGACAGACTGTAGGTATATATGCAATAAAGACTTTGGGGATTGGAAGTTGGGGGAGATAAAAAAATGTAAGTAAATAAAATGTACAAATTTGAAATATAATCATTTTATTATTGAATTTGTCAAATGTAATTCACATTATATTGACGAACAAAATAACAATGCATATAATAAAACAACAAAAAATACTTGATTTACATGGACACAAAGTTGATGAGTATTTTGCTTAGACTGCCTTACTACAAAATACATAACATAAATAATATTAATTAAAATATTATAATGACGTCATGATCTTAAGGAACTTTAAAAAGTATAAATATGTCCTTGAATCAAGTATATAATACTTCCTCAAACATTCTTTAAATTAAGCATAACCACTCACTTCACCTTGGTCACAACTCTTAGTATCCCAAGTTCATTTAACCAACGCTACACCTTGGGTACTACAGTGTCCAGGACACAGAAAATTGTTGTAGCTCAGTAAAATACAGTCATCCTACTCGTTTATGAATTAAATATCCTTTAATTCATTTGCCATCCTTTTCTCGGATACATAGTTAAGATTTCTCCCAAAGACAGCGCTATGTTTGCGACAATGTAAAAGTCAAATACTTGTTTCAAAGACGGTCATTGGTTGGGCGAGTTAAACATGGGATGAAATCCTCTTATTTACATATTTTATACAAAGTACATATGGAGATAAATTTTATAATAAAAATATATAGCTCAATACTATCATATCCGTCTTAAATCGTTTTAATCGCAAACTTCGTTTTTATGACTTTGCGTTCTAATAAAAATTCAAACAGCAACAATTAAGGCAGGAAAAAAATATGAATACATATCCTGATGAATAGTGAACAAAATAAATACAAGATCAAAAGTCTTTGACAACGATTAATGTGTTGAATTATTATTTTCGCAGTGTGAGATGTGACCACTGGAAGATGAGGTGCATCAACAGCATAATGGTCCACGCGCGAGGTGAAGAGAGTGGATAAATGAAATCGGTCATGGCATGATTCAAGCTCGCAACCTCTGGATTACATATCCGGAGGTAGTTGCCCTGCCACCTATACATATACCATATCTTCTGCATACATCAAATTCTTTATCAGATTTATGTTAAAATAACATTGAAGTAGATTAACAATATGGTCACAAAAAATACTACAGTTAAAATAATACTGAGATCAATTAAATTAATTACTTATTCTATGTATATTTTCTTCATAGGTTAATTTTTCATATATATTTTCAAATTTGTAGAATAAGTATCAAAAACAACACTGTTATAACTTTTAATTAAATATTTAAAAAAATAATTGCCTGTATTTAAAATAAATAAAATTACAACATCACAGGGAATGTCAGTTATTTATAAAGCATCAAATAAAATTTGAAAAATTTAAAAGTCATAATTATTAGTCAAAATTCATGGCTGAAAATATATATCTGAACAAACTGTTCTTAGCATATTTGACTGATTTTAAATTACTGTATGAAATAGTTATCGTAAAATAATAAAAAAATTTGTACAATCTATGTACAGGTAGAAAAAAATATATTCATATATGTGATTAAGTAAAATTTGAAATACATTAGGTACTTTTCTTCACATTTGCGATAGTAAATTAATAGAATTTTACTATATATATATATATATATATATATATATATATATATATATATATATATATATATATATATATATATATATATATATATATATATATATATATATATATATATATATATATATATATATATATATATATATATAATTAAATAATTTATAAAACAATCTTTTTATACACGAAAGATTGTTGAAAAAATAGTTATAAAATGACTTAAAAATTCAGGTGTGTTTAAATATTTGTTTAATCCTCATTCTTGTTTTATAAATACAAATAAAAGTAAGATTTTTATAAAGATGAAATATGCTAATTTTAATGTAAATGACACTTTGCATATTTCGAATATATATCGAGGGGTGATAGGCAATTTGTTTTAAGCGACATTTTATAAATTTAGAAGAGGAGGCATTCAAAGTTTTATTTTTATAAAAAAAAAACTTATTTTTATAAAACTAGTGGCCATATTTTAAACTGAGTAAGGTCACTATTTCTCAAAAAAAAAAAAATCTCTTGATATATTGGTATAATTTTTAATAAAAATACAAAGTTTCAAAGATATTGTTTGTCAATATCCTAAAATGTCGCTTAAAACAAATAGCCTCGATATGATGAAAAATAAATGTGCACTTACAAACAAAGTCAGTATATAAATTATATATTAATTATCTACGTATATATAAATACACATACAAAGTCAATAGCTGCACCATAATAAGATTGTCAATAGTTAAATTACTTAATAAAGAAGTCAGTTGAATAATATAATTTACGTAGATACCACTCCACACATCTGTTCCATGACTAGAAGTCTTCGTGTTGATTACTCTGAAATAAAATGTGAATATCATGAGTAAAATTCTTTAATTAATATTTAATAAGAAGAAAACACTATCATATGACTATAGAAAAAGATCGGTCAACAGATGCTGTTATTTGGTTTAATTTTCAACAAAACTGATTAATTTATGTAGCAATCATATTTCAACATCTGCACCCATAATATAACGAGGAAGCGTTTGGAATATAACATTATTACTAGAATATTAGACAAGAACTAACTAAGTAAATGCTGATATTTTATTGAAACTAGATAAACCCATCTTCATCACAGTGTGGCGAGGATGTACCTCCCCATCATCGAGGATGCCATCTCGCTCGGACGATCTCGCTTATCACGAAGATTGCGGAAGACGACCGAGAGACAGCGCATCGTATTTCAATCAACTAACGTGGCGAATCATTCGCTCGTCAGCCCAGCGTTCAAGCGCAGTGTTCAATAATTATAATATTTTATCCCGACCCTAGTATCGCGGAGCAATAATTTGAATTAAATTTGTTAACTGTTTTAATCTGAAAATATCATTAATCTGAGTAAGTTTTCTTTTATTATGAAACCTATCGTCATTCTATTATTTAAATTCTAAATAAATAGCTGAGTAAAACAATTGCAATATCTAAGACTAGTTGCATGTAACACATGAGATCCAACTGTCGATAGCGATAGTATGTATAGTTGAAGAATATGTACCAAACTATAAACCCATAAATACAAATTATTGAATATTGTCAGATATTTTGTTTTCTATACAACATATGTAGGTATGTATGTCAAGATAGGATAGTATGGAGAAAGGTCCTTTTTTCCTACCCAGAATATGAAAATAGCATGATGGTTTGTATGTATGTTTGAAGATGAAGTATCAAACTATTAAGTCTTCTTACATATTGTTTATAGTCGACTGCCATACAAAATTTTTTGAAGCTATGTCGTCACTAAATTCAATTTTTAAAAAAATTGTTAAAAAAAATTGAGATCTTCTACTACAATGCTAATATTTTTTATAGAAAATTAAATTATCTAGTTGGGGTGTTTCGGCTTTTTTCGATAATTGTAAAAGTTTTGGAAAAATAGGCAGTTAAACTCATAAATTTATGATAAAAAAAATACTTTTCTTAATAAAAAATGTTTGAGAAACCCTGGAATTTTTTTGAAAAAACTAATTTGAGATTTTGTATTTGTCTATGTTTGTACCAATTTTCAGCGTTCTAACTTCTATGGTTTCTGAGATATATGGAAAAATAAAATAAAAATTCAAAAGTTGATAACCCCTGACTGAAACAAAAAATCAAAATTTTGAGTAAAAAAGTTTTGTAGGCCTATAACTGTGTATATATTCTGAAATTTTGGGCTCTGTAAATTGAGCGGATCAAAAGTTATAAGGGGGGGACGGACACACACACACACACACACAGACACACGAAATGTTCTACTCCGAATTCTGAGTAAATCCGTCTATGGAACATATATGCTGCGAAGCCTCTAAGTCGGTGTTTTTTGACTTCAAAGTTGGAAAAGCCGTGAAAAAAGTAGACCTCTCCATACAATTCTCGCGTATTCTGGCTTGATACATTGTCGATATGTTAAGAGAACAAAGTTCTCCTGAACAAATCGACAGTTGGAATAGTTGTATGTGTTTTGGGAGATGAATTTAGAACACGCAATTTAAACTCGCAACCTTTTCTGATATCATATTAATAATCTAATTAAATATACAGCTTCCTCCCAACTCACATACCTCTATAACAGAAAATAAATAAACTTACACCAAAAGTTTGTCACTGTGAAAATTTGAGATGCAAGCTATTGATAATTTGATTGGTTGACCAGTTGAAAAAAACCTTTGTTCATAGGCCCGATATTACAGTTGGCCCTCAACTCATTGAGTTTGTTAATCTCAAGATTAATGTTAAGGGGAGATTGAATCCATTTCCGTATTACAGTGCAATATGGGCCAGTATTACAGTCGGCCCTCAACTCATTGAGTTTGTTAAACTCAAGATTAATGTTAAGGGGAGATTGAATCCATTTCCGTATTACAGTGCAATATGACATGTCAGTTACTAAATCTTCAATTATAGACATATTTTACTTTTTCTGTGGTTATTATCTGTCAAATTTTAAATAACCTCAAATAATACAAACTACAAAACGGGACGCTACGACTTGAAATTTTTAATATAAATATCGATTTATTATTTTTTCGAAGACTAACAGCTATAGATTAGTGTTACATTTAATATAATAATTGAATATTCAGTTAGAAATCTCCGTTGATAGTAAAACAGTGCATTTTATTTATAGATTATACAATTGAATTATAAGGGATTCTAAAGATAATGCCATGAGTAAATCATGTTTTTTCTTAACAACAACATCAAAATAGACGAACCTTAATAAAGTTATGGTGCGAGAGTGTGTCTATAGTTGCCCTGATGAGCGGATCGTGTTGCAGACAAGACATACAGAAGTCTGTTCCCTCTGGAGACAACCAAGACGGTGGCTCGGGATGTGCTCCCATTCCAACAACAAACATTATCTGATAGTTGGAGTCATACTCGTTCCATGGACGCTACAAACATTAATAACACCAATTTTGCACAATTAGGCAGATCAGATTCACATTTAACCAATATTAATGGAAATATTCAAAATGATTTAGGCTAATAAATAAACGGGTTAGAATTAATATATCAATGTATGTTGTAAGAAAATATTTTCATTTATTATTTAGAAACGGGAAATCGTGAGGTTTGTATCCATGTCGAAAAATAACGTCATTCTGATGTTAGCATGACGTTATTTCCCTGGTTATTGATTTTTCCTCACGTCATTATGACGTATTTGGGCCGAGGCTAAAAATCATAATATGGTTTGTGCAAATGTTTGAAACAATCATTTTTAAAAACGAGTAGGCTGTAGCCAACACTAAACTCTCCACACCATAGTAAGCGTTCACTTTTTCTTCTTGAAAGGTTGACAAACTCTGAATGCATTTTTATGAAGTACATTTCTATTAGATTCTTAAACAAATATAAGATTCCCAGAGGACAAAAGTTTTCACAATACACTAAGCACACAAAAACATTGTCACGAAACTCATAGTATGCAATTTTCTACGTGATACCTGTTGAGAAATTTTAAGTAAAATTGCATTAATTTAATATGTATGTACATCAGACAGTGTTTCTGGTGGGGTGAGCAGAAAGAATAAAATGCCTTATTCCATTCTAGGGTCAGATAAGTCAACCAAGAATACTATAAAAGTATTTTTCAGTGCGAAAATGTGCGGAGGATATTCAATCACAAGCATTTGAATTTTCTATTTAATTCAGTCTTCTTAGGTAAACATGTCAAAGGTCTTCTTACCTTTCCGGAAGACATTTCCACAACGACACATCCCAACGACCAAATATCAGCTGCCCTTCCATGGCCGGAAGATTTCATAAACACTTCAGGGGCCATGTAAGCTGAAAAATATATATCAAACATAATAATAACCTGTTAGGTACACAAGAATCAATACATAAATAAAATAAAATTACGTCAATGTACTTATTCATTTCATTTATACAAAAAACTTCAATAATCCTCAGTATAAAACATTTTGCACATAATTGATTGGCAGTTCATACATACTTTAACCTTATGCAAATAGATTAGAACAACATCTCAGAAGTATAACTATCAGCCCCCTAGACAATGTGTCGTTCAGCCCAAGAAAAGAAAAAAGAAAAGATAACTCAATGTATGGAAGAGATAGTTGCCAGTCACGTGACAACTGTCACTTCCATACATTGAGTTATCTTTTCTTGAGCTAAATGATTCATTGTCTAGGAGGGCAGAACAGACTAATTACAGACCAATTGGTTTGTTGCTATATTCATTCAATAGATTTTGATCTTCCAATTCACAAATCAAAGACAAATAATGTGATTATTAGTTTTGTTTTAGTTAGAGTAAGATTTATTTTTACAAAATGCATCTTTTATATCAATCAGTCTTGAATCAGATTATTATACACGATTCTTCTTCGCTCTGGCCATTTCTTCACATTATGTGAGGTCGGCCCTTCTTGTCCTCATTCGCCAAGTCTTTCTCTCCTGTGCGTCAAATTGGCGTACGTCTACCTCCCGCAACTCTCTTCTGATGGTGTGATCAGAGGTGTGTCTGGTCTTCTGGCCTGCACTTGGGTGTCCCCATAGCTTGCGTATCGTACCATATTGTCCTCTGGTCGTCTTATGACGTGTCCATACCATCTCAATCTACTCTCGAGCAATTTATCGATGATCGAGGTCACGCCAATGCTTCCTCAAATATGGATATTCCACACTCTGTCCATCATAGTCTGACGCTCCCGCCCATCTCAGCATTCTCATGTTAATACTCTGTTGGTGGTTTTGATTCAGAGCCCAGTACTCAGCGGCATGAGTCGTTATGCCAGGTCTGATGATGGTTTAATATACCCGACCTTTTATTTTTATGGGCATTCTACGATACAAATTATACAAGATTTTTATACGAAAATAAAGAGATAATTTCAATGTTCTTTTCGTTAACACACTGGAAGTTCATAATTATAAAGTAAATATTAAATTTATTAATAAAAATAAAAACGCATTTTAGTAATAATAATAAACACTTCCTTGCACCCTGCGCAGGTGGCGAGTTTATTGCCGTATGACAATTTCTTCCAACTAACCAGTGTTTCCAGCCCAGAGAAGCAATATTTGCGTGAGAAATAAATTTAAATAAATTTCTCCTCTGCTGGGAATCGAACCCAGGACGAAACCGAACGGCACGGCGGTCGACAATGAGTACTACATATTTATACTAAACATTTGTATATAGGTCGTAAATAATCTATTGTTCGTTGTTTTGTATTTACTTAAGAATTTCTTGTTTCCAAACTCACCTCCCCTTCACCTTTACACACCCCCTGTTCTAAAACATTAATATTGTTTATTCAATTTTGTAGTAACATACATATTTAATTATAAATTGTGCTTCTGAAGATGCTAGTTGTATCTAGCGAAAGTGCTTAGGCTTATTAAATTGTACTCATTGTGGATTAAAATGATGTTTTATTTTTATAAATAAATTTAATATTTACTTTATAAATAAAGAGTTTTCATCAACTTTGAAGTGCTTCTATTGAACTTATGTTATTAAATATAGTTTTAAAAATGTGTTGTCTGAAATACCTTGTGTTCCAATATACCCCTGAAGTTCTCCAGGTACAGTCGTGTTTGCCCTTATTTTGACGGCACAACCAAAGTCACCTAATTTGAGGCAGTTGCCTCCTTCTGTAAGAAATATGTTCCCACCTGAAAGTACAGAAATAATAATGAAAATTTTAGATATAACTTTTCTGACATGTCAAAGTTAGTACCATCTTAATAAGGCTTTGCAGCATATTCAGAAATTGTGTCAAAAGAATGCATCATTAGATTGAGTTGAGGGAATTGAATTGGTGGCTTACTATGAGTGCGGTTTTAGTGTCAAATGATGAAGAAGAGAAGTCTTGACACTTTCAGTAAATACTAGATCATTTGAATCATAGGGCTGAAATATAGGTAAAAGTGATTTTGAAATGAACAAATGAAGCCAAAGTTGCCATTCATAAGGCAATCTTGAAGTATGCAAGTGAAACTTGGATATGGCAGAAATGGACAGGAACTTTTGACATGTATTATCAAAGAAACTTTTTACAATACTACTATTAAATACTTCTGATATCATGGGTTCAATGTTATAATTAGTCAACTCAAAAAGAAAATGACAATTAAAGTTTTTGCCTACACAAATCATGTCATTACTTTTAGAAGGATACTATAATAAAACATAGTATATTGTTGAACAATATTGGTAAGAATTCAAGATGCCACATGCATAAATTTAACTTAATATTATTAAATTATTTTTAAAAGATTAAAATAGTAAATATTTATTTTAAGGTAGGCGCGCATGGAAGCTAATTTCATCGACCGATTAATTATCGGTGAGCTACAACATACGAATTACATGTTAGAGCGCGCATTAAAGCTAACAGAATCGGCTGATTTAAAATCTGTGACGAGACACAAAAAAATCGGCCGATCGAGATCGGCCGATTTTTTGTATCCGATACTGTTGTATGAGAGGGCGCGCATGGCGCATGCTCACCGATAATTTAATCGTCCGAGCGCAGTAGATCGAGAAGTACGTTGTCAGTGTTGTCAAACGAAATGTCAGAAAACATGGATGAAATAAATATTGATTCCGAACAATTAATTATATATGTTGAAGCACGTCCTTCATTGTATGATTAAAAATTAAGCGAAAGATTAATAACTGGTTGAGAACAGCTAAATCATAATAAAAGAACTGAATTGGGTAAGTTATTACTTAATTGATTAATAGTTACATAGGAAATTTAATAAATATTCTACTTAATGAATAAAATATCCATATTTCTAATCATATGTATATTAAAACTTGTGAATATACATATTGTATTTTAAATATGTGAATGTTGACCGCGTGTTATTTCCAATCGTACGATTCTATAAGCTTCCATGCGCGCTAGTACCGATAAATTAATCGGCCGATAATAATCGGCCGATGAATTTTAGCTTCCATGCGCGCCTTACCTTAGCTTTTACCATTGTTGTAGGGTATGTACCTATAATGACTAGTAATCTATGAATTGGAAATTCATAGATTACTAGTCATTATAGTATTGAACCCACAATATAAAAACAGTGTACAATTATATAAATATATGGGATATAAATACATCAATACATGCTCCATGATGAGAGCGAAATACATGCATTAAGACACAGTGGTAGCAAACATCAGTGGAATCCGGGTGACTGAACATTGGGAGCTACAAATACGATAGTGTATTGGAAATGGACTGTAAGTAATAATATAATTTTTCTCTTTAAAGAAAATATCTTGAAGTAACAAATTTTAAATGGTTATTTTTTACTGATTGTTTTTTTATGATTAAATTGATGAATTATTATCATGATAAAGTGAATGTGATGACATACTCTTGATGTCTCTGTGAGCGATGGCCCTGACGTGGAGTGCTCTGACTGCACAGACTAGCTGTGAGGTGTACCTTCTCACCAGCTGCTCTGGAAGACCTCCCACAACCTCCCCCTCCCCTCCCCCTGCCCCCGGTACACCACCTCCAACGTCGGCAATCAACGCCTCCAACGAACCCTCCACACACAGCTCCATGAATATCAACATCTCTTCCTGAAAATTATTTTACAAAACAATATGTCATTATAGAATAATGAATAATTGATTTTCGCAATTGAGAGTGTAAAAATACAAAATTTTTATAAAAAGAGGTAAACATCACAATATTTCATAATTACTTTTTAATTTAAAATATTTTATGTTAAATAAAAACGTTAAAATAGAAAAAAAAGTCTAATGTATTTTTAGTGTGAATACACCACAGTATAGTATCACTTTCTGCTAATAAGGGATTTATAATAGAATGACATGTTTCTGCATCATTAGCATGGCTAGCTAATAAGTACATCATGATGCATAAAATACCTTTACCAGGCGAAATGATCTTCTTGTGAAAACTTAATTCCAATTTAATTATATCAATATAAAAAAATAATTTTCTTTTTTTATTTATTTCCACAAAACAACATAAATTAAACATTACAATAGAATTTATTACTTCACTAGGCGAAGCCTGTTCTGAAATAAATTAATACTTATTTTCAATGCTAACATGAAAATAACCTTGGAAGTTTGAACATATACCTATCACTAACTATTTCTATCCAGAATACTGAATTTCTCAGCCCTTATTATGAAGTACATTCGACAGAATCAGGAATAGTCAAAGTTCAAATATTGCATCCTCAAACTAATTCATATATTCAAAAAAAGACTAAAGCAAGAATAAAGATATTTTGAGATCTAACCAAGTTTAGTATGTTGATCGACAATTCTTGATAGAACTCAAAAACCAACATTTTTATACACCTGTCATGTAAATTTTGTATATAACCACTAGTCTCAGTCTTATAGAATATTATTCTGACGATGTGCCTTGCACGAAACGCGTCGATAATCTAATAAATACAATAGAACTATTACCAAGTAATTTTATATTTTTAAAACATTTTGAGATCATTCATTACTGATATGAGAGCCCCGTTCTTTGTATTTCCTGCCATACCTCTTCTTTCAATATCCTTATCCAAGCGAAAGGATTCCCTTTCATTTTGATAAATAATTAGATACGTACTCTATGTATTTCCACTCCATAGTATCTAACAAGGTTAGGATGCATCACTCCCTCCAACACTTGCAGCTCGTTGGCTGCTCTCTCTACTGCTCTGCGGTCTCCAAGACCCAAGCTGACCTCCTTCATTGCCAATAGCTGGCCGGTTTCAGTGTTGACCACAGTATAAACCTGGAACAGTACAGCAATATTAAGGATTTATACAAAGAAGTTCTGTGGTATTCTAAATGATAGTTATTATTATTATTTATTTATATGCAGGCAGCCAAGGCTGATGTGCCTATATCCACTGCCAAATTTTATTATTTGGTTGTAACTATTTTGCTGTGTCCAAAAAAGTCCAGTCTATTCTTGAAAATATTCACATTTTCAGCATCTAAAACATGTTGGGACAGTTTATTCCAAGTATACAGTAGAAAATGCTTTGGAGGATTTGTCGAGAACCTACTTTTTACATGTTTTAAGCTATGGCCACGCAAATTAGTGTTATGACTATATTGAAAGAGATTGTTCATGTTTACACAGTCATAATGGCTTGATAATATTTTAAATGTTTCAATAAGATCTCCATATTCTCTTCGGTTTTACATTTTTGACAGAAGTCAAGTCTTTTCTCATAAAGTTGCAAAGTGTCCTGGGAATTGTCATAGTTTTAAGACAAAATCAGATAATAATTCTAAGGTAGAGGCGTTAACATTGTGGAAATTCATTTTAATAAATTATTAAAATAACAATATAACTTTGTTTATTTCCACTTATTTATTTTTATTCCACAACTAGTTTCAAGAACTACCGTTCTCTTCTTCAGGTGGGTTTAAACTAAAAACTAATTTGGTGTGGTGTGTGGCTGTGTCATAGGTATAGCGGGAGGTGGGGGTAAGGGGGGAAGTGGGCGTTGCCCTAACGGGAACATGGATAATAATGGTGAAGTGTTGGGTTGTGTCTGGTTGTTAATTATTTTCTTGTGACTGTTTATGGCTTTGTGGATTTCTAATGTCTCTAAATTATTTTGTTTCAGTCCGTATGTATGCTTATGTAATAATTGTGCGTTTGTATTGTCAAATGTATGAAACGCACAATTATTACATAAGCATACATACGGACTGAAACAAAATAATTTAGAGACATTAGAAATCCACAAAGCCATAAACAGTCACAAGAAAATAATTAACAACCAGACACAACCCAACACTTCACCATTATTATCCATGTTCCCGTTAGGGCAACGCCCACTTCCCCCCTTACCCCCACCTCCCGCTATACCTATGACACAGCCACACACCACACCAAATTAGTTTTTAGTTTAAACCCACCTGAAGAAGAGAACGGTAGTTCTTGAAACTAGTTGTGGAATAAAAATAAATAAGTGGAAATAAACAAAGTTATATTGTTATTTTAATAATTTATCAGATAATAATGTACAATGATTTGAATAAGTCTGATAAAAAAGCGGAATGCTTTTCGAAGATAGCCATTTAAACTGGCAACAATCAGTAATATATGTTTACCTTTCCGAATCTTCCCTGTCCAATTTTATTTCCTCTCTGCCACTTGAATGTGACAGGTCTGGGACGGAAATGTTCTCTACATGCGGTTCCCTGTCTCACACTTCCAATAACTCCCGCTTTCCTCAAGGCTGCGTCTCGCCTGCAGTCCAATTCTTGTAGAGCTGATGTACGTTTATCTTTACGCACTGCACAATAACAGTCAAATTTATCATAAGTTTTTTTAAACATAGATATTGAGCATTTATTACACTATTTTCAAAGTATATAGTTTTGAAAAAACATATTAGCAAAAGGAACAAATGTTATAAATCACAAATCAAAACATAATGACAAGTAAGAAACTACAAAACAATTATTTTAATTTTATTAAAACACATCGTTATTAAAACACATGTACATATTATGTTGAAAACAATAAAATAAACACTGAATAATAATTACCAGACTCATCTGAAGATGAAACAATAGAAGAAACTTCGGAGAATGTGGTGGGGGGTGACGATGCCAAGAAGGACCGATTTGCAAACGGATACTGGAACATACAATTATAATAGTTGTAATAGAAATGAAGACCCTAATTTTCATACTGGGTAAAATCCTGAAGGACCACATCAGAAATGAGGCGATCAGATCTGTATGCGGTGTCGAGGACATAACAAGATGGGGATGTAGCAGAAGATGTTACTGGAGAGACCATGTCAAAGGCATGAACGACAGTAGAATCATTAAAATTGTAGACAGAAATACCCAACAATAGAACGAAAAACTATTTCAAAGGGAATTTAAAACCAGACTTTGTATCAAGAAATGAAGTAGTGTTGCTGTATATGAAAAACTATGGCTGTATTCAAATTCAACGCTCGACGTCGGGCGTCGAATGTTCCTGAAGTTGCAGATTATGGCGTTTTTCACACCAATTCTACCTGAACGCTTTCGAGTGGCGTTTCAATCTGAACGCTACATCGGGTGTTTTAAATGTCAAATGTCATTTATCATACATGTCTCTTTTTAGGTTATATTTTCATCGAACGACAACAATTGGGCAGTGGAGTAAATAATGATCTCTGACCTTTTATTGGAAATTGTTGAATAATATTTTTATAAATTAACCTCTTTGTGAATGCAGTCATCATAAATAATGTCAACTGATGACAACTGACATAATATATACCACAGAAACAAATAGAAGTCATCATTCCACAGATAAAATAGAAGTCAACATATACTATAACTGTCAGAGCGTTTTTCACCCGACAACTTTATCGAGCGTTTGGTGCATATACCCGACGTTCAATCTGAACGCCACAGAGTGTCTTTCGAGCGTCTGTTTGCAGTTACTATGAACGGCTTGGAGCGTTCACTAAGCGCGCTCGGCGTTCGTTGTGAACGCAACCATGATATTAAACTTACAATGTGGACTGTAAATTATTGTCATGAGCCAATCGGATTTTTAATAATTATTATAGATATATATAAAAAAAAAACAGCTGGACCTCCTCTCCAGGATAGTCCACCTTCACAAACAGTGACTTAATACACGATTGAGAAGAAAAAACGAGTGGGTTGTGGCCAACACTAAACTCTCCACACCACAAATATTGACAATGAAATATTTTATTCATTCTAAATTTTACTACCAGGAATATAAATTTTCTAACGATAGTATATTTTCATGTTAAGATAGACAAACTATTAATGCCGTATAGTGAAGAATGCTTATGTTGTATGAAATATTTGAAAAAAAGCAGATAAATTTTGATTTAAAGAACGCGAGAGCATTTTCAAAATTTTGACACGTGATATCATATGAAGATTTTTTTGTTATTTATGGAAAGCTAATCAGTTCTATGTTCAAGCTCTTTACATTATAACATGAAATCAAATTACTGAACGTTTCCATACATAGAAATTTATCTAATTTCATTTTTATTCATACTAAATGTTACTATCAGGAATATAAATTTTCTTCCGATAGTATATTTTTATGTTAAGATAGACAAACTATTAATGCAGTATAGTGAAGAATGCTTATGTTGTATGAAATATTTTTAAAAAGCACATAAATTTTGTTTTAAAGAACGCAAGAGTATTTTCCAAATTTTGACAGGTGATATCATATGAAGATTTTTTTTGTTATTTATGGAAAGCTAATCAGTTCTATGTTCAAGCTCTTTACATTATAACATGAAATCAAATTACTGAACTTTTCCATACATAGAAATTTATCTAATTACATTTTTATTCATACTAAATGTTACTACCAGGAATATAAATTTTCTTCCGATAGTATATTTTTATGTTAAGATAAACAAACTATTAATGCAGTATAGTGAAGAATGCTTATGTTGTATGAAATATTTTAAAAAAAGCAGATAAATTTTGATTTAAAGAACGCGAGAGCATTTTCAAAATTTTGACACGTGATATCATATGAAGATTTTTTTGTTATTTATGGAAAGCTAATCAGTTCTATGTTCAAGCTCTTTACATTATAACATGAAATCAAATTACTGAACGTTTCCATACATAGAAATTTATCTAATTACATTTTTATTCATACTAAATGTTACTATCAGGAATATAAATTTTCTTCCGATAGTATATTTTTATGTTAAGATAAACAAACTATTAATGCAGTATAGTGAAGAATGCTTATGTTGTATGAAATATTTTAAAAAAAGCAGATAAATTTTGTTCTAAAGAACGCGAGAGCATTTTCCAAATTTTGACAGGTGATATCATATGAAGATTTTTTTTGTTGTTTATGGAAAGCTAATCAGTTCTATGTTCAAGCTTTTTACATTATAACATGAAATCAAATTACTGAACTTTTCCATACATAGAAATTTATCTAATTACATTTTTATTCATACTAAACGTTACTATCAGGAATATAAATTTTCTTCCGATAGTATATTTTTATGTTAAGATAAACAAACTATTAATGCAGTATAGTGAAGAATGCTTATGTTGTATGAAATATTTAAAAAAAAGCAGATAAATTTTGTTCTAAAGAACGCGAGAGCATTTTCCAAATTTTGACAGGTGATATCATATGAAGATTTTTTTTGTTATTTATGGAAAGCTAATCAGTTCTATGTTCAAGCTCTTTACATTATAACATGAAATCAAATTACTGAACTTTTCCATACATAGAAATTTATCTTATTACATTTTTATTCATACTAAATGTTACTATCAGGAATATAAATTTTCTTCCGATAGTATATTTTTATGTTAAGATAAACAAACTATTAATGCAGTATAGTGAAGAATGCTTATGTTGTATGAAATATTTTAAAAAAAGCAGATAAATTTTGTTTTAAAGAACGCGAAGGCATTTTCAAAATTTTGACACGTGATATTATATGAAGATTTTTTTTTGATTTATGGAAAGCTAATCAGTTCTATGTTCAAGTTCTTTACATTATAACATGAAATCAAATTACTGAACGTTTCCATACATAGAAATTTATCTAATTACATTTTTATTCATACTAAATGTTACTATCAGGAATATAAATTTTCTTCCGATAGTATATTTTTATGTTAAGATAAACAAACTATTAATGCAGTATAGTGAAGAATGCTTATGTTGTATGAAATATTTTAAAAAAAGCAGATAAATTTTGTTCTAAAGAACGCGAGAGCATTTTCCAAATTTTGACAGGTGATATCATATGAAGATTTTTTTTGTTATTTATGGAAAGCTAATCAGTTCTATGTTCAAGCTCTTTACATTATAACATGAAATCAAATTACTGAACGTTTCCATAAATAGAAATTTATCTAATTACATTTTTATTCATACTAAATGTTACTAACAGGAATATAAATTTTCTTCCGATAGTATATTTTTATGTTAAGATAGACAAACTATTAATGCAGTATAGTGAAGACTGCTTATGTTGTATGAAATATTTTAAAAAAAGCAGATAAATTTTGTTTCAAAGAGCGTTAGAGCATTTTGACAATGTTGACACGTGATATCATATGAAGAAATTTTATGATATCTATGAAAAGCTAATCAGTTCTAAGTTCAAGCTATTAATATTCTTATATCAATATGAAATCAATGAACTGAACATTGCCAAATATAAAAAAATTCTCTTGTTACATATAAGTTTCATACAAATATCCATTAAATAAAATATAATTTTTGAAACCGTTGAATATTTTTCTTTTAACATTGACCAACTTTGAATACAATTTTATGAAGATTCTTGGTGTTGTATAAATAGTTGAAACCAAATTAAAATATCTCTAATTTCCAGGTCGTGAGAGCATTTTTTCAGTTTTAATAGATGAAATCATAAAGAAACATTGGGAAAAAATGAACCGTTGTCTATGGAAAACTAATCAGCTCTAAGTTTATGGACTTAACACATGTGATATCAATATCAAGTCAATCGGACTTATAGTTTGGGCTGCAGAGAGGACACAAAAAAAAAACAACGTAAATGATGAATTCATAGAGAAGAAATCAAAAGTTGTCTATGGAAAACTAATCAGCTCTAGGTCTTTGCACTTTACACATATGATGTTAATATGAAGTCGATCAGACTTATAGTTTGGGCTGTAGAGAGGACACAAAAAAGATAAATGCTACGGCGTACGGCGTACAGCGTATACGCCATACACACAAACACATCACGACGAAACTCATAGTGTGCATTCTCTACATGATACCCATTGAGAAATTGATGTAAAAAAAATACGCTTAAATTTTGCGAAATCATGACTCTCCCCTATTCCATAGTGTGGAGAGTAAAAAACAGCGAGCTACGGCCACTTCTCTAACCAAGTGAGATGGATTATTAAAAATAAGGTTTTAACAGATAAATTTGATGACATAATATCTGGACTATTCAAGTGTACTTCAATTTAAGAGTTGATAAATTCCATGTTGTGGATTGAATAGAAAAAAACACATACATGTTTTATATTTTCAATTTGTGCTACTAGCAGTATTTCCACATAACAAAGCTGGTATTTACCTGTGAATATGGGACAGAAGGTCTTGCAGACCTTGGAGGTGTGGCGATACCGATGGTTCCTGTCGGAGTTGATATTGCACTACCCGCGTTGCTTGATGAACCAATCACATGGGTTATACAACTGTCCATCATTTCCTTCAATTCCTACCAAAATAAAAAAGTAAAGGAACAACATAAACTACATTAAAAAAATTCAAGAAAATAAATAGAATTAAAGAAAAATTGATAATACATTCATTGTAATGAGGATGCCTAGTCAACGTGTCACTTCTATAAATTATCTTTTCTATTGCTTAATTGACACATTGATTAGGGACCCTGTTAATATGTTCACAATATTTAAATTGTTTGCCTTTTCATTTTCCCTCGTATAACTCCATCAATAATATATACTTAGATGGGAGCAATGAAACATATAGAAGTATTTACTATAGGTATTTTTTAAACATCTCAATAGGGATGGATGAAGATATTGTGGATGAAAGTGAGGATAATTACATTCTTACGTTCTTTTCAATACCTATAGTACATACTTCTATTATGTTCCATTGCTCTCATATATATAACTAGCATTGGTTTAAGGCAGAAAATAATATTACGCTTACACCCATTCAATAATACAATATAACATTGTTGTAGATTAACAATAAAAAATATACTGAACAAATAATCTGACTACGCATCGCAACTATTTCAGAATTTTCAAGTAAAAATAATGTGTTACTTCAAATAAATAAAGATATAGGAAGTCACATCGTGCCTTTGTATGGGTGGATAGTAATAGACAAAATACATAATATAATGAGTCGGTTGTGCACTGCATTAACACTACTACATATAGGTACAATGGGGTGGTGTGGTTCAATCAACTTGAAACAAATTTAAGACTTGTAACTGAATTCAATAATTTCAAAATAAAATAAACATTTGAAATATGAATTAATTATAATAAATATAATTTCATTTTGTATAACTATAATAATTATTCTCTAGGTATTTTGTATTAAATATCTCCCAACATTTTACCAATTCAAGCACACTACACACGAGTGCTTGTACTCTGGAAAAGGGCAATACATTCTTTTGTTTATTATGAAATTTTGTATACGCTGAATATGTTAATGAATTTTTCAAATAAATAAAAAAAATATGTTGATTTAAAGGGTTCCTTATTTTGAAATGATCAAAAAATGGCCCAAGTTGTTTTTGCAAACGAAACATATTTTTCTAAAACGCCAGAGTGAGTCGTCTTATTTATTAAGTTAATACATGTTTTTAAAAAACCAGAGTTCATTATTAATTTGATTATAATGATTATGTCAAAAAGTGATATTGGTGAGTTGCCACCTTGGTATGCCTTGAAACGTAAGTGTAATTGTATGAAAATTATTTAACAAATTTTTAAAGAAAATAACATATTAATTAATTACTTCAAATTCTTGATCCGACAAATGTTTAGTATGCTGTGGGTCGCATGTCAACATCAAAAATTCCAATCCGTGATTTGCCCATCTAAAATTAGAACATTTATTTATTTATGTGCGTCCAAAAAAAAAAACTTTTTACAAAAAAATACAATACAAAATTATTCCACATATTCATCCATCATGCCATGTCCCTGTTATGGGGTAGGCAGGGAGAACCGAAGGCCATACACTTTCACATTCATACATCTTTATATATATTATGCTCGTCTGTTATTTACACTTCTGTTTCCTTCTCTCAGAATATTGTTCACATGATCGTACCAATGTTTTTTTGGCCAACATTTTCAAAGCAAATCATAAAAACAGTAATCAGATTACCTCGGTCTGAGTCCACGTCCCCTCTCGCACCTTTCCATTGCAAAGTTCATCCATTGCTTGGAAAACTTGACCAAACTCCTTGAGACAGTCTCCTCCCAGTCGCATGCCTTATTGTCCTTGTCCATACTGCTGTATTTGGCACAGCTCACGTCTACTTCGTCCCGTCCTTCGCTCGTACTGTTCTCACTTTTTGATCTGTTACACTGCTCGCATCCGGGAATGCCGTTCTTGAAGTCGTCGTGGTTCAAGTCGGCCAGCGAAACACCGGCGACTATGGAGTCAAAACTGGGAAACTTGCTGCCTTTAATGTAACTCTGTTGAAAGTTCTTGTATCCAGACCTGTACAAATTACTCGAGAACATATCGTACTCCTTCTGGGTCTTCCTCTGCGCCATTTTATTTGTGATATTTGGATAGGAAAACTCTTGGTTCGTGGTCGTGGGAGTGTTCAGAAAGAAGAGGTTCTCTTCTATGGAGTTCTGGTAGTTTTCGTTGACACTTTCAGCCCTGACGAGTTTGGACCTTCGGTTCTGTGTCAGAGAGTTGCGAGCGCATGGATTGTACGAAGATTCAGGTGACAGGGTGTCATTGATTAGGCGACACATCTCTTTGTGAAACTGAAAGGATGTATTAAAAATAATATTAAGGCTCTTATATAATATTTATTTGTATAAATAAATACCTTGGGCATATGTATGTACACAAATATGCACACTTAATTACCTTCTAATGTATTAAATGCAAAAAAAATATTGTACAATGCCAAATCTGTGATATATAATATTTTTTTAAATTAAAATATACAGGTTTTTTTAAATAGCAAGAATAGTAATTAAAATATCAAAAAACTCAGCTGGTAGATTTTCATATTCTCTTTCGATTGAAGTAAAATTCAAATTCATAGACCTTGTAGTTTTTTAGTAACTTACAATAAAAAAATAAAAAAGGGTTTTATTAAAACTAATTTTACAAGAAAAGTATTAAACAAATTCAAATTTCTAAAAACCTCCTAATAGAATAAAGATGTAAAAATACACTGTTCTTTATTTCAAAGACGTATATTTGAAGGTACCGGGGAAAAGATTTTCATAATTTACTATTTAGTCTACTATATGTAGTATCTTAAGTAGAAAAGTTAAAAATATATGTTTTGCCGTTAAACTTTATAAAGTCTACCTCTCATCTAACTGTAATAATGGGCAATAGAAATAAGTTCCATATTTACACTCATATTTGGAATGAACAAAAGTTTTCAAAATCATAATGAATCGACTAAATACCTCAAAGCCAAATTTGTATGCTTGCGAAACAATTTCTCTAGTACGTGATTGCACACTGGGTCTATCTGATTCCTCCAATTCCATCAGGCGTTTGACTGACGTTGTCTCCTGCATTTTGTCTATTGTCCAACAAAGGACATTTTGAACGTGTGCCATGGCTTTCTAAAAAACAAACAATATTATTATTATTATTGAGATGTCAAGCAGGCAGCAAAAAGCTGATATGCTTGAATGAGTCCATCCAGTCCGTTCTTAAATGAGTTAACACTCTCAGTAACGACCAGATCCTGAGGCAGCTTGTTCCAAGCATCCACCACTCTATTGCTCAAGAAGTGTTTGTACGGATTCTGACCAAACGCACTTCTATTTAACTTCAGGCTATGGCCACGCAAGTGCTCGTTTTGATTCTGAGCGTATATATGCGGGAGTTCAGGACAGTCATAATGATTGTTTAGCACTTTATATGTCTCAATGAGGTCACCCCTCGTTCTTCTTTCTTTAAGCGTTGTCAGTCCCAAGGCTTGGAGCCGCTCCTCATATGTCCAATCCTTAAGCCCCGCTCCCAGTTTGGTGAACCTTCGCTGCACTCTTTCCAGCAGTGCAATGTCCTTCTCAAAATATGGTGACCAAATTTGGAAACCATATTCTAATAGCGGCCGGACATAAGTCTTATACATTTTCACCCGTAATTCTGGGCTAATATTATTAAACGTTTTACGTATCAGATATGTCATACTGTTAGCTCGCTTTACTATACCAAGAATATGTTGGTCCCATTTGAGATCTTTAGACACTGTAATACCCAGATCCCTTTGGCTATTCACTGATCTGAGAATGGTTCCCTCCAATCTGTATTGCAGCTTGGGATTCTTTGGGCCAATATGGAGAGCTACACATTTGTCAGCATTGAGCTTTATCAACCATTTCTTGGTCCAGGACAACATTTTCTCGAGATCTTCCTGCAGCTGTTGTGAGTGAGTAAGTGGATTTCCAAAGAACTTTATGAACTAGGAATAGAACATTGAAAGCCTCTGCATTATTTTATTTTATGTAGCTTCTCTATGTCAAATAATTATTTAACAAGTTGCCACATTATGGAGACTTACCATATTAATCGTCTCACAGATCCAGACTGAAAACACAATTAAAAACTGTGTCTCCACCGGGAAAAGAACCCGGGACCTTTGGATCAAAAGTCAGATACCAACTGAGCCACGAAAGCCGACCTTTTTTTTTTTAAATGAACATGTCCTTGTTAAACAAGTACATATACATCTTCCTACGTTCCTTAAAATAAGCAAATAAATGCTTGTGCTATAGGTGAACGAAATCGGTCGAGGCAGGATTCGAACTCGCGATCACTGGATTACTAGCCCAGCGCGCTAACCGCTCTGCCAACGACCCATTTATAATCTATTATGGTTCTTATTTTAAATTAATTTTCCAACTGTCAATTTGTTCAAGAGAATTTATTCTCTTAACATAGGCCTACAAAACTTTTAGGAATTTGTCTATTTGTTTGTCAGGGGTTATCAACTTTTGAAATATTACTTTATTTTTTCATACATCTCAAAAAAAATAGAAGCTAGAACGCTAAAAAATGGTATAAATATAGTCTAGTTTCTAGAATTCCTCAAAAATTTTTTATTAAGAAAAACATTATTTGATGATAAATGTACGTTTTTAACTGCCTATATTTCAAAATTTTTAAAAGATATCGAAAAAATTCTAATCATGTTTTGATATTCTGGGTAGGAAAAAAGGACAGACCTCCATACTATCCTATCTTGACATACATACTGTAGTGTTTTGTATAGAAAACAAAATAGGTATCTTAAAATATTCAATAATTTGTATTTATGGGTTTATAGTTTGGTACATATTCTTCAACTATACATACTATCGCTATTGACAGGTAGATCTCATGTGTTACATGTAACTACACTACTGATTTTAATGTATTTTCTACTGTAGAAAACAATATTACTCAAAATTATAAAAAGTAACATATGAAATTTGTGGAGAAAAATTAATGTGTATGTTAAAAACAAAAATTCAACAGCTGAAAAGTTATAAACCAGGTGAAACGGTTGTCCTGTTTTAACAGATAAAAAAATATGTAGCAGTGATACTTCTATATAATTTTAAATATTCAAAATGGCAAATGTCTTTAATTATGAAAAATGAATTAAGTACACATTGTCGGTACCCACATATATCTTCTGTCTGTAGTCTCTGAAGATGACATTATGATGTAGATGCATTGAGACAGTCCGACCAAACTGTGCAGTACTGAGGGTTCGTTCTCTTTCTTCAGTCAACAGACATTGCATGTCACGACAGACGCTCAATATTTTCCATCTAAATATAATAAAAATCAATTATTTATTTAACTTTACTCATTCAATATAATATGAAACATTATGGGCCGGTATTACAGTCTGAGTTTAAGAGAGCTAAACTCAAGTTTTACAAAAATATAGCGTATTACAGTGTTCGTTAAGGCCTAATATTCCCTCAAATACGTCACTAAAACGACAAATATTTAACTCAACGTTTCTGGCGGATTAAGTACTTACTTAACGGTGAGTCAACTGTCATTTCTCGACTCGTTGCTAGGCAATGCGTGTAGTTTCAGTGTTCTATCACTAGAGGCGTTAGTTGTATCGACGGTGGCGCCACACAACAAAACAAACTGACAGCCATATTGAAACGAACATGGGCATTTTAAAGCATTATTTTGGTGAAAAAAATTAAAATACCATGTTAGATGGTAAAACAATAGTATTTCAAGTCGTAACGTCCAGTTTTGTAATTGGTATTATTTGAGGTAATTTAAAATTTGACAGATAATAACCACAGAAAAAGTAAAATATGTCTATAATTGAAGATTTAGTAACTGACATGTCATACTGCACTGTAATACGGAAATGGATTCAATCTCCCCTTAACATTAATCTTGAGTTTAACAAACTCAATGAGTTGAGGGGCAAACTCAATGTGAATAATAAGAAGCTGGTTCATTTCATGGAAACGTACTTCATGGAATTACGAAATTCTGTATCATCACTTTGTGAGACATCTGCAAGTTGATTAGCTGCTTCCCCAAGTTCAATCACTCTCTTCTTCAGGCGGCTTGCTGCGCCGTCTAGTTGCCTCACAGTTAAACAACTAAAATCAACATATCAAATATTAAATATTTCACCGCAAGAAGATTCAAAGGCAAATATAATATTTGCCAGAACAACAAAATTAATAAACTTTAAAAACATTGTAACACACACTTAACTCTCGAAACCTAGAGTTCACTTACAAATTAACAGTGTTAAAATTTATTAATAATAATTATGGAGGATAGGTAAAAGCCTTACAGTACAGGTAAGGGTAGGGGAGGGTAACTTGAGGGGGTTACAGTATATTACTATAGTGAATATGTTTCAATGTAATTGGAAAGACGTTTAAAATGGGGCTGCCTTCGGATATTTGTAATAAATACTTCCTTTCACCCTGCGTAAATGGCAAGTTGCTCTGCTGGGGATAGAACCCAGAACGCCTGCACAAAAGCCAAATGGCATACCAACTGTGCCACGGCAGTCGGCGGTAAGTTTGTGATATTTTGCATGAATCTGTGCATTTTGATGTGTAAACTTATTTACAAGTAGCATAAGATTAGAAGTGATAAAATATCACGGGGTACAATGGGGTGGTGTGGTTCAATCAACTCGAAACAAATTTAAAACCAAAAAATAAAATAGACATTTCAAATATTGACTGATATACATATTTAATTTATTGACTGATATATTTATATTTAATTCATTTTGTATTACAATAATTCTGTAGGTATTATTTATTTTGTATTTAAATATCTCTTTAACACACTAAAGGACACCAGCTAAATGTTTGAATTCTGGTAAAGGACAATATGCTATTTTTATTGTGTAATTTTTGATTGTATATGCATTATAAAAAAATATTGTTATCAAAATTTCATAAAGAGTAAATAATTAACGTAGTAAAAGCGAGATACCTCAAAATTTTCATATTTATGCCAAAATCCAAAAAAATAATCCTTAATAATTATGAATGTAGCACTATTTGCACTCTACATATAAACAAATTTAATTTCTTTGACAATTCAGTTGTTGAAATAGCGTATCTGTCTTTTTTCAAATGCATGATTATGATGGTATGGGGGATTGTTGATCAGGGCAGTATAATTAAAAGATGCATACCAGAATGTTAGTGGAGCAAGTCTAGCGGCTGGTCTGAGACTCCTTGCTAAATATCCATTGAAAGCCCACTCTGCCGCTAATGTTGCTCTAGGTAAATGTTCCATACCCGCCCAGTCTGATAGATAAGATAAATATAACTGAAAACAAAAGAAAACACATGTCTTAATTAATTTACTGAATCAGATATTGAGTATGCGAGATTCGAACCTCGTCCAACTGGGTTTTGCATGTTTTGAGAAAACCACACTCTCATTTTATAAGTCAATCTGGTTATCCAATATTCTGCCTATAGATTTACTGATTAACCTTTTCCGTGCTAGGCGTATGCTAAACAATGTAACACCTCAGTGCGGCGCAATTTTCGGACAAAATTAAAATCGTCATATCTCAATAACTACTCACCTGAGATACTTGAAATCTTCGACAAGAATATTCGTTTTCAGCTGTTTTAAATGTTTAATACAATTTTTTGTTTATTTTGTTTTTCTGCATAATATTTAACTGATTTTTTCAACATTCCAGCTAACAAAAACATAACTAATTAGCAAAAAAATATCACATAGGTAAAAAAAAAGACATTGGAAAGAATATAGTAAATAAAAATCATCTTAAAATTCATGAATTTTTAAGTATTTCTTCGAAAGCAAACACAGTTTTCAACAATTGCTTAGTGCCTTATACGTTTGTATGAAGTTTATCTGTAAGCGCTATGACCTATGCGCCGCTGCACCGTAATTTATCAACTTATATAGTAGAAAATAGTCATAAAATCATTGGTTGTCCAACTGTCGATTTGTTCAGGAGAACTTTGTTCTCTTAACATATCGAAAATGTTTCAAGCCAGGATACGCGAGAATTGTATGCAGAGGTCTACTTTTTTCACGGCTTTTCCAACTTTGAAGTAAAAAAACACCAACTTAGAGGCTTCGCAGCATATATGTTCCATACACGGATTTACTCAGAATTCGGAGTATAACATTCCGTGTGTCTGTGTGTGTGTGTGTGTCCGTCCCCCCCTTATAACTTTTGATCCGCTCAATTTACAGAGCCCAAATTTTCAGAATATATAAACAGTTATAGGCCTACAAAACTTTTATACTCAGAAGTGGGAATTTTTGTTTCAGTCAGGGGTTATCAACTTTTGAAATTTTGGTTTATTTTTCCATATATCTCAGAAATCATAAAAGCTAAAATACAAATACAAAATCTCAATTAAGTTTTTTTTTAAAAAATCCAGGGTTTCTCAAACATTTTTTATTAAGAAAAATATTTTTTTCATGATAAATTTATGAGTTTAACTGCTTATATTTCCAAATTTTTTAAAAATATCAAAAAAAGCCGAAACACCCCAACTAGATAATTTAATTTTCTATAAAAAATATTAACATTGTTTTACCACATCTCAAATTTTTTTTAACAATTTTTATAAAAATTGAATTTAGTGACGACATTGCTTCATAAAATTTGTATGGCAATCGCCTACACACGATATCTAAGAAGACATAATTGTTTGATACTAATCTCCAAACATACATACATACCATCATTCTGTTTTCATATTCTGGGTAGGATCAAAGGACTGACCTCCATACTATCCTATCTTGACATACATACATATGTAGGTACAGACGGTGGCCAAATTAATACAATCAAATGAATTTATAGCAGTTTTTAGACTTCGAATCATTGAAAATTATTATTTTTTTATTTTATTTCGATCTTTCTAGAATATTATGGGAGATTTAATATATTTTTATAAAATAAAATGCATTTACTATGAATATATAATAGTTTATTGATAATAAAATACGTTTTATGGTAAAATGATCAATATTTAGTAAATCCTCCCTTAGCTTTAATTACTGCTGATATTCTTCTGGGCATGCTGGAGATACATTTAATTGAGATATTTTTTAATTCTGGTGTGTTGTGCCATGCCTCAATTATGTTTTCTATTAGTTGTCTTTTGTTGGTGATGACACCTTTTTTTACAATTGCCCTTTTCAGAGCCTCCCAAACATTTTCAATTGGATTTAGATCCGGTGAATTTCCTGGCCAATCTAATACCTTTATTTTTTCTCCTTCTAGAAATTTAGTAACGGTTTTCGCTTTGTGGCAGGGTGCAGAATCATGCATAAATACATATTTTCCATTTGGAAACCATTCGGCCACTTGAGGCTTTAGTCTCCCTTTTAAAACTTCTATATACTGGTCCTGTCGCATTGTGCCATTCACAATATACAGCCTTCCCATACCCATCCCACTAATCACTGACCAGATCATTATTGACTGAGGGTGCTTCACTCTTTGGACCACACATTCCTCATTATATTTTTCACCTGGCCTTCTTCTCACATATTGAGTTTTGTCCTGCAGTATTTGGATTGAGGATTCATCAGAAAAACAAACCTGAAAGAAGAACACGAGAAGTTTTCACTAGTCAATTTTATTTAATACAGAAAGTTTCATAAAAACTTATTTTACATTCTAATACCTTGCTCCAATCGTCTTCGTTCCAATTTTGGTGTTTTAGTGCCCATTCTAGTCGCTTTTTACGCATTTCAGGTGTTAGTTTTGGCTTTTTCACTGGGCGATAACATTTGAGGTCCATTTCCACCAATCTTCGTCTCAATGTACGATCAGATATATTGACTCCTGTGGTCTGCAAAATAGATTTTATTACTTTTCGAGGCTTCTGTCTATTTTCTAGAGCAACATTTCTGATTTTTCTTTCTGTTCGCGGAGTAGTAATGCGCTTTCGTCCACATTTTCCTATTCGAGATGGTTCAAGGGGTACATTTCCTTTCATTTGCCTACTTATTTTGTGCACAGAATATTGAGAAACATTGGTAAGTGTGGCAATTTCTCGTTGACTGTATTCACAGTGACCAAGAAGGGTTGCAATTTTAGATTTTTTTCTTGGAGTGAGGTCACAAGATCTTCCCATTTCTAAAATAAACCAAAAAATTCTGAAATTCAGCATACATTTAGAAAATAATTTATCAAAATCGTAATAATTTGATAAGTAGTATAATTGTGATAAATATTTAGTAATAAATATTAGGTTTACCTGTTATTTAAAAAAAATGTAAGAAACACTCAAACACTGTCTCAAATAAACACAAAATCAATGGGCAAAATATTCCATTAACACCCGCACACTCTGTGAAGACCAATACTAAACTGACATTATCGTATCTTGTATGTGACAAACTTCATGTTGATGCTTAAAAAGTGTTGCAAGTACGATAACAATAATGAAGGGAGTTGCCACAATTAAAAATATACTGATGTGATTCGATTTTGCTGGATAACAGCTAAAAATACAATTATTTTTGCATTTTTTTCCTTTGATTGTATTAATTTGGCCACCGTCTGTACATGTGTTGTATAGAAAATCAAATATCTTAAAATATTAAATAATTTGTATGTATGGGATTATAGTTTGGTACATATTCTTCAACTATATATACTATCGCTATCGACAGTTGGATCTCATGTGTTACATGCAACTAGTTATAAATAATACTGTAATAAGTCAACAGGCTCTGAGTACCTACTTTTTCGGAACATTTATAAAAGCAAAATTCATTCATAATAGCAAAAAATATTCAATGTATTTTATCTAGTAAGATTTTAAAAGTTGGTAACACAAAAAATCGAAGTTACTCTCAAAAACACATGAACTTTAATAGTAATTTTGAAATATGAATCAACGTTAAAGACACAAATAAAATATAATTAAATAATAAGATTAATTACTCATTGTTTTACGTTCATATTAGTTAATAATGCTCGTATTGTCAAAATAAATAAAAACATATGAATTTACAACAAAATACTTTGCTTTTATATACTAAATAAAAACCGAACATAAATATTTTTCTAAACCGGAGCACAATCACTACGAAGTTGAGTTATAAGCAACATTATTATCCATACAAAGCGGTATCTCAGTGCGGGTCCCGATTACGTCTTGGGATGAAATAGACAAAAAGTAAACACTCTACTGCCATCTACCAAATTTTTTTATATTTTTTTCAAAATCATATTTACTTAGATAAATGGTTCAGTTACACGATGTAATTATTATATTTTGGATATGTCGATAAATAAGATTTCTACAGCGAGTTTAAGTGGAACATTGTCCATCACGATAACCTATCGTGATCCGCACAGGTGTAGCGCATGATTCATCACGATAACGTCTCGGGATTAGCACTGAAACGGTTAAATAGATTTACTGGTATTTTATTTTTCTTTGAATTGCCCCTTCCTTCTCAATTATTGTTATCCTCTTATATAGATGGTCTTCATCACTATTGGTCACCATTCTGACGATGCTCATCATAGAGCGATACCGGTGAATGGGAGTTGAGTTTGCGAAAAAAAATTTAGTAGAACTTAAAATTAAATATAATATTTTTTCATAATTTTATTTGATAAATGTATATGTTTGTTAAACTTTTTTATATAATTTTTTAATCTCAATTATAAAAAGGTGTTTCATCTTACCTTGTACACTTCATCCATGGTGTTGTCGAAGGTATCCAAGACCTTGGCAAAGAATTTTCTGCAGACAGAGTCTTCGGGTTCCACAACCAGCGCAGTTTGAGAGTGACGGACAAACCTCGCCCGTATTCGTACGGCGATCGTCAGACCGTCTCGAAGTTCACTGATTAACTGGTAACAAAAATAACACAAACGATTATAGTGTTTTGATTCCCTTGCCTCTCAGATAAGCAGCAGTAAACTTTCTTGATTATGAACAATAAAAGTAAATAATACATTTTGTTAACAACCTGTTTAATGGATAACAAGGAAGGCTTGTCAGGTTTAGTTTCCAACTTCATAGATAAGAATTCGTGAATATTTTCCAATGGTATAGTTGACAAGAAGAGAAACAAACTTCTATAGGAAGGTAAATTCATCTCAATTGTTTCCTTTGACCAAGCTCCGTATCTAAATAACACATAATCATACATATTAATTCTATAGGAAGGTAAATTCATCTCAATAGGCATGATGACTAATTTTGAAAAACTATCTCACGATGTTTTTACGCATTCACTGTTTTCAAATATATATACATTTCTACATAAAATAAAGGTTTAGTAGCAAAAATCGCCATTTTAAAATCAAATTTGACATTTACGCCAAAAAACGCTTGTAGTATCATGGCGGCTGCCGACCCTGACGGTGACGTCACGATATTGTAAACTGCATATCACTACTATATGTAATATATGTATTCTAGGACGATTTGTGTATTTATAATCAATTCAAAAGTGCATAAGTGTTGTGCGGTCCCTAAATGTACAAACACGACGAAAAAAACACCTACTGAGGTATATGTTTTCGTCCCATGCGAAAAAAAAGAGAAATAAGTGATTAAATTTCGCACGGCGAGACATAAGTGTATTTTATTAAGTACGCGTTTACAATGAAGTACAGTATTTGTTCCCCCACTTTTAGCTCTCAATAATATAATATTTACCATTATTTAGGCAATAAGCATATAAAGAACTTCATTAATGTCCAAACGTCAAAATAGGCCATCATACGTTTCCCGCGTATGTTTTTAGCTTATGAACACATAATGTAGAGAGAAGAAGGAGCATATTTTATCGATTTTCGAGATGTAAGTTGTATTTAAATTACAGATAAATAAAGTACTTATATGTACTTATTATTAAGTTTTTACGTTTCGAAATTCTGATGAACAAAAGTCTTTGTTCGACGCAAAGAAATATCCGACCATCAAAAGTTCCATTCTAGTTAAGAGTAGTTAAGACAGGCAGAAAAATAACTACTATGGCTGCTATTGCTAAAAATAACGATAGCAGATAAATATAGCTTGTTATTAACACAATACAAATAACGAGCGCTATGTAATAATTCGTATGCTGCTAAAATTGTAACGATGTTTTAAAACGCATGCTTCGCGTAATCGCCGTCGTTTCGCGAATCGCTTCATTGCATGAAAAAATATAGCTTGCTAGTTTAGTTTGGCAGTGACCAGCATCATAACATGTCGAACGTTCGTCAGCTCACCATCGCGTGACAAAATTGTAGAATACTAAAACTAAATTAGTTTACCATACGTTGCGAGCGTTCATTATTTATTTATTTATTCAATAAGAACTAAGTTACATACAAAATACAATAAACTTAGGCCCGATATTACAGTCGGCCCTCAACTCATTGAGTTTGTTAAACTCAAGATTAATGTTAAGGGGAGATTGAATCCATTTCCGTATTACAGTGCAATATAACATGTCAGTTACTAAATCTTCAATTATAGACATATTTCACTTTTTCTGTGGTTATTATCTGTCAAATTTTAATAACCTCAAATAATACGAAATACAAAACGGGACGCTACGACTTTAAATACCATTGTTTTATTATCCAACATGGTAAATTTAATTTTTTTCACCAAAATAATGCTTTTAAATGCCCATGTTCAATACGGCTGTCAGTTTGTTTTGTTGTGTGGCGCCACCGTCGATACAACTAACGCCTTTAGTGATACAACACTGAAACTACACACGTTGCCTAACGCCTCTAGTGATAGAAACTGAAACTACACGAGTTGCCTAGCAAATGACAGTTGACTCACAGTTAAGTACTTAATCTGCCAGAAACGTTGAGTTAAATATTTGTCGTTTTAGTGACATATTTGAGGGAAGATTAGGCCTAAACGGACTGTAATACGCTATATTTTTGTGAAACTTGAGTTTAGCTCTTAAACTGACACTGTAATACCGGCCCATAGTATCCCCCGATAGGTAGGCGAGTATCTAGGTAAATTGAAACTATTTGCTTTGATGAATCCTTGTTCCATTGCTATTTTATTGTTTTGTTTTAGTTTTAAGTACCTAATTAAAATATTAATATATCAAAAACACCAAAATAAACATTGTCCAGACCGACAATTAATGCGTATATTGTATTGAAGACTATCAGAAGAATTGACGCGACCATACTATGACGTCGTGCGCTCTGATTGTTTTTTTTCATAAAATGGCGGACTAACACATTTTGTATTTTTATATTTATAATATTATTATTCACTCCTTTAAAATGAAAATAAGTACATTTTTTAAATCTTTATAACCTATTTTATTTTTTAAAATCATAATTTCAATGATTTTTTCTTACAGTCATCACACCTATTACATAACATTCTATTTTTTTTTAATATATTAATCATAATATGTATATGAATCATAACAATTATCCCATATGTATATTAGATTCATCATAATACATTGTGTATTTCCATTTCAACCTCATGTAACACTGTACAACTCCCACAAACAATATAATAACATCATTTTATTTTATAATCAAGCAATGAAAGCCACCAAGTTATTTATTTCTGAAACGTTAAATATTCTCCACCACGTTACAATACTCGGTGCGTGTTATAACAGATGCGTCAACGATTCAATAGAGCGGATAGCGATATTATTTGGTTTATTGTCCCAAATAAACCAAATAAATCAATAAATAAAAATAGCATGTTAAAAATAAGCAGCATATTCCATATAGCTTGTTATGAAAAAAATAGCCATTTCGAACAACACTACAGTTGACAGTAACAAACACAATTGACAGTAACAATATGGTGACGTCATGCGCTCTGATTGGTGTTTCACATAAAATGGCGGACAAACATATTTTGTATTTTTATTTTAATAATATTAATATTATTCGCTCTTTTAAAATGAAAATAAATATATTTTTTCAAATCTTTATAACATATTTTATTTTATAAAATCATAATTTCAATGATTTTTTCTTACTGTCATCACGCCTATTGTTTCCTTTGACCAAGCTCTGTATCTAAATAACACATAATCATACGTATTAATTCTATAGGAAGGTAAATTCATCTCAATTGTTTCCTTTGACCAAGCTCCGTATCTAAATAACACATAATCATACGTATTAATTCTATAGGAAGGTAAATTCATCTCAATTGTTTCCTTTGACCAAGCTCCGTATCTAAATAACACATAATCATACGTATTAATTCTATAGGAAGGTAAATTCATCTCAATTGTTTCCTTTGACCAAGCTCCGTATCTAAATAACACATAATCATACATATTAATTCTATAGGAAGGTAAATTCATCTCAATTGTTTCCTTTGACCAAGCTCCGTATCTAAATAACACATAATCATACGTATTAATTCTATAGGAAGGTAAATTCATCTCAATTGTTTCCTTTGACCAAGCTCCGTATCTAAATAACACATAATCATACATATTAATTCTATAGGAAGGTAAATTCATCTCAATTGTTTCCTTTGACCAAGCTCCGTATCTAAATAACACATAATCATACATATTAATTCTATAGGAAGGTAAATTCATCTCAATTGTTTCCTTTGACCAAGCTCCGTATCTAAATAACACATAATCATACGTATTAATTCTATAGGAAGGTAAATTCATCTCAATTGTTTCCTTTGACCAAGCTCCGTATCTAAATAACACATAATCATACATATTAATTCTATAGGAAGGTAAATTCATCTCAATTGTTTCCTTTGACCAAGCTCCGTATCTAAATAACACATAATCATACATATTAAATCGTAGTGAGATTATTTTGGCAAAGGATCAAATCTTAGTTTATAAATTTGACTATAATTTTATTTAGTTGATTTTTTCAAAATTTAAATAAGAATATTTTATTTTACAGTAATCTATATAGACTGTTTGTCAGTTAAAATTAAATCAAAATTGGTCCAGCAATTTAGGAAGAGTTCAGTTACATACACACATACAGAAGAATTATATATATAGCAAAGATGGTGATAGTGTGTGTGTGTGTGTGTGTTTGTGTTTGTGTGTGTGTCATCAATCTCATTTAGCCTTGATTTTTTTTTTAAAACCTCTCTTAATTTTCTTTTATTTTTACCACTTCGAATTTGATGTTGCAACTCAGCTGCGATGCAAATTTCCATCATTAGATCTAATCTTCATATTTTTTGTTAAGTTTTGGATATATGGTAGAAATCTAGCAGCAGGGGGACCACTGAAATCAGTAAAATTTTGAAAGTGGTCTACGAAAAAAAAGTTTGGAAACCTCTGGACTAGAACATCACCGCTGCTTGTTAAAGTGTTCAGGAGAACCCTAGGCAGTCAATTGCTTGCTGTACACAAGAATTCTACCTTTCTCAGACTTCAACTTTTTTAAGTCTACAAAAGGCGAAATTTGAATTAGGACTCGGGCGTGCCCCCGCTCAAGATCCAACTGACCCAGGAGCTCAAAGTTAATGACCGTAGACAATGCCGTTTGTACGCTGACTAAGCTTCGGAGTGTTTGAAAAAGGATCCCAATTTTTGCCGAAAAATCATTTTAAACGACGAAGCACATTTTTGAATGAATGGCCATATGTTTACAAACAAAATTGCCATATATGGGACGACACCAACACTTACCAAGTTCACCGGGTGGCAATGAATCCACAAAACGTTACTTTTTGGTGCGGATTTTCATCCATCATCAACTTCATCCGGATCTATGCAGTAGTCATCGAAAATTGGACCTCTGTCATTGTTCAAATATCGACGTGCGAAGCCTCGACGATATTTGAACAATGTCATATTCCATACATAATGGTATACAATGACATTTCAAATAGAAAAAAAAATCGTTAATATCTCACACACCATTTTAACACCGACCTGTCCTTATTGACTAACCCTTTACGTGTTTCATTGGTGAACACCTTTTTACTGCAATATACTATATTTGGTACTACTATATATATATATATATATATATATATATATATATATATATATATATATATATATATATATATATATATATATATATATATATATATATATATATATATATATATATATATATATATATATATATATATATATATATATATATATATATATATATATATATATATATATATATATATATATATATATATATATATATATATATATATATATATATATATATATATATATATATTTATATATATATTTTTTTTTTTTTTTAAATAAAATGAATATGTCCTTGTTAAACAAGTACATATACATCTTCCTACGTTCCCTAAAATAAGCATAAATGCTATTTGGCTATTGACTGTTCAAGTGTCCGATATAACATGTTATTGTTCCTATGGCAACTTTGTTTTTGATTGGTTGGATTCATTGAATTGATTATTTATCTTCATAATAAGCTTTCTATTTGTTAAATAATCTTTTAACCACTTATTAACCTGTCCTCTCACTCCTCATTCATTCATTGCCACGAGTAAAATGTTATGATCCAGAGTATCAAAGTCGGTGAATATTATACCTACATATAACTTATTATTTAGGTGATTGTTTTCATTGGTAAATTTTGATAATAAGGAGTTAGTCTTCTTCTTCTTCTTTGCCTTAGTCCCGTATTAGTCGGGGTCGGCCCTCCTGGTACGCAATCTCCAGGACACTCTGTCCTGGGTCGTCAAGGTATCGATGTGGTCCCCCTGAAGTTCTTTTTGAATGCTAGACCACCAAGTTGCCGGCGGACGACCTCTTCTCCGCTGAATAGTTGGTATGTCTAGTGTCTTTCTCACAATGTGATTCTCATCACGACGCATAACATGGCCATACCAACGCAGCCTTGTTTCTTTTAGTTTGTCCACTATCGGTGCCACTTTGAAACTTCCTCGAATATAGGTGTTCCTGATTTTATCAACTCTTGTAACACCGCCTGCCCACCTAAGCATTTTCATTTCGGCGGTGTGGAGTTTTTGTTCGTGGCATTTCTTGGCGGTCCAGCACTCAGCTCCATATAACATCGCCGGTCTGACAGCTGTCTTATATACCCTTCCCTTTGTTCTCACTGGCATTTTCTTATCGCAATAAGGAGTTAGTACTGTTCTCTATTAATTAGTTGGTTTTTATCTAGTAATTTTAACAATACACGATGAGATCGCTATGTGTCGAGATTGCTATGCGTCGGTAAATTGTTTGTAACTGCCTTTTAAAAAAATTCAAAATAATCAATAATTTTCTTACCTTCTCAAATCAATATATTCCTTTTTCAACTCTGTAATGTTGACTTCACATCTGGCGTGTCTTTCAATCTCAAAATCATCGTCGGAGTTTTCATGATCACCGTCAATTTCTATTATCGGATTTGGATCATCCTCAGATTGTATGTCACCTGTTTTTATTATATCCTGAAATTCAAATATTTTACTTAAATTTAAACCATTCCATGAAACATGTTGCAACACTATTTTTAATTTACTATCTGTACCTATAAGTGAAGTATGATTTTAAACCTTATTAAGATACCCGCCAGCTACCGTCTATACACCGATTGTCATCTATACAAGCCCTCATGCTATACCCAATTTTAAACCTTCATATCTGAGTAAATTCGTACATGATTGAGACAAAAGTTGAATGAAGTTATTATATTTTACTTCAAGACATCCGTCGGTGCATCAGCAAAACAATTGTTAAATTATTTAAAAAATTAAGAACTTTAACCGTTGTAACTCATCGAAAATCACCAGCCAAATTTAAACTCTCCCACCCTTTGTAAGGATCAGTACGAATGCGCGTAGGAAAGAGAGATACTGCGCTGATTCATTTTGTTTAATTGTGCTGAAAATTCTGCTTTGAATTTGAACACAATGGGCGCATATTCCTTATCTACATCAAATGCCGGAAGGATCACGTGACATATTGATGCTGTCAGTCATGTACTTTTTTATATGGAAATATCCACAGTAACATTATTCTTTATTATTTATGGTATGTTTATATTATGAAGTGTTAACTTTTTTGAGTATATGTGATCTTTTATTTATCTTTGATCTTTTTATGATATATTTACATATTTTTTTTAACCCTTAAACTTAATTAAAACGAGATTAAAAAAAACTGTGTACGTCATGAAATGCTGTTCGTTCATAGGTAATGCAATTTTGTTCTACTCATCTCAATTGGGTTAAATATCTTTTAATAATGTTCATTTCATCATGTTTTAATCTGTCGATTGAGAAGGGATCTAATTTGTAGAAATCCATAATAATTAGAAAAAATATTAACAGATATAATTCCACAATGCATTTATTTTTGCGTACATACAAAATATATGATTACATGAAAATTCTTTGAAACACAATTGTTCGAATGCACAATTGTACGAATAACATTTTTTCGAAAATTAGTTATCAGAATGACAATTGTCCGAAAGCAAATTATTCGAACTAACATATGTTGGAAAACCAATTGACCGAATTTAATATATTTTTGTGTCATTATGTTGCCTCTTTTGACATATTTGTTGCCAGTAAAATGTGTTCGGAAAATTGTTTTTCGAAAAAATGTGATTCGAATAATTGCCATTCGTAAAATTGAGCATTCGAATAATTGTTTTTCGAATAATTTTCCTGTCACCAAAATATATTACTCCTGGTGGTATTGAGTTGTGCGACCATCCTCTTGGCATGAGCACTGCCGCCCCACGCAGACGCACAGTATTCAGCAGTAGAGTAGGCAAGCGATAGTCCCGCTGTTTTTGGTTTGATAATTTGAAAACCCATCATTTCAATAAAAATCTGAATTCTTACCTCCATCTTTTCCAGAGTCATGCGAGTCTTTTTTAAAACGACCAAATGCAGTTTTTCAAGAAAATATAAAGCTCTGCGAATGCCTCGAATCTTCAACATTTTTTCTATATAATCTCTAGAAAAAAAAAATTTAATTTAATGGTGTTTGGTTCTCTGCCTACACTATTAGGAACATGATGTGATGGTATGAGTAATTTTTATACACTTAAAAAGACAACCTGCTCCTGAATTTAAAATCTGTGACGTTAAAAATAATCTGTAATAATAACTCATAACATTATTAAATAGTAGTGAAGATTAAAAATATTCAAAAAGCTTTTGTCTTTATGAAGAAAATATCTGCATGCTAAAAAGTCTCCATAATTTTATAACACACATTGAAATGCGATCTTTTGTATTTTAAGGTCTCCCTTTTTTCTTACATATGACAGTCCTACAAAAATAAAGAAACCATAATATTTAACCACTTTATGCGGGCGGTGTATGCTTTTTATCGCGCCAACTTGTTTTATTTATGATATTTCAAAAATTAGTGATAAATTGCAAATTTTATGACTCCTATGTATAAAAACCTGACGTTTTTAGTTCTATTTTTGTGAAAAAACTGAAAATGAAGTGATTAAATGTGTACAATTGCTTTGAAAGAGAAATCAGTTTGACTTACCTATACGGTGATGCTTGATCGGGATAAAACAACCTCAACTTGGTCAAATCTCCCAAGAAACCGAGTTCGAAAACGTTAAATTTCTCTAAAGAATGGAATCGATTATCATCCGCCGTGTCGTAGACAGACGAAACGAAGCCGCTCTCCATGGAATTGATGCTCCCGGCCGATGAATCTGCACTCTCGTACGGAGACTTTGGTATATCACTGTTTGATAAATGGACCTCCTTGCTTGATCTGTCCTGTTCATTTTCCACCAGCCCAACGCTCAAAAGATTCGTTTTAACTTGCGACTCTTTTATGTTAGGTATAACGCTCAGCAACGAGTCCGTTGATTGAATCGTTGTTATTTCAATGTGAACATTCGAGGTGTGTTTCAAATCTGTTTCGTCGTCTGGGACTTGGTCATTTTCTGAATCTAAAACCTCATGAGGTTTTTCGATAGCAGTGCAAAGTGTTTCGTTTTCTTCTGTACATACAGCTTCTTCGTTGTCAAACGGTTCTATACTGAACTTAACTTTTGGTTGACTCTTTACTGTACAGGAGTCATTTGATATTGTGCTAGTACTATAAATAAAATTAAAAAATCACATTAAAACATTTCTTTAATTATATTGCTACAAGTAATTTATATTATTATTATTTTTTAAAATGAATATGTCCTTGTTAAACAAGTATATATACATCTTCCTACGTTCCCTAAAATAAGCAAATAAATGCTTTTGCTATAGGTGAACGATATCGGTCGAGACAGGATTCGAACTCGCGACCACTGGATTACTAGCCCAGCGCGCTAACCGCTCTGCCCAACTTACCCAACTGGCAATTCTACCAACTTAATACTTCACTGGAGCAATTAGTATTCTTAGGTTAGCAATAGCGTTTCAGAGACATCACTAACTAAATAGGTACTAAATACTATGCCAAACTTAAGGTCGATGGCGTAGAATTTCACATTATTGTGCAGGAAATAAAGAGATAGATAGTTTTCTACGAGTATATACTGATGTTTAAAAGGTTTTTTTGTCATAACAACACAAACACATGTAACCAAGCTAACACTGACAGCTCGATATCATGATTTTTCTGAAATTCCAGCGAATTTTTGGTATGTCGTATAGGTTGCTGAATATTCGGTGTGAGATTTCATTTGACAAAATTACCAAATACATAACAAAGTTGCTGAAATCATAATCCATCGAAAACATTTCGTATTTTAGTATTAAACCACTCGTAAGATTCCTCACTATCAACCCCATACTTTTTGTCCAACACGCATGCGCTAAGTATTTAGATATGTCTCTGCAATGCAATTCTCATACAAAAACTTCGTAGCATCCTCCAGTTAGGAAGCCACGTGATCTCCTAACTTAAGTGAGCGACTGTGCAATAAAAACATGGTTAGTATTAGGTCCGACTCTGCACTCGGGCCTAAAAACATAATAATATTTTCATATTTAGATAATTTATAAAGCGCCATTTTTGTGAATATCTCACCTTAAGGTGAGTTTTAGAGTTTTTTAACGAAGATTATTTTCGGTTTGTCTGAGGGTGTGTGGGAACTTATTCCATGCATTTGGTTCTGCTACAGCAAACGCATGATCACCAAAATTAGTTGTGTGCACCCTGTTTATTTCAACTAATTTCCCAACCATGGATGAAGAAGCAGAATAAAGTGATGATTGTCTGTCATTTATTGAAAGCGGTATGTACAGTTCGGAGAGGTAAGTAGGAGTCATACCACAAAGTGCTTTAAAGATTATGAGACAAAGCTTATATTCAATTCTTTCGGGAACTTTTAGCCAATGTAGATTGCAAAGATGGTGAGAGATGTGAGAAAATTTGGAGGTGCCAGTGATGAGCCTGGCTGCAGCATTGAAAATTTACAAAATTTTATTAAATTCTTTCTTTGGAAAATTTGCATATATACCATTACAATAATCCAAACGGGAGACAACAAAGGCGCTTACCAAATATTTCATGGCTTCAATTGGGATACTCCTTCGGATTGACTTTAAACGTCTTAGTTGAAAGAAAGCAGAAGAAGTAACTGTGTTTATTAGGTTTGAAAAGCTTAGATTAGAATGTATTTTGACTCCAAGAAGTTTAACACAGGATTCAGGAAGAATATCTGAATTTTCGAAGGTTAGTGGGGAGGTTTCTATTAAATGGCTTCGTTTGCGCGTTGCTGTTTAAAGTGGTTCTGTTTTTTTTTGTTGTTTAGTTTAAGTTTGTTTGCTGACATCCAAACACTGATATCTTCGATACATTTACGAATTACGGATTTTAGATGGTGAGCATTTTCTGGTGTGCAGTAAAAGTAAAGCTGCCAGTCATCTCTGCAATGCAATTCTCATAGAAAAACGTCGTAGCATCCTCCAGTTAGGAAGTCACGTGATTCCCTAACTTAAGTGAGCGACTGTGCAATGAAAACACGGTTAGTATTTAGTATTTAGGTAGGACTCTGCATTCGGACCTTAGGGCGTTTGCTAGACACAGCTAGCATCTTCAGAGTCTAATATTAAATAACAAAATGACAATAATACAATTGGTCCACAAAAGGAATATAAAAAAATAAAATACCTTGTACACATATCACTGTCTTTATCAGTCTTTGGTTTTGTAAATCCTCTCCATCGATTGTTTATTAATAATTTCTTAATGATGAGCATAAGTAATCTTTGGTGATGAACCATGTTGTACCATAAACACATGGCCTGAAAAATATAATATATTATTTATTGACTATCTTATCATTTAATAAAATACAAGTTACTATTCACTTCATAGTCGGTGTGCACTTTTTTCTTCTTGAACGGTTGACAATCCCCAAATGCATACTTATGAATTAAATTTCATTGTATAAATTCTTTAAACAATAATTAAAAAAACTCAATTTTCCAAAACATGTGAGAATTTGTAAAGTTTGAATATATGAAATCATACAGAAGAAAGAGACGAATGTCAATGGTAAGCACTTTGCATAATATATATAATGTTGATATGAAGTTTGAATGGTTCTATGGAAATGAAGTTGTTTGTTTTATGGAATTTTTGATTATTGTACCATAAGAAAATAGGTGTAATGATCCTGGTCACGGCACCACTGTAACATGTTGCAGGAATTAATAAGTAATTGATTGCACTTTGCATAATATATATGATGTTGATATGAAGTTTGAATGGTTCTATGGAAAAGAAGTTGTTTGTTTTATGGAATTTTTGATTATTGTACCATAAGAAATTAGGTGTAATGATCCTGGTCACGGCACCACTGTAACATGTTGCAGGAATTAATAAGTAATTGATTGCACTTTGCATAATATACATATATGATGTTGATATGAAGTTTGAATGGTTCTATGGAAAAGAAGTTGTTTGTTTTATGGAATTTTTGATTATTGTACCATAAGAAAATAGGTGTAAATGATCCTGGTCACGGCACCACTGTAACATGTTGCAGGAATTAATAAGTGCTTATTAAAGCCACTTGAAAAAGTATACAGACGACTAATATGTTAATACTTTAGTCTTGCTGATGAAGTCCTGGGTGAGTATGACTGGATGATGAGCAGCCATAGCCTTGGTTGATGGATAGAGGGCCTCAGCTTCCGTTAAAGCATCCAACAGTCCCAGAACTTCCCGCATGGCCCGACTGGTTGACATACTACAGTTGTTGCAGTTGATGCAAAGACACTCACATGCGTTGGACGTAATACCTAAAATAATTCATATTAGTTATAACTTCATAGATACGGAGGATATATGAAAAGAAAAATAATATTGTATTCATTAAATAAAGATGCCAGTTGAGGAAAACATTTATATATTCATTTAAGTCTTTATATCCCATTCATTAATTTTAGTAAAAAGGGTAGTGTAGTAGTTACCTGGAGTAGTGTCCCCATCAGAGACACTGGAACTCCCAACTCCACTATCGCTACGAGCCATTTTCCCTTGAAACCAGATCGCTTCTCCGGTGCATTTTTGTCCTGTATTTATAAACCTATCAAATAATATACAAAAATTAATTATTTAATAAACTGAGCATTGTCAAAAAATGGATAATTTTTAGAATCAAAACTTATTTTTTTTGGTTGTAACATATATACATATATATATATATATATATATATATATATATATATATATATATATATATATATATATATATATATATATATATATATATATATATATATATATATATATATATATATATATATATATATATATATATATATATATATATATATATATATATATATATATATATATATATATATATATATATATATATATATATATATATATATATATATATATATATATATATATATATATATATATATATATATATATATATATATATATATATATATATATATATATATATATATATATATATATATATATATATATATATATATATATATATATATATATATATATATATATATATATATATATATATATATATATATATATATATGTTATATTTGATGTTTTCACGGGTGAAATATGTTATAATATTTTTATCTCGGTTTTCCCGTGTCAGTAGGTCTATAAATAAATAATAATACATTCATGTTTTGGTCATGAAATCTGTGTTTTTGGTTTAAACTTATGTATGTATATATATATATATATATATATATATATATATATATATATATATATATATATATATATATATATATATATATATATATATATATATATATATATATATATATATATATATATATATATATATATATATATATATATATATATATATAGATCCCACTACATTTTTTGCGTCCGCCAAATATCCGACAGATCGGCGTCCACCACTTCTACTTATTATTTTAGGTTTATGTCAGTAAATTTAGAGCTATTTGTTGCTCACAATCATTGTAGCCATAAGGTTTTTCTTGTAAATTGAAAAATATAAATATTCAGTTTTATCCTATTTTGGTACGTTTGACACGTCATTTTCATACTTGCGTCCATGTGTATATTTTTTGTATATTTTACAAATATCTTCCTATAGTTTTCACGTCCATTTTTTTATCTTTATTACTGCGTCCGGTGTATATTTTTTGTATATTTTATATATTTCTTCATATAGTTTTCACGTCCATTTTTCTATCTTTATTACTACTTCCGGTGTATATTAAAAACTTTCCTATGCATAATTGACATCATACTTGCGTCCATGTGTATATTTTTCGATATTTTATATATTTCATATATTTTATATAGTTTTCACGTCCATTTGTTCCAGCTTTATTACTACGCCTTCTGTACACAGGCGATTTCTTAGTGTGTACATAAGTGCACTACACTGCCTTCTAAAATTAATGAATATATATTATATCCAAAAAACTTATTCAAAACACTTGCCAAAATACGTTATAATGGTACCTAGTAACTTTGTTAGTAGATGCGTGTTTGTATATAGCGCCAAAATTCGTATATTATAGGATTGTGTGCATAATTTATATGAACGTAATTTTTCTACATATTATCTCATAGTAATACGAAATTTTGCCGATCCGTGATTGTGAGCGACACAGATAGCGCTTCATTGGTATGTGTTAGAAAAGGACAGAACACTGTCCCGGTCCGTGCTTTGCTCCAGACATGCGTATTGAAGACATAAATACTGTCCATAATGAGTTAACATCAACATGCGTACTAACAACATTTTACTTATTATTTGTAAGGATTATTTTACATTAACTTACGTACAATGTTATGACAAACATCTGTGGTGTGATGGTGAAGTTTGTCCGAATGTTCATTAGTGTCAGAGTAAAATTAAAAACATCTTTTGTAATATCAATAAGGATATTAAAAAAAATATATCAATTAAATTGCTCGTTCTATATTATAGGGATGTTTATTTCAATGTCGATGGACTGATATTATCAATTTAACAACTATGTTTTTTTAAATACCTACGATGTTTAGAAACATATTGTGAATTATTGTTCAATTTATTGACAGCTTACTGTTGAGTCCGACGGTGTTTTTATACGCAGTTTTGAAGAAAACTACATTATTATAACATAAGACCATCTCAATATTTTTTCAACGATGTTACACCAACAAACATTTGATCTCCTCTATCCTAGAGTTTTATACAATCGTGTAATCGAAAGGCATGCACAAATTTAAGAGCGTTGAACTTTTTTTTAAATTTTCATATAGATATCAACCGGGAGTATAACATCTAGGATTTTATGAATCTTTTATATATTTTGAAGTACTCGTATATTATACAAATAACAAAAGTTTTTATTTGATTTTTTTGTTGTGATATATTTAGTCAAAAGATAATTTTGTGTTAAAAAATGTTGGGGAAATTCATTATTTAAATATTATATAAAACACACTACATAGGTACCTACTTTGTTTAATGTCACTATTTATTAGATGAAGTACTTACGTACTAGGTACATCATATAAATTTAATATGTACCCAAACATTATTTCTTTCAAAATAAATTATAGAATAAAACAAAATTCAAAGGCTCGCCATTGAAAAAATATATATAAAATTTAAAAATAATAATAAATACTTCCTTGTACCCTGTGCATGTGGCCATTTCATTGCTATTCGACAATTTCATCTAATTTATTTACCTAGTGTTTCCAGCCCCGATTAGCAAGAGTTACGTGAGAAATAATTTTAAATAAATTTATAAACATGAATGTAGATACCTACATAATATATTATAATATTGTGTATAGGCGACTGCCATAGAAATCGTATGAAGCAATGTCGTCACTAAATTCAATTTATGTAAATTTGAGATGTACTACTACAATGTTACTATGTTTTATAGAAAATTAAATTATCTATTTGGATTGTTTCGGTTTTTTTTCGATATTATTAAAAACTTAGGAAATATAGGCAGTTAAACACATAAATTTAAAAAAATGTTTTTCTTAATAAAAAATGTTTGAGAAACTCTGGAATTTTTTTGAAAAAACTCGTTTGAGATTTTGTATTTGTCTATGTTCGTACCAATTTTCAGCGTTCAAGCTTTTATGGTTTCTGAGATATATGGAAAAATAAAGTAAAAATTCAAAAGTTGATAACCCCTGACTGAAACAAAACTTCAAAATTCTGAGTATAAAAGTTTTGTAGGCCTATAACTATTTATGTATTCTGAAGTTTTGGGCTCTGTAAATTGAGCAGATCAAAAGTTATAAGGGCCCTCACACACACACACACATGCACGCACGCACGCACGCACGCACGCACGCACGCACAAGCACACGCATACGCACACAAAACTCACACGAAATATTTTACTCCGAATTCTGAGTAAATCCGTGTATGAAACATATATGCTGTGAAGCCACTATGTTGGTGTTTTATGACTTGGAAAAGCCGTGAAAAAAGTAGACCCTGCATACAATTCTCGCGTATCCTGGCTTGAAACATTGTCGATATGTTAAGAGAACAAAGTTCTCTTAAACAAATCGACAGTTGAAATATGTAATTAAGATAAACGCAAAAAAACAATAAGAAACTAGTTGCATGTAATACATGAGATCCAACTATCGATAACGATAGTATGTTAGTTGAAGAATAAGTACCAAGCTATAAACCCATAAATCCAAATTATTGAATATTTTAAGATATTTTGTTTTCTATACAACAGATGTAGGTATGTATGTCTAGATAGGACAGTATGGAGGTCAGTCCTTTTTTCTAACCAGAATATGAAAACAGCATGATGGTATGATGGACGACATTATATAGAATATGATATTTGCTGCGAAGCCTCTAAGTTTGTGTTTTTTGCATGCAATAAGTCCACTATGGTAGGTATACAAAATGTTCCTAATACGCGCATCTTGGCTTAGTACTGTCGATATGTTTAGATAAATAAATTTTCTTAAACAAATCGACAGTTGGATTACATAAACATCAACCATTATACACAGTTAGTACAACATCTGCCGGGTTTGTAATATTTTTAAATTTTGTTGAAAGTATCATTAACAGATTTTTAATTATCTCAATAGAGACGAAGTTGGAATATTTATTGTAGGAGAACCGGGAAATCAAGGCACCTACAGGGCTTAAATATCATTGACTCCCGACAGAAAAAAATCCAATGTTTGCGCATATGCAATAATATAAATATTCGAAAGTATCATTATTATTTATTTTCTTCGCAAATACACGATACTGTGGTGAGTTCGAAAGAGAATGTGTAACAAGAGTTAAGTAATACGATCGCTAATCAATGTGTTATCTGATCTGCGTGACAAACGGGAAGTCTATAATACAAGCCTAAATCCCTTTTACGGAAATGTAGAAATTATGTTTACCACTAACGAATTTCTATTTAAGCCGGGACGCGGCCAATCTATGGTTTGAAAAAAGGTAAAGTAATTATACTCACTCCTCAAAAATTCACTGAAAACCAATGATTTAAATAATATACGGAGTAAATGAAATGACCCTTAACTTGTCACGAACAAATACGCGGCCGTCGATACAAATATTAGATAGACCAAGAGACTCGCGATTTTTTATTTAACACTAGTATCCGTAGGTTATATTCTCTTTGAACACTAGTTGCATGTAACACATGAGATCCAACTGTCGATAGCGATAGCATGTATAGTTGAATAATAAGTACCAAACTATAGACCCTTAGATTATATATAATTCTATGTATAAACCCATAAATCCAAATTATTGAATATTTTAAGATATTTTTTTATACAACACATGTAGGTAAGTATGTCAAGATAGGATAGTATGGAGGTCAGTCCTTTTGTCCTACCCAGAGAATGAAAACAGCATGATGGTATGTATGTATGTTTGGAGATTAATTATCAAACTATTAAGTTTTCTTTGATATCGTGGTATAGGTGACTGCCATACAAATTGTATGAAGCAATGTCGTCACTAAATTCAATATTTATAAAATATTGTTAAAAAAAAATAAGATAGACTACTACAATGCTAATATTATTTATAGAAAATTATATTATCTAGTTAGGGTAAATCGACTTTTTTCGATATTTTAAAAACTTTGGAAATATAGGCAGTTAAACACATAAATTTATAATAAAAAAATATTTTTTACCACACACAGACACACGAAATGTTCTAAAATAAATAAAACTAGTAGCATGTAACACATGAGATCCAACTGTCGATAGCGATAGTTGAAGAATAAGTAGGTACCAAAATATAAACACTTAAATCGAAATTATAGAATATTTTAAGATATTTTGTTATCTTTACAACACATGTAGGTATGTATGTCAAGATAGGACAGTATGGAGGTCAGTCCTTTTTTCTACCCAGAATATGAAAACAGCATGATGGTATGTATGTATGTATGTTTGGAGATGAAGTATCAAATTATTGAGTCTTCTTAGATATTGTGTATATTGTGTAGATATTGTGTACCATACAAATTGTATGAAGCAATGTCGTCACTAAATTCAATATATATAAAATATTGTTAAAAAAAATTCAGATACACTACTACATACAAATATTATTTATAGAAAATTATATAATCTAGTTGGGGTATTCCGACTTTTTTCGATATTTTTATTTAGACCCTACATACAATTCTCGCGTATCCGCTTGAAACATTGTCGATATGTTAAGAGAACAAAATTCTTTTGAACAAATCGACAGTTGAATCAATATTAGTATAGTATGTATAGTTGAAAAATAAGAAGTACCAAACTATAAAATCATTAATCGAAATTATTGAATATTTTAAGATATTTTGTTTTCTATACAACACATGTAGGTATGTATGTATGTTAGATAGGACAGTATGGAAGTCAGTCCTTTTCTCCGACCCGGAATATGAAAACAGCATGATGGTTTGTATGTATGTTTGGAGATTAATAAAATATATTATAGGCATCGAAAATAAACAGTCACCAAGCTTTAAAATATTCTCATATCATTTATATTAATTTAATGGATGGATGGGTCGATGGCAGAGCGGCTAGCGCGCTGGGCTGGTAATCCAGTGGTCGCGAGTTCGAATCCTGTCTCGACCGATTTCGTTTACCTATAGCACATGCATTTATTTGATTTTTTTAGGGAACGTAGGATGATGTATATGTACTTGTTTAACAAGGACATATTCATTTTTTATATTTAAAAAAAAAATATATTAATAAAGATGCCGGTGTGTCGACAAAAATGCGCATGGCATGCTTTTTTATAGGATAATGCACACCCGTTCACCTGCCGATGGTTACCCCACATTGTGTGGAACGCAGTGAGGATCGATCCATGATAGTGTACAGTATGATACCAATGATTAACAATAAAATGAATGAGTTTGTTAATTTTTTATTTATTTACATAAGGTACTAAAAATATAATAATTAAACAATAATAGTAGGTATTCAACAATCATTTCGAAATGAATGTTGTGTACTATTCAATATCATATTCTAAATAATGATAGACGACAATTTATTTATTAAATAACTGTAACACTGAAAGATAATTAATATCAATATGTTAAGTTAATTTTTTAATCAACAGATATACATACATATTTAGAAAATAAAACACTGAACGAAAACCAATATTAACATACGATTGAAACCTCGACTATTTTATATTATGAACATTCGATTGAAACCTTGAACAACTTAGGAACTCAAACACTGAACGAAAATGAATATCAACATTCGATTGAAAACTCGTCTATTATAAAATAAGATGATTTTTTAACCAACAGATTTTTAAAATTAGTTGCATGTAACACATGAGATCCAACTGTCGATAGCGATAGTATGTATAGTTGAAGAATAAGTATCAAACTATAAACCCATAAATATAAATTGTTTAATATTTAAAGATATTTGGTTTTCTATACAACACATTTATTTATTTATTTATTTAGGGACAAATACAGTCTTAAAATACTAAAATAGTATAATACACTATAAAATAAAAATAAACAGACCAATTACATATGTCCACAGATATTAAATATGAAACATTTTAAACATCATTAATTTAAATATAACTAAGATGTATGTTTGCCTGTGACGGGAAAGGAAGGGAAGAGAAAAAAAAGGATGGGAAAAGGATTGTGACAGTTAAATTATGTATGTATGTCAAGATAGGATAGTATGGATGTCAGTCCTTTGATCCTACCCAGAATATGAAAACAGCATGATGGTATGTATGTACATATGTTTGGAGATTAGTATCAAACAATTAAGTCTTCTTAGATATTGTGTGTAGGCGACTGCCATACAAATTCTATGAAGGAATGTCGTCACTAAATTCAATTTTTATAAAAATTGTTAAAAAGAATTTGAGATGTGCTAATACAATGGTTATATTTTTTATAGAAAATAAAATTATCTAGTTGGGGTGTTTCGGTTTTTTCAATGTTTTTAAAAAAATTTGGAAATATAGGCAGTTAAACTCATAAATTTTTCATAAAAAATATTTTTCTTATAAAAAAATGTTTGAGAAACACTGGATTTTTTTTTAAATACTCATTTGATATTTTGTGTTTGTCTATATTTATACCAATTTTCAGCGTTCTAGCTTTTATGGTTTCTGAGATATATGGAAAAATATACCAAAATTTCAAAAGTTTATAACCCCTGACTGAAACAAAAATTCAAAATTCTAAGTATAAAAGTTTTGTAGGCCTATAACTTTTTATATATTCTGAAATTTTGGGCTCTGTAAATTGAGCGGATCAAAAGTTATAAGAGGGGACGGACACACAGACACACAAAACTCACATAAAATGTTCTACTCCGTATTCTGAGTAAATCCATGTAATGGAACATATATGCTGCGAGGCCTCTAGTTGATGTTATTAGCATGCAAAAAGTCCACTACGCCATAAAAAATGTTCTTTCGTACACGCATCTTGGCTTAATAAGGACGATTCATTCAGAGAATTGAATTCTCATAAACGAATCGACAGTTGGAAAATTAAATTATCTAGTTGGGGTTTTTCGTTTTTTTTCGATATTCAAAAAAATGGAAACATAGGCAGTTAAACTCATAAATTTATCATAAAAAAATATTTTTCTTTACAAAAAATGTTTGAGAAACCCTGGAATTTTTTTGAAAAAACTCATTTTAGATTTTGTATATGTCTATGTTTATTCCAATTTTCAGTGTTCTAGCTTTTATGGTTTCTGAGATATATGGAAATTTTCTATAAAAAATATTAACATTGCAATAGTAAGTAAGTAGGTACGCGCATCAGAGTAACAATAAACAAATTGATAGTTTTATGAACTATGTAAAAATAAAAGTAAGTAGGTACGCGCATGAGAAAGTAACAATAATCAAATCAACATATACCTAGTATGAACTTTGTAAAACTGAAAGTAAGTAGGTACGCGCACGAGAGAGAGTAGGTATCAATACATATATCGACAGTTGTATGAAGTCGTAAAAATAAAAGTAAGTAGGTACGCGCTTTTTCAAGGCAATATTTAAAATGCGTTGAATTGTATTCATTTTATCGCGAAGGTCACAGAGACATGGTTGAAGAGTATTGAGCGCGGACGCAAGACGATCGGAGCCATATATATAAATCACCTTCAAAATATACTCCGAACAAATCTCCGTGCGGCCAAGGTCAACATGTAATATTTTGCCGCGGATGCAAAACGATCGGTGGCTTAGTAAAAATATACACCTTCAAAATATACACTGAATAAATCTCCGTGCGGCCAATGGTTGAACTAATAATATTCATTTCAAGATATTTTGATATTTTTTTTGCTTCCATGTAAATTTTTGCCAGTTGATTCTCTATGGTATAAGCAACAGAATGGTAGTTTTTGGCGTGAAAATTATCTTGCGTCCGTATACCGGACGCGAAAAGTTGGTGGACGCAACAACCCTATACGAATTTCACATAGGTGACGCAACAAGTATTGCGGGATATATATATATATATATATATATATATATATATATATATATATATATATATATATATATATATATATATATATATATATATATATATATATATATATATATATATATATATATATATATATATATATATATATATATATATATATATATATATATATATATATATATATATATATATATATATATATATATATATATATATATATATATATATATATATATATATATATATATATATATATATATATATATATATATATATATATATATATATATATATATAGATCCCACTACATTTTTTGCGTCCGCCAAATATCCGACAGATCGGCGTCCACCACTTCTACTTATTATTTTAGGTTTATGTCAGTGAATTTAGAGCTATTTGTTGCTCACAATCATTGTAGCCATAAGGTTTTTCTTGTAAATTGAAAAATATAAATATTCAGTTTTATCCTATTTTGGTACGTTTGACACGTCATTTTCATACTTGCGTCCATGTGTATATTTTTTGTATATTTTACAAATATCTTCCTATAGTTTTCACGTCCATTTTTTTATCTTTATTACTGCGTCCGGTGTATATTTTTTGTATATTTTATATATTTCTTCATATAGTTTTCACGTCCATTTTTCTATCTTTATTACTACTTCCGGTGTATATTAAAAACTTTCCTATGCATAATTGACATCATACTTGCGTCCATGTGTATATTTTTCGATATTTTATATATTTCGTATATTTTATATAGTTTTCACGTCCATTTGTTCTAGCTTTATTACTACGCCTTCTGTACACAGGCGATTTCTTAGTGTGTACATAAGTGCACTACACTGCCTTCTAAAATTAATAAATATATATTATATCCAAAAAACTTATTCAAAACACTTGCCAAAATACGTTATAATGGTACCTAGTAACTTTGTTAGTAGATGCGTGTTTGTATATAGCGCCAAAATTCGTATATTATAGGATTGTGTGCATAATTTATATGAACGTAATTTTTCTACATATTATCTCATAGTAATACGAAATTTTGCCGATCCGTGATTGTGAGCGACACAGATAGCACTTCATTGGTATGTGTTAGAAAAGGACAGAACACTGTCCCGGTCCGTGCTTTGCTCCAGACATGCGTATTGAAGACATAAATACTGTCCATAATGAGTTAACATCAACATGCGTACTAACAACATTTTACTTATTATTTGTAAGGATTATTTTACATTAACTTACGTACAATGTTATGACAAACATCTGTGGTGTGATGGTGAAGTTTGTCCGAATGTTCATTAGTGTCAGAGTAAAATTAAAAACATCTTTTGTAATATCAATAAGGATATTAAAAAAAATATATCAATTAAATTGCTCGTTCTATATTATAGGGATGTTTATTTCAATGTCGATGGACTGATATTATCAATTTAACAACTATGTTTTTTTAAATACCTACGATGTTTAGAAACATATTGTGAATTATTGTTCAATTTATTGACAGCTTACTGTTGAGTCCGACGGTGTTTTTATACGCAGTTTTGAAGAAAACTACATTATTATAACATAAGACTATCTCAATATTTTTTCAACGATGTTACACCAACAAACATTTGATCTCCTCTATCCTAGAGTTTTATACAATCGTGTAATCGAAAGGCATGCACAAATTTAAGAGCGTTGAACTTTTTTTTAAATTTTCATATAGATATCAACCGGGAGTATAACATCTAGGATTTTATGAATCTTTTATATATTTTGAAGTACTCGTATATTATACAAATAACAAAAGTTTTTATTTGATTTTTTTGTTGTGATATATTTAGTCAAAAGATAATTTTGTGTTAAAAAATGTTGGGGAAATTCATTATTTAAATATTATATAAAACACACTACATAGGTACCTACTTTGTTTAATGTCACTATTTATTAGATGAAGTACTTACGTACTAGGTACATCATATAAATTTAATATGTACCCAAACATTATTTCTTTCAAAATAAATTATAGAATAAAACAAAATTCAAAGGCTCGCCATTGAAAAAATAAATATAAAATTTAAAAATAATAATAAATACTTCCTTGCACCCTGTGCATGTGGCCATTTCATTGCTATTCGACAATTTCATCTAATTTATTTACCTAGTGTTTCCAGCCCCGATAAGCAAGAGTTACGTGAGAAATAATTTTAAATAAATTTATAAACATGAATGTAGATACCTACATAATATATTATAATATTGTGTATAGGCGACTGCCATAGAAATCGTATGAAGCAATGTCGTCACTAAATTCAATTTATGTAAATTTGAGATGTACTACTACAATGTTACTATGTTTTATAGAAAATTAAATTATCTATTTGGATTGTTTCGGTTTTTTTTGATATTATTAAAAACTAAGGAAATATAGGCAGTTAAACACATTAATTTAAAAAAATGTTTTTCTTTATAAAAAATGTTTGAGAAACTCTGGAATTTTTTTGAAAAAACTCGTTTGAGATTTTGTATTTGTCTATGTTCGTACCAATTTTCAGCGTTCAAGCTTTTATGGTTTCTGAGATATATGGAAAAATAAAGTAAAAATTCAAAAGTTGATAACCCCTGACTGAAACAAAAATTCAAAATTCTGAGTATAAAAGTTTTGTAGGCCTATAACTATTTATGTATTCTGAAGTTTTGGGCTCTGTAAATTGAGCAGATCAAAAGTTATAAGGGGAGACGGACACACACACACACACACACCATCACACACACACACCCTCACACACACACACACATGCACGCACGCACGCATGCACGCACGCACGCACGCACGCACAAGCACAAGCACACGCATACGCACACAAAACTCACACGAAATATTTTACTCCGAATTCTGAGTAAATCCGTGTATGGAACATATATGCTGTGAAGCCACTATGTTGGTGTTTTATGACTTGGAAAAGCCGTGAAAAAAGTAGACCCTGCATACAATTCTCGCGTATCCTGGCTTGAAACATTGTCGATATGTTAAGAGAACAAAGTTCTCTTAAACAAATCGACAGTTGAAATATGTAATTAAGATAAACGCAAAAAAACAATAGGAAACTAGTTGCATGTAATACATGAGATCCAACTATCGATAACGATAGTATGTTAGTTGAAGAATAAGTACCAAACTATAAACCCATAAATCCAAATTATTGAATATTTTAAGATATTTTGTTTTCTATACAACAGATGTAGGTATGTATGTCTAGATAGGACAGTATGGAGGTCAGTCCTTTTTTCTAACCAGAATATGAAAACAGCATGATGGTATGATGGACGACATTATATAGAATATGATATTTGCTGCGAAGCCTCTAAGTTTGTGTTTTTTGCATGCAATAAGTCCACTATGGTAGGTATACAAAATGTTCCTAATACGCGCATCTTGGCTTAGTACTGTCGATATGTTTAGATAAATAAATTTTCTTAAACAAATCGACAGTTGGATTACATAAACATCAACCATTATACACAGTTAGTACAACATCTGCCGGGTTTGTAATATTTTTAAATTTTGTTGAAAGTATCATTAACAGATTTTTAATTATCTCAATAGAGACGAAGTTGGAATATTTATTGTAGGAGAACCGGGAAATCAAGGCACCTACAGGGCTTAAATATCATTGACTCCCGACAGAAAAAAATCCAATGTTTGCGCATATGCAATAATACAAATATTCGAAAGTATCATTATTATTTATTTTCTTCGCAAATACACGATACTGTGGTGAGTTCGGAAGAGAATGTGTAACAAGAGTTAAGTAATACGATCGCTAATCAATGTGTTATCTGATCTGCGTGACAAACGGGAAGTCTATAATACAAGCCTAAATCCCTTTTACGGAAATGTAGAAATTATGTTTACCACTAACGAATTTCTATTTAAGCCGGGACGCGGCCAATCTATGGTTTGAAAAAAGGTAAAGTAATTATACTCACTCCTCAAAAATTCACTGAAAACCAATGATTTAAATAATATACGGAGTAAATGAAATGACCCTTAACTTGTCACGAACAAATACGCGGCCGTCGATACAAATATTAGATAGACCAAGATAATGGACTCGCGACTTTTTATTTAACACTAGTATCCGTAGGTTATATTCTCTTTGAACACTAGTTGCATGTAACACATGAGATCCAACTGTCGATAGCGATAGCATGTATAGTTGAATAATAAGTACCAAACTATAGACCCTTAGATTATATATAATTCTATGTATAAACCCATAAATCCAAATTATTGAATATTTTAAGATATTTTTTTATACAACACATGTAGGTAAGTATGTCAAGATAGGATAGTATGGAGGTCAGTCCTTTTGTCCTACCCAGAGAATGAAAACAGCATGATGGTATGTATGTATGTTTGGAGATTAATTATCAAACTATTAAGTTTTCTTTGATATCGTGGTATAGGTGACTGCCATACAAATTGTATGATGCAATGTCGTCACTAAATTCAATATTTATAAAATATTGTTAAAAAAAATAAGATAGACTACTACAATGCTAATATTATTTATAGAAAATTATATTATCTAGTTAGGGTAAATCGACTTTTTTCGATATTTTAAAAACTTTGGAAATATAGGCAGTTAAACACATAAATTTATAATAAAAAAAATATTTTTTACCACACACAGACACACGAAATGTTCTAAAATAAATAAAACTAGTAGCATGTAACACATGAGATCCAACTGTCGATAGCGATAGTATGTATAGTTGAAGAATAAGTATCAAACTATAAACCCATAAATATAAATTGTTTAATATTTAAAGATATTTGGTTTTCTATACAACACATTACCTAGGTATTTATTTATTTATTTATTTATTTAGGGACAAATACAGTCTTAAAATACTAAAATAGTATAATACACTATAAAATAAAAATAAACAGACCAATTACATATGTCCACAGATATTAAATATGAAACATTTTAAACATCATTAATTTAAATATAACTAAGATGTATGTTTGCCTGTGACGGGAAAGGAAGGGAAGAGAAAAAAAAGGATGGGAAAAGGATTGTGACAGTTAAATTATGTATGTATGTCAAGATAGGATAGTATGGATGTCAGTCCTTTGATCCTACCCAGAATATGAAAACAGCATGATGGTATGTATGTATGTTTGGAGATTAGTATCAAACAATTAAGTCTTCTTAGATATTGTGTGTAGGCGACTGCCCTACAAATTGTATGAAGGAATGTCGTCACTAAATTCAATTTTTATAAAAATTGTTAAAAAGAATTTGAGATGTGCTAATACAATGGTTATATTTTTTATAGAAAATAAAATTATCTAGTTGGGGTGTTTCGGTTTTTTCAATGTTTTAAAAAAAATTGGAAATATAGGCAGTTAAACTCATAAATTTTTCATAAAAAAATATTTTTCTTATTAAAAAATGTTTAATAAGAAAAATATTTTTTATAAAAGTTTATAACCCCTGACTGAAACAAAAATTCAAAATTCTAAGTATAAAAGTTTTGTAGGCCTATAACTTTTTATATATTCTGAAATTTTGGGCTCTGTAAATTGAGCGGATCAAAAGTTATAAGAGGGGACGGACACACAGACACACAAAACTCACATAAAATGTTCTACTCCGTATTCTGAGTAAATCCATGTAATGGAACATATATGCTGCGAGGCCTCTAGTTGATGTTATTAGCATGCAAAAAGTCCACTACGCCATAAAAAATGTTCTTTCGTACACGCATCTTGGCTTAATAAGGACGATTCATTCAGAGAATTGAATTCTCATAAACGAATCGACAGTTGGAAAATTAAATTATCTAGTTGGGGTTTATCGGTTTTTTTCGATATTCAAAAAAATGGAAACATAGGCAGTTAAACTCATAAATTTATCATAAAAAAATATTTCTCTTTACAAAAAATGTTTGAGAAACCCTGGAATTTTTTTGAAAAAACTCATTTTAGATTTTGTATATGTCTATGTTTATTCCAATTTTCAGTGTTCTAGCTTTTATGGTTTCTGAGATATATGGAAATTTTCTATAAAAAATATTAACATTGCAATAGTAAGTAAGTAGGTACGCGCATCAGAGTAACAATAAACAAATTGATAGTTTTATGAACTATGTAAAAATAAAAGTAAGTAGGTACGCGTATGAGAAAGTAACAATAATCAAATCAACATATACCTAGTATGAACTTTGTAAAATTGAAAGTAAGTAGGTACGCGCACGAGAGAGAGTAGGTATCAATACATATATCGACAGTTGTATGAAGTCGTAAAAATAAAAGTAAGTAGGTACGCGCACGAGAGAGAGTAGGTATCAATACATATATCGACAGTTGTATGAAGTCGTAAAAATAAAAGTAAGTAGGTACACGCTTTTTCAAGGCAATATTTAAAATGCGTTGAATTGTATTCATTTTATCGCGAAGGTCACAGAGACATGGTTGAAGAGTATTGAGCGCGGACGCAAGACGATCGGAGCCATATATATAAATCACCTTCAAAATATACTCCGAACAAATCTCCGTGCGGCCAAGGTCAACATGTAATATTTTGCCGCGGATGCAAAACGATCGGTGGCTTAGTAAAAATATACACCTTCAAAATATACACTGAATAAATCTCCGTGCGGCCAATGGTTGAACTAATAATATTCATTTCAAGATATTTTGATATTTTTTTTGCTTCCATGTAAATTTTTGCCAGTTGATTCTCTATGGTATAAGCAACAGAATGGTAGTTTTTGGCGTGAAAATTATCTTGCGTCCGTATACCGGACGCGAAAAGTTGGTGGACGCAACAACCCTATACGAATTTCACATAGGTGACGCAACAAGTATTGCGGGATATATATATATATATATATATATATATATATATATATATATATATATATATATATATATATATATATATATATATATATATATATATATATATATATATATATATATATATATATATATGTTATTATTAAGTATTTTGGGGATAACCCGCGTCAAATTATGATTCCCGAGAGAATCAGTCGTCTGCCGACGTTTCGTCTGAATCTCATCAGACATTTTCTAAAGGCGCCTTGTTAATAAATTTTCGTCTCGAGGGATAGTGCACGCACGTCCGTTCGAGTCGAAAGCTTACTACCACTTGGTAGTAAGCTTTCGACTCGAACGGACGTGCGTGCACTATCCCTCGAGACGAAAATTTATTAACAAGGCGCCTTTAGAAAATGTCTGATGAGATTCAGACGAAACGTCGGCAGACGACTGATTCTCTCGGGAATCATAATTTGACGCGGGTTATCCCCAAAATACTTAATAATAACATATTTTGTACTCGCGAAAACCTTAGATTTAACATATATATATATATATATATATATATATATATATATATATATATATATATATATATATATATATATATATATATATATATATATATATATATATATATATATATATATATATATATATATATATATATATATATTATAATATTTTTATCTCGGTTTTCCCGTGTCAGTAGGTCTTGACTAAGACCATTTGTCTTCCGACGTTTCGCCTGAATATCACCAGGCATTTTCAAGGACGTGTGTCGCGCTCGTGCTTTTCGTTAAGTCCTTTAACCTTTCTAAGAAACCCGAAAGACATCATTCCACTTGAAGCTCATGGAGTATATGAAATACCGTGCGGATCGTGCAATAAGACTTATGTAGGAAGAACCAATCGAAAAGTTGAAGCACGAATAGCGGAGCACAGAGTCGACATGAGAAACAAAAAACTTACATCCTCACTTGTACAACACTCGCTCACAGAAGGACATACAATAGATTTTGACCATTCAAAAATAATAGCAAGTTTAAACAGTGAACCTCTCAGAATTTACAGGGAAGCTATAGAAATATATAAGAGAAGGGATATAATGAACAATCGGGACGACGGAGTTCGTTTGCCTAGTACCTGGAAGAACATTTTATATGACAAACAATACAATAATAATATTAATAATACCATAGCGAAAATAACCCCAAAACACAACAATAATAATATTAATGTCACAACTAAAATTAACAATAAATCACAACACAAAAATAATGATAAAATATTATTACCAACGAACACGACAGCAGGTGGGCGTGTCACAAGGAGCCAATCACGTCGCGCTAACAATATTTGACATAAGCGGCCATCTTGTACGCTACGAGTCACTTGACGGTGAGCTTTCAGTGTGAGTAGACGTGTGTCGCGCGCGTGCTTTTCGTTAAGTCCTTGAAAATGCCTGGTGATATTCAGGCGAAACGTCGGAAGACAAATGGTCTTAGTCAAGACCTACTGACACGGGAAAACCGAGATAAAAATATTATAACATATTTCACCCGTGAAAACATCAAATATAACATATATATATATATATATATATATATATATATATATATATATATATATATATATAGACGTGTGTCGCGCGCGTGCTTTTCGTTAAGTCCTTGAAAATGCCTGGTGATATTCAGGCGAAACGTCGGAAGACAAATGGTCTTAGTCAAGACCTACTGACACGGGAAAACCGAGATAAAAATATTATAACATATATATATATATATATATATATATATATATATATATATATATATATATATATATATATATATATATATATATATATATATATATATATATATATATATATATATATATATATATATATATATATATATATATATATATATATATATATATATATATATATATATATATATATATATATATATATATATATATATATATATATATATATATACATACATAAGTTTAAACCAAAAACACAGATTTCATGACCAAAACATGAATGTATTATTATTATTATTTATTTATAGGCAGGCAGCCAAGGCTGTACCTATATCCACAGTCGAATTTTATTATTTGGTTGTAACTATTTTGCTGTGTCCAAAAAAGTCCAGTCTATTCTTGAAAATATTAACATTTTCAGCATCCAAAACATGTTGGGGCAGTTTATTCCAAGTATTCACCACTCTATTTGAAAGAAAATGTCATCGAGGTGAGAACCTACTTTTCACAAGTTTTAAGCTATGGCCATGCAAATTATGTATGTAATATAAAAAACATAAACTAACTTATATTGGAGTATATCCTGTAATAAGGCGGGTACTTCATCTCTCTTTGAACAGAGGAAAGCGTCCTGCTGCGTGGGAGTACGACCGGCCCTTTTGGCACACACTTCCAACCATACCAAGTCCTTCAGTTCATTTTGCCATGTGTGTTCCTCGACTGACATCTGGAAATTTCAAATAGATATTTAGTAAGATCACAATTGGTTATTTATTAGTACTGTACAAGCCCACCGATACAAACACACTGATGAAAGAATGAAAATAAACATCTACAATAAACATGTTGGCCTTCGTGGCTCAGTTGGTTAGGTATCTGACTGCTGATCCAAGGGTCCCGGGTTCGATTCCCGGTGGAGACACAGTATTTAATTGTGTTTTCAGTCTGGATCTGTCTCCAGAATTTGGCAACTTGTTACTGGGTGCGTGTTAAATAATTATTTGACATAGCACCAGTTAGTTGCCCGAGAAGCTAAATTTCTAAACAATATATAAATACCTAACTACAATAGTCATTACAACGAGCATAAACATTTAAATTTTATCTGACTATATTTGTATCCTTCTTTTTGTACTGCGTTGCCTCCTGGCATTCCATCTAATTTTAATGTTGTATGGCAAATCATCAAACACATCTGGGGGGCAAGTCTGGTCCGACCGGCGAAATCAATCAAAACCCTAGTGATTGCCCATATCATGGAGTATATATAAATTATCATATGGAGTTCTATGACATATAAAAATATTATTATATCCATGATTGATTTTGCCGGTCGGACCAGACTTGCCCCCCTGAGCAGTGGCGTAATTAGGATTGGCTTAGCCCACCCGCCTGGTTGAGTAACACAAATCTAAAATTTCGAGTTTATATTATTATTAAGATATCAGTGTTCCTGTCATAGAGAGAAATAAATTCAGGATTGTTCATATAAGAAAGTGTTATTATATAAAAGCATGTTATTATACAAAACATTATCGCTCACGGTACGTTTGCAGTTCTTCTCAGAGTTTCCCATTCTGATGAGTATACTGAACATGTTGTGGAATGCCACCCTCCCGTTCATCTGCTGGTCCTCTATCTGATGGCCGTCCCTCTGCGACCTCTCCAGCTGTTGCTGCTGCTGCTGCTGGTAGTGGCTGTGGTACTCCTCCCTCCGAGAGGACACAGCCACAGGGTCCGGGGGACACGACTGCTCCCGTCCCGTATGAACGGGTCGGGAAGACAGGGACATGAAACGGTTACATGATTCCACCTGAAAGAAAAATATATTCAGGTAAATTTATTACTATAACATGAATAAATGAAATATAATTGATTAAATAATAAATGTAGACATATTATATTTATTTTATGAGACACTCACAGAGAAAATGATGATACAATTCATACAGCTAAATAAACAACATGTTGAGTCAACTTTTAAATTAATTGTGTCTGCTGTATGCTCTAAAAATAATAATAATAAAACTGAGTGGGTTGTGGCCGATGCTATACTCCTCATTACCAAGTCATTTCACAAAGTATTCAAATTTTGTAAAAAAAAATGGCAGCGCTTTCATGAAATGAGTTTGTTAATTTATTTTTGATTTAAATATTTTATTATGAAGTGCCTTTTAAGCAATTTGAAAATAAAAATATCGAATTTTAAGTATCCTGAGCTTGGTGTCAGTTTGAAATATTTGACAGTAAAAAAATTGAGAAGCACTGATAAGACATCTGTCAAAATCTAATGGGGTCTAAGTGAGTATTAGTTATATAATTTGCACAATTTGAAAATGAGCACTTTAGCTTATAATCTATAAAGTAAAAAAAACATGCTGTACATAGCACATAGTACACACAGATACATTGAGATTAATCTTATAGAATATGATCTCAGCATGATATCATGATATATTATGATATATCACCATATATCTTGAACCAGGCTTCCTGGGTGTGCAGAGTACAAATTTGTGTCTTTTTGCTTTGTTTTATCAATTATTATCATCTGGTCACTCAACCCAGAAAGGGATCGTCATTGTCCTTCCAATTTACCAACAATCTCGAGTTACATACATAGTTTTATTAATCATGCAAGCCATGTCAAATGAGATAAAAACTTTCATGACAATTTCAGATAATCAACTATTTATTAGTCATTTGAGTCAAAACAATTAAAGGTTCTAAAAATCATCACACATCTCTGAAATCATTACATGAAATAGAAAAACAATAAGTCTTCTAATTATTTTCATTGAGGACATATACATTTTTTTTTTCCATAATCACACGGCAGCTGCTGCCAATTACAGTGTGATATGCGGTTCGATGACGGCTATCTCTGTTTAAGTTACAATTCAAAGCGTCTTATATTCCAATGTAAAATATCTACCTCGTCCGAGAGTGAGTTCAATTTCTCCATAATACGCACCAGAGTCCTGCGGGCCACTACATCAGTTCTGGAATGGGGGACGTTCAGAAGATTATGTAGTTGGGTGGTACAATAAGCCTTAGCATTTCTAGCAGTTCTGGACAATCAATAAGATTGTTGAAAATCTTGAAGCGGTTACTCTACTTTCAAGACTCAAGATATAAGAACAGGACATCAAAAGTTCTGGGTGGTGCATGTATGTCGGATATACTTCGTGCATCCGCATGTACAGGTACCTCATGAACTTCTTCCGGATTTGCTCCAACATATCAGAATATTTTCTTTGGTAGAGCGCCAAAACCGCACTTCCGTACTCCAATTTGATACGCACCATACAGTTGAAAATATTATTTCAAGAAATATGGTGATAGTCTTATATTAGAAATGAACAGTAAATAATTAAACTATCTTACCAATGTGGGTATAGTTGAAATTTGTATTTGTTTGGTGGGTATATTATTCTCCCTACAACTTTTGCATCTATCTATGTCCAATTTCAGGTCTCGCTCCGAACCTCGCAACAACTTCAATGAACGTCTTTTTGATCTTTTACTTTCTGCTGTAATAAAACACTAAAAATATTAGTTTACAGGTGTGGTGATAGTGTGTATCTTAATAACCTAATGGAGTGGGCAGAAAGGATCTATGGCAAATCACTTTTCAAATCGGGTAGTAGTTCTGACCCAACAAACTTTAGACCAATATCAGTGCTACCGACCTTTAGTAAAATCTTTGAAAGGATTATTCTTGCACAGTTACAAAGTCATTTTCATAAAAATAATCTACTACATAATAAACAATTTGGTTTCACGAGAGGTCGCTCAACGACTGACGCCAGTGTTAACTTGGTGTCGCATATCTTCGGGGCCTGGGAGGAATCACATGATGCATTGGGAGTCTTTTATGATTTGTCTAAGGCGTTTAACTGCGTACACCATGAAACACTTATAAAGAAATTAAGTCACTACGGCATCGGAGTTGTTGCACTAGATCTTCTCGCATCTTACTTGTGTGATCGAAAACACAAGTTAACGTGAACGGAAAGCTTTCTCCGGGGTCTTTAGTTACTATGGGTGTACCTCAAGGTTCAATTTTGGGTCCATTCTTATTTCTTATATATATAAATGATCTTCCTCAATTAATGAAGGATGACCAAGAGATTGTATTGTTTGCAGATGACACATCACTTTTATTTAAATTAAAAAGAAAAATGAATGATTTTGACGATGTGAACAACACATTATCTAAAATAGTTGACTGGTTTAATATTAACAACTTATTACTTAACCAAAAAAAGACCAAATGTATAAGATTTGTTTTACCAAATGTTAAGGAAGTTGAAGCTAATGTAGTGGTTAAAAATGAAAATCTGGAACTTGTCGATAACACTGTATTTTTAGGAATGACATTAGATAAAAAACTTCAATGGGGTCTCCATATAAGTAAATTGTCGAGGAGACTTAGTTCTGCGGCGTACGCGGTCAAAAAGATACGTCTTATCACGGACGTAGATACTGCATGACTGGTATACTTCAGCTACTTCCATAGTGTTATGTCATATGGCATATTGCTGTGGGGGAGTGCTGCAGATATAGATACTATATTTGTGTTACAGAAGAGGGCTGTCCGCGCGGTTTACAATATGAGTCCTAGAGATTCTCTTAAAAGTAAATTTAAAGATATCAATATAATGACTTTGCCTTGCCAATATATTTACGAAAACATTATGTAAAAAAAAATTATGATAATCATAATTATAATACCAGAAGTAGGAAAAACTCGTTGTTCCCACTACTAGGCTACATAAAGTTAATAAATCATTCATAGGTCAGACCGTACGTTTTTATAATAAATTACCAAGTGACGTGGTTGAGTACCTAATCATTTTCAAAATTCAAGAATTATGTTAAACAAAGCTTCTTAAGAAAGCCTATTATAATATCTCAGAATATTTGGAAGATAGTAAGCCATGGGAGTGAATTTGCTCAAGCGTTATCAGGACGACTTTAATATATTTTGTGTTTGTATTATTTTATTATGAAATGTATGTATAGCTTTGTCCATTCACTGCCTTCTGATAATGTTGTTTACTTTTTATTATGTCTTTGACAAGATGCCAATCGAAACTCTTTACATTCCGATTGGCGTCGATTAATTCTTTACTCAATTGTGAATAGTGAATTTACTCAAGCGTCTTCAGGACGACTTTTATATATTTTGTGTTTGTATTATTGTATTATGAAATGTATGTATAGCTTTGTCCATTCACTGCCTTCTGATAATGTTGTTTACTTTTTATTATGTCTTTGACAAGATGCCAATCGAAACTCTTTACATTCCGATTGGCGTCGATTAATTCTTTACTCAATTGTGAAAAGTAAATTTACTCAAGCGTTATCAGGACGACTTTAATATATTTTGTGTTTATAATATTTAATTATGAAATACATGTATAGCTTTGCCCATTCACTACCTTCTGATAATGTTGTTTACTTTTAATTATGTCTTTGACAAGATGCCAATTGAAACTCTTTACATTCCGATTGGCGTCGATTAATTGTTTATTTCATTTCATTTTATATGTCATGTTTTTTTTTCCTTTTCTGCTGATGTATTTGTGATGTTGTGATGTATTTTGATAATTTCTCGTGATATAATGTATATTGATATATTTTTTTTTTTTTTTTTTATTAAAGAAACCAAAAATACATAGATACAAAAATACATTTTACAATTAAGATAATAATATACACATATAGATAGCAAAAATATATATACGTTGATACATATATACTTTATTATTATTATTTTGGTATAAACCACTTCACTAGGCAGAGCCTGTTTCGAGGTGGCGAAAAATAAAGTCGCATTATATACTACAGATTATATTACGTTCATTATTTTACTATTTTTTACACTAGATATAAAGTTACAAATTATTGAGGCTTAAGCAAGTTTCCGCAGTAAATAATGCCTTTCCTTCTTATCCATGATTCTATTGTTTGTTTTAGTTTCAGTTTTTACACTAGATATAAAGTTACAAATTATTGAGGCTTAAGCAAGTTTCCGCAGTAAATAATGCTTTTCCTTCTTATCCATGATTCTATTCTTTGTTTTAGTTTCAGTTTTTACACTAGATATAAAGTTACAAATTATTGAGGCTTAAGCAAGTTTCCGCAGTAAATAATGCTTTTCCTTCTTATCCATGATTCTATTGTTTGTTTTAGTTTCAGTTTTTACACTAGATATAAAGTTACAAATTATTGAGGCTTAAGCAAGTTTCCGCAGTAAATAATGCTTTTCCTTCTTATCCATGATTCTATTGTTTGTTTTAGTTTCAGTTTTTACACTAGATATAAAGTTACAAATTATTGAGGCTTAAGCAAGTTTCCGCAGTAAATAATGCTTTTCCTTCTTATCCATGATTCTATTGTTTGTTTTAGTTTCAGTTTTTACACTAGATATAAAGTTACAAATTATTGAGGCTTAAGCAAGTTTCCGCAGTAAATAATGCTTTTCCTTCTTATCCATGATTCTATTGTTTGTTTTAGTTTCAGTTTTTACACTAGATATAAAGTTACAAATTATTGAGGCTTAAGCAAGTTTCCGCAGTAAATAATGCTTTTCCTTCTTATCCATGATTCTATTGTTTGTTTTAGTTTCAGTTTTTACACTAGATATAAAGTTACAAATTATTGAGGCTTAAGCAAGTTTCCGCAGTAAATAATGCTTTTCCTTCTTATCCATGATTCTATTGTTTGTTTTAGTTTCAGTTTTTACACTAGATATAAAGTTACAAATTATTGAGGCTTAAGCAAGTTTCCGCAGTAAATAATGCTTTTCCTTCTTATCCATGATTCTATTGTTTGTTTTAGTTTCAGTTTTTACACTAGATATAAAGTTACAAATTATTGAGGCTTAAGCAAGTTTCCGCAGTAAATAATGCTTTTCCTTCTTATCCATGATTCTATTGTTTGTTTTAGTTTCAGTTTTTACACTAGATATAAAGTTACAAATTATTGAGGCTTAAGCAAGTTTCCGCAGTAAATAATGCTTTTCCTTCTTATCCATGATTCTATTGTTTGTTTTAGTTTCAGTTTTTACACTAGATATAAAGTTACAAATTATTGAGGCTTAAGCAAGTTTCCGCAGTAAATAATGCTTTTCCTTCTTATCCATGATTCTATTGTTTGTTTTAGTTTCAGTTTTTACACTAGATATAAAGTTACAAATTATTGAGGCTTAAGCAAGTTTCCGCAGTAAATAATGCTTTTCCTTCTTATCCATGATTCTATTGTTTGTTTTAGTTTCAGTTTTTACACTAGATATAAAGTTACAAATTATTGAGGCTTAAGCAAGTTTCCGCAGTAAATAATGCTTTTCCTTCTTATCCATGATTCTATTGTTTGTTTTAGTTTCAGTTTTTACACTAGATATAAAGTTACAAATTATTGAGGCTTAAGCAAGTTTCCGCAGTAAATAATGCTTTTCCTTCTTATCCATGATTCTATTGTTTGTTTTAGTTTCAGTTTTTACACTAGATATAAAGTTACAAATTATTGAGGCTTAAGCAAGTTTCCGCAGTAAATAATGCTTTTCCTTCTTATCCATGATTCTATTGTTTGTTTTAGTTTCAGTTTTTACACTAGATATAAAGTTACAAATTATTGAGGCTTAAGCAAGTTTCCGCAGTAAATAATGCTTTTCCTTCTTATCCATGATTCTATTGTTTGTTTTAGTTCCAGTTTTTACACTAGATATAAAGTTACAAATTATTGAGGCTTAAGCAAGTTTCCGCAGTAAATAATGCTTTTCCTTCTTATCCATGATTCTATTGTTTGTTTTAGTTTCAGTTTTTACACTAGATATAAAGTTACAAATTATTGAGGCTTAAGCAAGTTTCCGCAGTAAATAATGCTTTTCCTTCTTATCCATGATTCTATTGTTTGTTTTAGTTTCAGTTTTTACACTAGATATAAAGTTACAAATTATTGAGGCTTAAGCAAGTTTCCGCAGTAAATAATGCTTTTCCTTCTTATCCATGATTCTATTGTTTGTTTTAGTTTCAGTTTTTACACTAGATATAAAGTTACAAATTATTGAGGCTTAAGCAAGTTTCCGCAGTAAATAATGCTTTTCCTTCTTATCCATGATTCTATTGTTTGTTTTAGTTTCAGTTTTTACACTAGATATAAAGTTACAAATTATTGAGGCTTAAGCAAGTTTCCGCAGTAAATAATGCTTTTCCTTCTTATCCATGATTCTATTGTTTGTTTTAGTTTCAGTTTTTACACTAGATATAAAGTTACAAATTATTGAGGCTTAAGCAAGTTTCCGCAGTAAATAATGCTTTTCCTTCTTATCCATGATTCTATTGTTTGTTTTAGTTTCAGTTTTTACACTAGATATAAAGTTACAAATTATTGAGGCTTAAGCAAGTTTCCGCAGTAAATAATGCTTTTCCTTCTTATCCATGATTCTATTGTTTGTTTTAGTTTCAGTTTTTACACTAGATATAAAGTTACAAATTATTGAGGCTTAAGCAAGTTTCCGCAGTAAATAATGCTTTTCCTTCTTATCCATGATTCTATTGTTTGTTTTAGTTTCAGTTTTTACACTAGATATAAAGTTACAAATTATTGAGGCTTAAGCAAGTTTCCGCAGTAAATAATGCTTTTCCTTCTTATCCATGATTCTATTGTTTGTTTTAGTTTCAGTTTTTACACTAGATATAAAGTTACAAATTATTGAGGCTTAAGCAAGTTTCCGCAGTAAATAATGCTTTTCCTTCTTATCCATGATTCTATTGTTTGTTTTAGTTTCAGTTTTTACACTAGATATAAAGTTACAAATTATTGAGGCTTAAGCAAGTTTCCGCAGTAAATAATGCTTTTCCTTCTTATCCATGATTCTATTGTTTGTTTTAGTTTCAGTTTTTACACTAGATATAAAGTTACAAATTATTGAGGCTTAAGCAAGTTTCCGCAGTAAATAATGCTTTTCCTTCTTATCCATGATTCTATTGTTTGTTTTAGCTTCAGTTTTTACACTAGATATAAAGTTACAAATTATTGAGGCTTAAGCAAGTTTCCGCAGTAAATAATGCCTTTCCTTCTTATCCATGATTCTATTGTTTGTTTTAGTTTCAGTTTTTACACTAGATATAAAGTTACAAATTATTGAGGCTTAAGCAAGTTTCCGCAGTAAATAATGCTTTTCCTTCTTATCCATGATTCTATTGTTTGTTTTAGTTTCAGTTTTTACACTAGATATAAAGTTACAAATTATTGAGGCTTAAGCAAGTTTCCGCAGTAAATAATGCTTTTCCTTCTTATCCATGATTCTATTGTTTGTTTTAGTTTCAGTTTTTACACTAGATATAAAGTTACAAATTATTGAGGCTTAAGCAAGTTTCCGCAGTAAATAATGCTTTTCCTTCTTATCCATGATTCTATTGTTTGTTTTAGTTTCAGTTTTTACACTAGATATAAAGTTACAAATTATTGAGGCTTAAGCAAGTTTCCGCAGTAAATAATGCTTTTCCTTCTTATCCATGATTCTATTGTTTGTTTTAGTTTCAGTTTTTACACTAGATATAAAGTTACAAATTATTGAGGCTTAAGCAAGTTTCCGCAGTAAATAATGCTTTTCCTTCTTATCCATGATTCTATTGTTTGTTTTAGTTTCAGTTTTTACACTAGATATAAAGTTACAAATTATTGAGGCTTAAGCAAGTTTCCGCAGTAAATAATGCTTTTCCTTCTTATCCATGATTCTATTGTTTGTTTTAGTTTCAGTTTTTACACTAGATATAAAGTTACAAATTATTGAGGCTTAAGCAAGTTTCCGCAGTAAATAATGCTTTTCCTTCTTATCCATGATTCTATTGTTTGTTTTAGTTTCAGTTTTTACACTAGATATAAAGTTACAAATTATTGAGGCTTAAGCAAGTTTCCGCAGTAAATAATGCTTTTCCTTCTTATCCATGATTCTATTGTTTGTTTTAGTTTCAGTTTTTACACTAGATATAAAGTTACAAATTATTGAGGCTTAAGCAAGTTTCCGCAGTAAATAATGCTTTTCCTTCTTATCCATGATTCTATTGTTTGTTTTAGTTTCAGTTTTTACACTAGATATAAAGTTACAAATTATTGAGGCTTAAGCAAGTTTCCGCAGTAAATAATGCTTTTCCTTCTTATCCATGATTCTATTGTTTGTTTTAGTTTCAGTTTTTACACTAGATATAAAGTTACAAATTATTGAGGCTTAAGCAAGTTTCCGCAGTAAATAATGCTTTTCCTTCTTATCCATGATTCTATTGTTTGTTTTAGTTTCAGTTTTTACACTAGATATAAAGTTACAAATTATTGAGGCTTAAGCAAGTTTCCGCAGTAAATAATGCTTTTCCTTCTTATCCATGATTCTATTGTTTGTTTTAGTTTCAGTTTTTACACTAGATATAAAGTTACAAATTATTGAGGCTTAAGCAAGTTTCCGCAGTAAATAATGCTTTTCCTTCTTATCCATGATTCTATTGTTTGTTTTAGTTTCAGTTTTTACACTAGATATAAAGTTACAAATTATTGAGGCTTAAGCAAGTTTCCGCAGTAAATAATGCTTTTCCTTCTTATCCATGATTCTATTGTTTGTTTTAGTTTCAGTTTTTACACTAGATATAAAGTTACAAATTATTGAGGCTTAAGCAAGTTTCCGCAGTAAATAATGCTTTTCCTTCTTATCCATGATTCTATTGTTTGTTTTAGCTTCAGTTTTTACACTAGATATAAAGTTACAAATTATTGAGGCTTAAGCAAGTTTCCGCAGTAAATAATGCCTTTCCTTCTTATCCATGATTCTATTGTTTGTTTTAGTTTCAGTTTTTACACTAGATATAAAGTTACAAATTATTGAGGCTTAAGCAAGTTTCCGCAGTAAATAATGCCTTTCCTTCTTATCCATGATTCTATTGTTTGTTTTAGTTTCAGTTTTTACACTAGATATAAAGTTACAAATTATTGAGGCTTAAGCAAGTTTCCGCAGTAAATAATGCTTTTCCTTCTTATCCATGATTCTATTGTTTGTTTTAGTTTCAGTTTTTACACTAGATATAAAGTTACAAATTATTGAGGCTTAAGCAAGTTTCCGCAGTAAATAATGCCTTTCCTTCTTATCCATGATTCTATTGTTTGTTTTAGTTTCAGTTTTTACACTAGATATAAAGTTACAAATTATTGAGGCTTAAGCAAGTTTCCGCAGTAAATAATGCTTTTCCTTCTTATCCATGATTCTATTGTTTGTTTTAGTTTCAGTTTTTACACTAGATATAAAGTTACAAATTATTGAGGCTTAAGCAAGTTTCCGCAGTAAATAATGCTTTTCCTTCTTATCCATGATTCTATTGTTTGTTTTAGTTTCAGTTTTTACACTAGATATAAAGTTACAAATTATTGAGGCTTAAGCAAGTTTCCGCAGTAAATAATGCTTTTCCTTCTTATCCATGATTCTATTGTTTGTTTTAGTTTCAGTTTTTACACTAGATATAAAGTTACAAATTATTGAGGCTTAAGCAAGTTTCTGCAGTAAATAATGCCTTTCCTTCTTATCCATGATTCTATTGTTTGTTTTAGTTTCAGTTTTTACACTAGATATAAAGTTACAAATTATTGAGGCTTAAGCAAGTTTCCGCAGTAAATAATGCCTTTCCTTCTTATCCATGATTCTATTGTTTGTTTTAGTTTCAGTTTTTACACTAGATATAAAGTTACAAATTATTGAGGCTTAAGCAAGTTTCCGCAGTAAATAATGCCTTTCCTTCTTATCCATGATTCTATTGTTTGTTTTAGTTTCAGTTTTTACACTAGATATAAAGTTACAAATTATTGAGGCTTAAGCAAGTTTCCGCAGTAAATAATGCCTTTCCTTCTTATCCATGATTCTATTGTTTGTTTTAGTTTCAGTTTTTACACTAGATATAAAGTTACAAATTATTGAGGCTTAAGCAAGTTTCCGCAGTAAATAATGCCTTTCCTTCTTATCCATGATTCTATTGTTTGTTTTAGTTTCAGTTTTTACACTAGATATAAAGTTACAAATTATTGAGGCTTAAGCAAGTTTCCGCAGTAAATAATGCCTTTCCTTCTTATCCATGATTCTATTGTTTGTTTTAGTTTCAGTTTTTACACTAGATATAAAGTTACAAATTATTGAGGCTTAAGCAAGTTTCTGCAGTAAATAATGCCTTTCCTTCTTATCCATGATTCTATTGTTTGTTTTAGTTTCAGTTTTTACACTAGATATAAAGTTACAAATTATTGAGGCTTAAGCAAGTTTCCGCAGTAAATAATGCCTTTCCTTCTTATCCATGATTCTATTGTTTGTTTTAGTTTCAGTTTTTACACTAGATATAAAGTTACAAATTATTGAGGCTTAAGCAAGTTTCCGCAGTAAATAATGCCTTTCCTTCTTATCCATGATTCTATTGTTTGTTTTAGTTTCAGTTTTTACACTAGATATAAAGTTACAAATTATTGAGGCTTAAGCAAGTTTCTGCAGTAAATAATGCCTTTCCTTCTTATCCATGATTCTATTGTTTGTTTTAGTTTCAGTTTTTACACTAGATATAAAGTTACAAATTATTGAGGCTTAAGCAAGTTTCCGCAGTAAATAATGCCTTTCCTTCTTATCCATGATTCTATTGTTTGTTTTAGTTTCAGTTTTTACACTAGATATAAAGTTACAAATTATTGAGGCTTAAGCAAGTTTCTGCAGTAAATAATGCCTTTCCTTCTTATCCATGATTCTATTGTTTGTTTTAGTTTCAGTTTTTACACTAGATATAAAGTTACAAATTATTGAGGCTTAAGCAAGTTTCCGCAGTAAATAATGCCTTTCCTTCTTATCCATGATTCTATTGTTTGTTTTAGTTTCAGTTTTTACACTAGATATAAAGTTACAAATTATTGAGGCTTAAGCAAGTTTCCGCAGTAAATAATGCCTTTCCTTCTTATCCATGATTCTATTGTTTGTTTTAGTTTCAGTTTTTACACTAGATATAAAGTTACAAATTATTGAGGCTTAAGCAAGTTTCTGCAGTAAATAATGCCTTTCCTTCTTATCCATGATTCTATTGTTTGTTTTAGTTTCAGTTTTTACACTAGATATAAAGTTACAAATTATTGAGGCTTAAGCAAGTTTCCGCAGTAAATAATGCCTTTCCTTCTTATCCATGATTCTATTGTTTGTTTTAGTTTCAGTTTTTACACTAGATATAAAGTTACAAATTATTGAGGCTTAAGCAAGTTTCTGCAGTAAATAATGCCTTTCCTTCTTATCCATGATTCTATTGTTTGTTTTAGTTTCAGTTTTTACACTAGATATAAAGTTACAAATTATTGAGGCTTAAGCAAGTTTCCGCAGTAAATAATGCCTTTCCTTCTTATCCATGATTCTATTGTTTGTTTTAGTTTCAGTTTTTACACTAGATATAAAGTTACAAATTATTGAGGCTTAAGCAAGTTTCCGCAGTAAATAATGCCTTTCCTTCTTATCCATGATTCTATTGTTTGTTTTAGTTTCAGTTTTTACACTAGATATAAAGTTACAAATTATTGAGGCTTAAGCAAGTTTCTGCAGTAAATAATGCCTTTCCTTCTTATCCATGATTCTATTGTTTGTTTTAGTTTCAGTTTTTACACTAGATATAAAGTTACAAATTATTGAGGCTTAAGCAAGTTTCCGCAGTAAATAATGCCTTTCCTTCTTATCCATGATTCTATTGTTTGTTTTAGTTTCAGTTTTTACACTAGATATAAAGTTACAAATTATTGAGGCTTAAGCAAGTTTCTGCAGTAAATAATGCCTTTCCTTCTTATCCATGATTCTATTGTTTGTTTTAGTTTCAGTTTTTACACTAGATATAAAGTTACAAATTATTGAGGCTTAAGCAAGTTTCCGCAGTAAATAATGCCTTTCCTTCTTATCCATGATTCTATTGTTTGTTTTAGTTTCAGTTTTTACACTAGATATAAAGTTACAAATTATTGAGGCTTAAGCAAGTTTCCGCAGTAAATAATGCCTTTCCTTCTTATCCATGATTCTATTGTTTGTTTTAGTTTCAGTTTTTACACTAGATATAAAGTTACAAATTATTGAGGCTTAAGCAAGTTTCCGCAGTAAATAATGCCTTTCCTTCTTATCCATGATTCTATTGTTTGTTTTAGTTTCAGTTTTTACACTAGATATAAAGTTACAAATTATTGAGGCTTAAGCAAGTTTCTGCAGTAAATAATGCCTTTCCTTCTTATCCATGATTCTATTGTTTGTTTTAGTTTCAGTTTTTACACTAGATATAAAGTTACAAATTATTGAGGCTTAAGCAAGTTTCCGCAGTAAATAATGCCTTTCCTTCTTATCCATGATTCTATTGTTTGTTTTAGTTTCAGTTTTTTCATCAACTGAATGTCTTTAATTTCTTTATTTATAAGATTAAAAATTTTTGCAGCTAAGTAATAATAATGTCTTTGTCCGAATGTCGTGTTTGTCTTTGGAGTCAAGAGTAAATGTCTATGTGTCGTTTCGTAATTGTGTTGTACTGTAATGTGATTGACTTTGTCCCTTTGAAAATGAATAGAGATAATTTTTATATATAATTGTGGTATGTTAAAAACTGAAAATTCTTTAAATAATTGTATTGTTGGATATGTGAGAGGTTTTTTCATTATGACCTTAATTAAAGCTTTTTGTGCCTTAATTAGAGGGTGCATATTAATTTTAGCAGCACCACCCCAACCGATTATACCATGTGTGATAATTGATTGTGCTAATGCATAATATATTGTTTTTAAATTGTTTGTTGTTATTATGTTTCGTATGTTTTTAAAAATATAGATCAATTTTCGTAATTTTCCCGCAACTGTATTTATTTGTTCTGTCCATCTCAAGTAGTGGTCGATGTAAATGCCTAAATATTTGTATGTCGGAGTCCTTGTCAGTGGTTTGCAAAAGCAATTTTGTTCAGTTGTACACTCATGTATGGTTAATTTATTATCTTGTTTAGGTTGTCGTCTAGAGTCTATACTGAATGTCATGTATTGTGTTTTGTCAATATTTAGTGTAAGTAGGTTTACGTCTAGCCATTGTTTTATCTTTTTAATACCTTCAGTAGCTTTTTTAAATGAACTTGTCCATGAATCAGAAGTGAAAATGAGAACTGTGTCATCCGCATAGCAGATAACGTCTCCTTGAATGTTAAGTTGGCATAAAGAATTTATGTATAACAAGAACAAAACCGGACCCAAGGTACTTCCTTGCGGAACTCCATAAGAGATATTTCTATTTAGACTTCTTGAGTTGCCTACGCTAAGCGAATAAGAGCGGTCAGTTATATAAGACTTGAACCAGTTGTATTCATTGTTCAAAATTCCAATATTTTCTATTTTTTTTAAAAGGATTCTATGCGACACTGTGTCGAAGGCTTTGCTCAAGTCTAAAAAAACTGCAATACAACTCTTACTCGCGTCAACGCCTTTCAATATAGAGTTTGTTACTTTTAAAACCGCGTCTTGCACTCCCATATTCTTTCTAAAGCCGAATTGGTTATCAGATAAAATATGCTGATAATATCTATTTTTTGATAATGCAATTGACGAGAACAAGCGCTTATCTCAAGCCTATGTTTTATAATATAACAATAAACAATAAACTATCCTTACAAAAATTTGTAGTTTCTTTTAATAACCAAGCATTAACCCCACATTAATTAAAGTCTAAACAAAAATATCTATCTGATAATACTGGATTTCGTCTTCCTCTCATTATCATTTTGTTTTCCTAACATTGCTATGAACTGTACTTATTTTTTTTTCACACCTTTATAAAAAAACAAATATTATGAAGATTACTGCTGCCCAACTAGGTAACCCTGTTCTAGGGCAAGCAGTTTACAATTTCACCAAGCCAAATATTTGATATATTATATTCAATATTTTTTTTGTTTTTCTTCTGATACGCTTCCGGCCACCCTACGCAAGTGGCGAGATTTTTAACATATGGAAAACTGTGTGAGAAATGAATTAAAATATATTTCTCCTCTGTTGGGGATCCAACCCAGGACGCCCGCACAGAATCCAAATGGCTTACCAACTGTGCCATGGCAATTTTTTTATTTTTGTAATGCCATAACACACATTATATTGTAAATCAGCTCTGGTTGGTTGGAAGAAATTGTCGTTTGACAATAAACCTGCCAGTTTATAAATTATGTGTACAAAAGTTATAAATAAATTATGTTTGATGAGGGAGTGGTCAGTTCCAAAACCTACGAAAAATCTACAATAAATGTGGTTTATACTTAAAAAGAATTAAGTAAATTTTATTAAAATGCATAAGATGCAAAGCTGATAATTCCACAATTGATAACTAATGGTTTCCTTCAAATTCATGCATCGTCTTTTATATGCTCACTGATAATTAAATTTAAGAAGATTAGAAGAATCAAGAAGAATCTGTAATAGGACGATGTATGACAGGGTCAGAAATGAGGACATAAGGAAAGAATGTAAGATAAAGAAATTAATAGAATGAAAGTCAACACATTGAGATGGTTTGGCCACATGGGGAGAATGAATGAGGAACGTCTAACGAAGAAAATATACATTGCAGACAGGAATGGAATGAGAGGTCGGGGCCGCCCAAGGAAGGGATGGCACGTCCATGTGAACGGTATTTTGAAAGACGGAAATGTCAGAAGTGTGAACAACAGACGAACATGTATAAGACGATGTATGAATGTTGTCGAGGCGATGAATGTGTGTCAAGATAGAAATAAGTGGCGTTCGGTACTCTCTGCCTACCCCGCGAGGGACATGGCGTGATGGTATGTATGTATTTATGATTATTAAATTATATCTAGTATTTCTTTTTTTCATTGGTGACCACATACTATACTACTGTCACAGGTTACAGAGCCATGAAATAATCCTTTGTTGTCCAGCAGACCTAATCAGTAAAAACGTCGAGATCTGATAACGTCTCGCCTGTGTTTATGCCCATGAAGATAATTCCTAGTCACTAAGCAATGTCGAGTTCATAAATGCACTAATTCTTATTTCTCGTTTTTGGGCTAGCTTTGGGCAATGATTTGAAAAAATGTCATATTTGTAGGCAAGACATTTGAAGAATCTCTTAAACGGCGTTGTTCAACCTGGTCGTCCTGTTAAATTATACCCAAAATAAATACGAAACCCGATATTGTTCACATAAAAAATAGACATGGTGGTGTTGGATCTCGTCTCTCAACTCGATTTCGATCCAAACTCACCGTCAAATAAGTGGATGAGAATGAATCAACGCGTTATCAGCTTATTGACTACCAAAACAGTCAAAATATCGACTTGTCGAGATAATCTCGATATTTTTCGTTCGAGATCTACTGACGGACTTAGCCTGCTGGTCCTCTTCTCCCTTGTAATCTTCCTTGGATTACAAGCTGTAGGAGTTTGTACTTATTCCCTCTCATATCCCCATAACCATTATTATTCCGTCAGTCCTTCATAGGACAACAAAGATATGTGGAGAGATGAAGGGCTTGGTGTAATCTTCAATAATTTTATATTGATGTTATCATTACTACAGCACTTACACAATACATACATACTCTAAATCAAAGCAAAAGAATATATTTAAATACTAACCATCGTTTAATGCTGCATCATAGTTTTGAAAATTGTCTGTGGTATTTCTTCTTGGTACCCGAGGTGCGCCCATGTTATTGATGTCTCCCATCACGTAGCTCCTGAAATGAGGATATATGTTTAGGAAATTTGTCAAAAAAAAATAAAAATAATGAAGAAACGAGTAGGTTGTAGCCAACACTATACTCCTCATTACCAAGTCACTCATGAAATGAGTTTGATAATTCTTTAATGGCATTTTATGGCAGTGATTTTAGCAAAATGAAAATAAATATATCAAATTTTAAGTTTTGAGACTATGGATTTTATGACTTTGATGAATTGAGATGTTTTTAATAACCCAGTTATTAATTGAGTAATCCAACTGTCGATTTGTTAAAGAGAATTTATTTCTCTTAACATAGGAACATATTGTATAGTGTAGTGAATTTTTGCATGCAAAAACACCAACTTAGAGGTATGCAGCATATAATATGTTCTGTATATATATGAATGAATTCAGAAGAACATTTGATGTGTTATGTTGTGAACATACATGTTGTATAAATAAAATAAATAAAAAAAAAATGTGTGTGGTATGCATGTCCTTATAACTTTTAATCCGCTTGATGTACAGAGCCTAAAATTTCAGAATACAGTGGTACCTCGACATACGAGTTTAATTCGTTCCGCAACCTTGCTCATATCTTGAATTACTCGTATCTCGAAGCAAATTTCCCCATACAAAACAATTGAACTACCATTAATCCGTTCCAACCCCCAAAATGTCACTCCAGTTATTTTGTTACGTGGTTTTGAATAATAAAAACGTATTTATAAATGACAAATATTTATTGTACAAAAACAAAAAAGAGAATGCAAAGAAATAAATTAGATATCCTCACTGCCTTTTTCGCTACATTTTTCTCGCTTTCACCTGTAGGCCGTTTAGAAAAAAACATGTCCAAGGAGGTTTGTTTCTTCCTCCCTCTCAGAATGTTCCGGAAATGAGTTAGGCAAGTGTCATTAAAAATATCAGATGCACGACCTGTTGCAACTTTTTCTGGGTGTTTCTTTTCCACGAACTGTGAAACTCTCTCCCACATTCCTAAGATCTCCTTTATCTCACTTGTAGAAATAACCTCCTCCTCGTCTGACTCTTCGAAACCAATTTCTTGCATAACCTCCGTAAGCTGCTGTCACTGTAACTCTTGTGTCTACCGGCCGACCTGCTAAACCGAACTCGTATCTCGAATTTCGCTCGTAACTCAAAGCAAAAACTCACTCGCTCGCCGGCTCGTATCTCGAAAAACTCGTATGTTGGGGCACTCGTACGTCGAGGTACCACTGTATATAGAAAACTTTTGGCCTACAAAACTTTTATACTCAGAATTTTCATTCCAGTAAGGAATTTTTGAAAATTTGTATAAATATAGATAAATACAATATCTCAAACTAGTTTTCATGAAAAAGTTTTACGGTTTCATAAACTTAATTTTTAAAAAATTATAACAAATTTATGTGTTTAATTTGCCAATATTTTAAATTTTTTATAATATAGAAAAACACCCCAATTAGATAATTTAATTGCAGTTGATCTCAAACATATTTTAAACAATTTTTGTAAAAAATGAACTTAATGACGACGTTGTATTGTACAATTTGTATGGCAGAATACACAATATCTATGGGGACTTAGAATCAAGCGGTTTACACATTCAGGGTAGAAAAAAATACTGAACTCCACATTATCCTATCCTGACATACATGTTTTTTAATAGTATAGGAAAACACAATACCCTAAAACATTTAATAATTTGGATATAAGGGTTTATATTTTGGTACATATCTAAAGTAATAAAGCAATCAAAATGTTAGTGTATGTGTGTGTGTATGTGTGTGTTTGTCTCACGCCTTCTGAAAAACCAAGAGCATCTAAAAATCTAATTTATGTGCGAACGTGTACCAGTATACCTGATGCAGTGTCACGCTAAAAATTATGCGATAAAAATGCTGAATTTTAAAAATATTTCAATAATTATTTTTCTCATACAAAATTTTCCAAGTCATATCTGTCAAAAAAGTGTACATTTTGCACGCAAATATCTGTTAGTTTAAAAGTTAGAAGTACGTATTTACACGAAAAAAATATATTTTCAAGTATAACTTAGCTTTTAAGTGAAAAACATGGTGAATATTTTGTCTAATTATAATGTTTAACATATTTTTAAAGTAAGCGTTTTGTACAAATGTACATATAACCCCGCCATTTTAATATCTTTTCATACGATATTTAATTTTCCTACCGAATGAATATGTTCTTTAAAATAATATACCTTTGAAATAAATGTGATTATGAAATAATAAAATGAAACACAAGACATTACAGCAAGTTTTAAGACATATATTGTAAAAGTCTGTTAATTATTAGTCAAGATATAGGCGTAGTAAAATTGCATAATTTGTTTAAAATATTTGATTTTTCTGACAATTTTCATTTTTATGGCATCGAACAAACCAATGTAGGTACCTACATATTCAAAAAATGTCTCCATAACATTTGATATTTTTCACATGTTGGAACATGGTTACTATGGTAACGGACACATTCTGATATTCAAATAAAATTTGTTATAAATCGAATTCGAATTAATTTAGAACATCATTGTAGGTAGGTACCTACATACCTAATACTTACTACTTAAAAACCAAGAATATACTGATTTTGTATAGGAAAATTATTAAACTATTTTAGGTTAACTACAATACACATTCAATATACCTACAAACTATTTCCTATAGTGAAATTCTTCTTTTTTCTATGTAGACCTTTGGGTGATTTTTTCTACAAACTATTTCTTGGGGTTTAAATCTTCTTCCTCTTCTTTTGTGAAGTCATTTGGGACAGTTCATAAATAAACTATTTCCTATAGTCTAATTTTTCTTTTTCTTAATTTATGTAGACCCTGGGTGAGTTTTTATACAAACTATTTCCTATAGTCCAATTCGTCTTCTTCTTCCTTTATGTAGACCTTTTGGTTAGTTTTTAAACAAACTATTTTTAAACAAACTATCCTTTAGTCTAATTCTTCGTTTTCTTATTTTATGTAGATGTTGGGTGAATTTTATATAAAATATTTCCTATAGTTCAATTCATCTTCTTCTTCTTTTATGAAGACATTTTGGTCAGTTTTTTATATAATACATTTCCTAATGTGTAATTCTTCTATTTCATCTTCTATGTAGACCATTGGGTCAGTTTTTATTACAAACTATTTGTTATAGTTTTATACTTCTACTTCCTTTTTTTATTTAGTCTTTTGGATTAGTTTTATGTCTAATAGTCTATTGTAACGAAATATTATAAACAACATGCATACTTGATGAAAATACATAAAAACGAATGGGATGTGACCAACACTAGAATCTTCTCATTACTTTTGTTCAATCAAATTTACACCATTTATCATCATATATTGCTTAATTTTCAATAACTACACATTTCATTTTGATGACAATATATAAAAAATCGGGGTTGTGTCCATTGCTGGATCTTCACAATGTTTATATTCATATTAAAAACTATTTAACATAGCTAAAGTCTTCTTCTTCTGTAATGTAGACTTATGTGTCAGTTTTAAATCTATCAGTTTTATTGTGCAAAACTATAATAAACTATATGCACACTTGACGAAAAATATAAAAACGAATGGGATGGGACCAACACTAGAATATTTCAGTACTTTTGTTTAATCAATTTTTAAGCCATTTCCCATCATCCAAAATGACTAAATATTTAAAACACATTATTTGCGTTCGATGACAATATATAAAAATAGGGGTTGTGGCCAAATCCAAACTCTTTACGACGTTGTCTTTTTATAATAAGTCATATTTAAAATCATTTCCCATAGTCCATGCGTGCAGAAATTGTATGTGCTTATATATAAAAGCAAATGGATTGTGGCCATCACTTTAAGATTTTACACCGCTTAAACTCAATTAAATTTCAAACTACTTTTCATACTACGGTTAAAAAAAATTATGTGTGACAATATTAGTAGGTACATAAACGATTGCTTATTCCTTCACTAATTTACATTCTTGGCCAACGGCGGGACATAAAAGCTAGTCTAAAGTAATAAAGCAATCAATATGTTAGTGTGTGTGTGTGTGTGTGTTTGTCTCACGCCTTTTGAAAAACCAAGAGCATCTAAAAATCTAATTTATGTGCGAACGTGTACCAGTATACCTGATGCAGTGTCACGCTAAAAATAATGCGATTAAAATGCTGAATTTTAAAGATATTTCAATAATTATTTTTTTCATACAAAATTTTCCAAGTCATATCTGTCAAAAAAGTGTACATTTTGCACGCAAATATCTGTTAGTTTAAAAGTTAGAAGTACTTATTTACACGAAAAAAATATATATTTTCAAGTATAACTTAGCTTTTAAGTGAAAAACATGGTGAATATTTTGTCTAATTATAATGTTTAACTTATTTTTAAAGTAAGCGTTTTGTACAAATGTACATATAACCCCGCCATTTTAATATCTTTTCATACGATATTTAATTTTCCTACCGAATGAATATGTTCTTTAAAATAATATACCTTTGAAATAAATGTGATTATGAAATAATAAAACGAAACACAAGACATTACAGCAAGTTTTAAGACATATATTGTAAAAGTCTGTTAATTATTAGTAAAGATATAGGCGTAATAAAATTGCATAATTTGTTAAAAATATTTGATTTTTCTGACAATTTTCATTTTTATGGCATCGAACAAACCAATGTAGGTACCTACATATTCAAAAATGTCTCCATAACATTTGATATTTTTCACATGTTGGAACATGGTTACTATGGTAACGGACACATTCTGATATTCAAATAAAATTTGTAAATCGAATTCGAATTAATTTAGAACATCATTGTAGGTAGGTACCTACATACCTAATACTTACTACTTAAGACGACGACTGTCGCCAGCTTACCTATTTTCAATTTGATATTCCATCAATACTACTAATCGAATCATTTTGAAAAAAATAAATAAGATAGTTTGGATACTCATTAAGAAAAATACGATGTTTCCATTAGTTATGATCCGTATTTATTGCTCTAAAAAATAATTAGCATACCCCGATTTATGACATTTATCTTATATTTCTAATAAACTATAAGGCTTAGAGCAATATTTTTTTTTTTAAATTAAAGAACACAAAAATATCAAGAAAAATACGATCTGGCGTTGCATGAATGCTTCATGTTCAGTCAATATTTTCAAAAAACATTTATTTTGGAAATTGCGCTGACTAGAAAATAAAAGTCCCGTATGACGGTCATGCAAATATGACACTTATTCTAGCGGTCGTCACAAGGAATACTTTCTGTATTCGCTCGTTTGTAATTCAGACCCGCCCTGAGAGTTGGCCAGTTCGGACGTGTAATCTGTGTCGAAAGTTGCGCTCCCATATTTATTTATTTTATCGAGTTATACCTAACAACTACTAATACTACTACAAGCGTAAGGACAAAAAATATGTAAGTTTTAATATTATTAGATCCAGAGGCGTACCGCCGCCAGACTATACAATACCTAAGTCATATAATTTTAATGTTGAATTTTATTTTTTATATATTTATTTGTTTCAGTATAATCACATTTTTATACAGATGTATTATGTAAAAAAAAACAAAAACGAATTAAAAAGTATAACTAGTTGCATGTGACACATGAGATCCAATCGTCTATGGCAATAGTGTGTATAATAGAAAAATATGTAAAACTAGTTGCATGTAACACATGATATCTGACTGCCGATGGCTATAGTATGTGTATTTGAAAAATATGTAAAACTAGTTGCATGTAACACATGATATCCAACTGTCGATGGCAATAGTATGAATCATTGAAAAATATGTGAAATTAGTTGCATGTAACACATGATATCCAACTGTTGATGGTAATAGTATATGTAATTGAAAATTATGTAAAACTAGTTGCATGTAACACATGATATCCAACTGTTGATGGTAATAGTATATGTAATTGAAAATTATGTAAAACTAGTTGCATGTAACACATGAAATCCAACTGTTGATGGTAATAGTATATGTAATTGAAAATTATGTAAAACTAGTTGCATGTAACACATGATATCCAACTGTAGATGGCAAAAGTATGTATCATTGAAAAATATGTAAAATTAGTTCCATGTAACACATGATATCCAACTGTCGATGGCTATAGTATGTGTAATTGAAAAATATATAAAACTTGTTGCATGTAGCACATGATATCCAACTGTCGATGGCAATTGTATGTATCATTGAATAATATGTAAAACTAGTTGCATGTAACACATGATATCCAACTGTTGATGGTAATAGTATATGTAATTGAAAAATATGTTAAACTTGTTCCATGTAACACATGATATCCAATTGTCGATGTCAATAGTATGTATCATTGAAAAATATGTAAAATGAGTTCCATGTAACACATGATATCCAACTATCGATGGCAAAAGTATGTATCATTGAAAAATATGTATAACTAGTTGCATGCAACACATGATATCCAACTGTCGATGGCAATTGTATGTATCATTGAACAATATGTCAAACTAGTTGCATGTAACACATGACATCCAACTGTCGATGGCAAAAGTCAGAGATTGGATTTATGACAGGTATTATGGCGGACATTAGGATCTGGTTGATCTGTTTTGTGTGAGCCTATAATATGTTTGTTGTGATAATGATTGTGATTGCAGAAAGTTGAGATTGTGTACATATTTAGTGTGGAACGGGAAAAATCACCTGGTTCATAATTGCATATAATTGTCAATATAAATTGTTAACTGCTAGCCCTAGAACAGGATTTCCTAGTTGGGCACCATTAATCTACTTATGTATTGTTATCATTATAAATATGGTGTGATAAATAAATAAATAAATAAAATAAATAGTATGTTTCATTGAAAAATATGTGAAACTAGTTGCATGTAACACATGATATCGAACTGTCGATGGCAATAGTATATATAATTGAAAAATATATGTTTTGTATTTTGTCAAAAAAATCCTATTAAATTTTAAAACGCTGGGTTTAAAAAACTAGTCATAAATAATGTACATTTTTATAAAAGATTTTACTGTCAATTAAATTAAAATAAACCATGAAAGTGAAAAAATTATTAAAAGTTTAATATGTGAAGTTAACGTTGAAAAGGGTGACCTCAATTTTATTTTATTTACATGTTTATGTATTCTAAGGAATACAGCAAGAAGATGATCTCCTTATCATATCCTTATCCTCTTTTCTCCCCTTCGTCTTTTTATTGTTTTTTTTTTATTTTATATGATTCTACAAATATACATTGAATTATAAATAAGTATTTTATTCACATAAATTGGTACGTTTCATAGACACAATTTACTTCACAAAATGGATGTGGTTGGTTGGAAGATATTGCCATATGACAATAGGCTCGCTGTTGTGTACTTATTACGTAATGTGTGAAAAATGTTTAAAATAAATAGGAAAATAAATAATATTATGTGGGGATATATCGATATTTTCATATATAATATTGAAGAATAGGTACCAAACTATACACACTTAAACATAAATTAATATTTATTATAAGATATTTTTTTGACATTTTTCAATTATGCATACTATTGCCATCGACAGTTCGATATCATGTGTTACATGCAACTGGTTATAAATATTTTTTAATTATGCATATGTACTATTGCCATCGACAGTTCGATATCATGTGTTACATGCAACTGGTTATCCATATTTTTCAATTATACAATTGTATAATTGAAAAATATAAGAATTATACAAATACATATATCAAAATATTGTATAATTGCCATCAACAGTTTTATCTCATGTGTTACATGCAACTAGTTATACATATATTTCAATTATACATACTATTGCCATCAACAGTTCGATCTATGTATTACATGCAACTAGTTATACATATTTTTCAACTATACATACTATTGCCATCGACAGTTGGATGTCATGTGTTACATGCAAGTAGTTATACATATTTATCAATTATACAAACACATCGACAAATCGACAGTTGAAATACCTGCTGTACCTACCCCCACAGTGTAGTTACAAAAGCAATATTTTACCGGACGGCACTGGCAGTTTCTGTATATTGCGTGCACTTATAGGTACGTAGTGTATGTGGGACGCCACTCACACACTGCTGACATAGGCCACATCCCCCTTTATTTATAGAACCGCCCACCAAACAAAAATCTTAGGAACAGTATCCCTCTTAAAAACCAAGAATATACTGATTTTGTATAGGAAAATTATTAAACTATTTTAGGTTAACTACAATACACATTCAATATACCTACAAACTATTTCCTATAGTGAAATTCTTCTTTTTTCTATGTAGACCTTTGGGTTATTTTTTCTACAAACTATTTCTTGGGGTTTAAATCTTCTTCCTCTTCTTTTGTGAAGTCATTTGGGACAGTTCATAAATAAACTATTTCCTATAGTCTAATTTTTCTTTTTCTTAATTTATGTAGACCTTGGGTGAGTTTTTATACAAACTATTTCCTATATTCCTATAGTCTTATTCGTCTTCTTCTTCCTTTATGTAGACCTTTTGGTTAGTTTTTAAACAAACTATTTTTAAACAAACTATCCTTTAGTCTAATTCTTCGTTTTCTTATTTTATGTAGATGTTGGGTGAATTTTATATAAAATATTTCCTGTAGTTCAATTCATCTTCTTCTTCTTTTATGAAGACATTTTGGTCAGTTTTTTTTATATAATACATTTCCTAATGTGTAATTCTTCTATTTCATCTTCTATGTAGACCATTGGGTCAGTTTTTATTACAAACTATTTGTTATAGTTTTATACTTCTACTTCTTTTTTTATTTAGTCTTTTGGATTAGTTTTATGTCTAATAGTCTATTGTAACGAAATATTATAAACAACATGCATACTTGATGAAAATACATAAAAACGAATGGGATGTGACCAACACTAGAATCTTCTCATTACTTTTGTTCAATCAAATTTACACCATTTATTATATCATCATATATTGCTTAATTTTCAATAACTACACATTTCATTTTGATGACAATATATAAAAAATCGGGGTTGTGGCCATTGCTGGATCTTCACAACGTTTATATTCATATTATAAAATATTTAACATAGCTTAAGTCTTCTTCTTCTGTAATGTAGACTTATGTGTCAGTTTTAAGTCTATCAGTTTTATTGTGCAGAACTATAATAAACTATATGCACACTTGACGAAAAATATAAAAACGAATGGGATGGGACCAACACTAGAATATTTTCAGTACTTTTGTTTAATCAATTTTTAAACCATTTCCCATCATCCAAAATTACTAAATATTTAAAACACATTATTTGCGTTCGATGACAATATATAAAAATAGGGGTTGTGGCCAAATCCAAACTCTTTACGACGTTGTCTTTTTATAATAAGTCATATTTAAAATCCCATAGTCCATGCGTGCAGAAATTGTATGTGCTTATATATAAAAGCAAATGGATTGTGGCCATCACTTTAAGATTTTACACCGCTTAAACTCAATTAAATTTCAAACTACTTTTCATACTACGGTTAAAAAAAATTATGTGTGACAATATTATGTAGGTATATAAACGATTGCTTATTCCTTCACTAATTTACATTCTTGGCCAACGGCGGGACATAAAAGCTAGTTCTTAATAATAATAATAATAATGAACACTTGCTTGCACCCTGCGCAGTGGCGAGTTTATTGCTGTATGGCAATTTCTTCCAACTAACCAACTCAACTTTATATACTATTGTCTTTGACAGTTGGATCTCATGTGTTACATACAACTAATTTAATGTTCTTATAATAGTGAACTTCTTCATTTTCGTAAAAATACTAGTGAACAATCAATTTTAAATTAAATAATTTAATTGACGGCCTTCGTGGCTCAGCCAGTTAGGTATCTGACTGCTGATCCAAAGGTCCCGGGTTTGATTCCCGGTGGAGACGCAGTTTTTAATTGTGCTTTCAGTCTGGATCTGTGAGACGATTAATATCGTAAGTCTCCAGAATGTGGCAACTTGTTATTGGGTGCGTGTTAAATTAATATTTGACATAGTACCTGTTAGTTGCCCGAGAAGTAATATAAAATAAAATTAATCTTTGAAAAAGGTGTCGTGAAACGTTTTTTTTTAATAACTTTGTATACATTACTCAATATTTTTTGTAACAATCTCTGAATGCAATTTCACAAAACCAGTTTCAAATTGAAATAAAAATCATAGACAAGAAATGAAGCGTTGCTGAGGAATATCTAATCAGCTCTAAGTTTAGGTATACATTTAACACGCATCATATCAATATGAAGTTGATTGAACTTATAGTTGGGGCTGTGTGGAGGAGATAAAATTCATAGTAAACAAACAATTTATACCTGTTGATAATGTTTTTAATAAAATATGCTTTAAAACTGTTGAATCATAGTTTCTCTACCTAATATAGAAATGGGAGTGCAAAAATATGCATTTAGATAAGATAGATCTAACACAAAACACATACAAATAAAAATAAAGTAGATTTATTAATACAAAGGACTCATCAGGACGGATATTTTCAATATTTGTCTATGGTGTTGAAACATTGACACTGAAAGTCTGAGAGGAAGAAAATTGATGGTTTTGAGATGTGGTGCTGGAGGCGAATGTTACACATCCCATGGACAGCCCAGAGAACAAATGTGTACATTCTGGATGGGCTTAATCTTAAGGAACTTCTATCAAGAATGTGCTTAGACAGCTTGTGAGGGCCAGCATAGAGCGACGAAGATCTCCTAGACTAGACTAACAGTATTTTGCAGTCTACACCACACCATAGGGAATTTTAGAACTATATAGTTCTTTTCAATCCCGAAGCGGCTGCTCGTCAGACAAAACAAGAACTACCATCAAGCATGTTTCATACCACTATCACTAAGAGTCCAACCACAAACATGGAGGCCCGTCAATCATGGCGAGGGTTTCCCACCCAAGGGTGCTACGGTAGCAAGTGAATCAACGGGGAACCTTCACCACGCCTGTAGTACTTTCAGTTCTTCAATTTCCACACCAAACGCAGCTTCGGCTACACCTGTCTCATCAGCATGGCGGACTACCACCGAGCGGCCCACCAGTCATGCGGGGGGGCTCCTCCACCACTTAGTACTCGTGTTGTCGATTTACAGGAACCACACCACGTGGACAGTACTTTCACTTTTTCGATTACCATGCCCAGTGAATGATGCAGGCTGGATCCACGCTGCGTGTGACGAGTCACCGTCGAGCGATACATTAAGGGGTCTGCTCTGCTCTTCCATAGGTAAGAATTGAAGGGGGCACCAACCTTTTGCCCAGAAACCTAGGAAGGGGCTGTGGCCACCCCCAACTTTACTGGCTAGGCTCATATGGCCACAACCTAGCCCCTAGACTAGACAAAATGATTTGTTAAGTCTGTGACTGGCACTCTACATTCTGTCCAGAGCAGCTTAGCATGGGGGCGGGCCACACAAAGAGTGATTGAATACAGCTACCATCCTCAGTCATGAGGAAAAGGACGAGAGAGAGAGAAAGATATTTACTAATTATTTTCACTCATAGTCTAGTTACACTGTTTTCATATCACTAAATAAACCGGGATAGTCATAAACTATTAGTCATTGTTACTTATCTTAAAAATAACTGACAGTCAAATATAAATACCAATGATAAAAAAACACTAAATATATTTATTAATATATATTATATTTAAAAAATACCTTCTTCTTGAATCTTTTCTGCATTCACCACAAGTTTCTGGTATGGGATTCATGATACACATACACTTCACAGTTTAAACCAAATAACATTGAGCAAAGATAAATGGGTTTAAAAAACTAACAATAATTTTTGTTAGTAAAATAATATATAATCATAGTAGGTACGAGTACAAAAATTGACAAGATAAACACTTTACACACACACACACATATGTATGTAAGTGAACAACATAGATAATGTCACTATCACATTCTGAACATTGTACAATCAATATGGAAGTTGACAATATAATAATATCTATAACAAGATGTAATTATAAAAATGACAAGTTTTAACACAGAATCTGTACACACTGCTCAATGTCGACCGGTCAACTAACAAAAATATTTCAAAAACGTTATGTAATTTTTTTACGAAAGAGATAAACCAGATGTATTCAACATCACCAGAATTAATTCATATAATATACATGTTTATTTATTCTCTATATATGTACAACAATGTGCAAAGATGGGTTTAATGCCAGAAGGCAATATCTTCCAACCAACACAAGAAACATGAAACCTCTAGTAAATTGGTTGTAATAGTACATGATGCACAAATATATGGAAATGAGACTGGTGAGTGGATATACACACATGTGCTATGTTTCATTTTATAAGGTAATTCACACCCGCACACCTGTCGCTGGTAAGCCCACATTGTGGGATATGTCGTGATGGTACGAATTTTTAATATTTACTTACCAGGGTGTGCTGTCACCACATTCCATTTTGATCTCTTGCATTATAATATAATTTATTTATTGATTCACGCCTTTACAAAATTAAATATTACATATGACACAGCATAAACCAAAGAAATACAATTTATAAACATCTAGACATAACAACGGTAGCAGAGGATGTATAAAGAAAAATAAAAACATATAAGAAAGGTAAATTAAACAACAAAGTACATAAATTAAAAACCAAAGAATAAAGAAATAAAAAAAAACTAACTCAAATAAAAAATACTACATAATATAATAAACACTTCCTTGCACCTGCGCAAGTGGCGAGTTTATTGCCGTATGCCAATTTCTTCCAACTAACCAGTGTTTCCAGCCCAGAGAAGCGATATTTGCGTGAGAAATGAATTTAAATAAATTTCTCCTCTACTGGGAATCGAACCCAGAACGCCCGCACAGAAACCGAGTGACTTACCAACTGTGCCACTGCAGTAGGTTGAGTAATGATAATAATAAATTTTTCTATAGCTTCCTTCCTATTTATTGGAAATTCTATTAAATAATTATAAGGTATTCCTATTTAGAAATGAGGGCAGAAACTTGAAGGAGTGTCATTTGAGAATTATTTGATCATGATGAATTGTTTTATGCCAATATGCGCGACGAAGATGTATTATAGCTTATTACTTGGTAAATTCAGAGTGAGCATGTGGCGGTACTTGGCTCGGTAGGGTGTAAAGTCTCTTGGTGCTTGAGCTCGCTGTGGCTCATTGTCAAAACCTTTAAATATTGCATTTACTGTGCATATATGTATGTATGTATGTTTGTTTAAGTAGGGGGTGCAGAGCAAACACACCTGTTGGAGTGGCCACTAGGAGTAACATATTAATCCTGACTTATTGGTCTTAGAAGGGAGTATAGGACGCTGCCAACTTGATGGTAGAAGAATAAGTATATGTGTATAGATGTATGCTTATATTTCCTCTCGTTCCCTTTATTTCCCTCTTCTCAGTCCTTACTTGTTATATAGTATAAGGCAACAAGTAATTCAGGCACTACAATATATTAATTAAGTTATTATATGTTGATAAGTTGTATTTGTTTGTTGTCAAATAAATAAAAAAAAAATAATGTAATTTTTTAGGAAGACTACGCGGAAGACCAGCGAAGAGACGGAAAGACAGTTGGACCTCCTCATCCCAGGATAGTCCACCTTCACAAACAGGTCAAATGATCTAATACACAATGAAAAAGAAGAATTTTTAGGCCTTCTGGTGAATGGAGATTTTTAAATAATGTTTTAAAGTAACAAAAGTAGGTGAATATTACGACAATCTCGCATCTATGGTCAACAAAGTATGTAAATATACAAGTAGAAACATCATCATACTTTCTGAGACTATAGCCTGGTATTACAGTCGGCCCTCAACTCATTGAATTTGTTAAATTCAAGATTAATGTTAAGGGGAGATTGAATCCATTTCCGCATTACAGTGCAATATGACATGTCAGTTACTAAATCTTCAATTATAGACATATTTTACTTTTTCTGTGGTTATTATCTGTCAAATTTTAAATAACCTCAAATAATACCAACTACAAAATGGGACGCTACGACTTGAAATACTATTGTTTTATTATCCAACATGGTAAATTTAATTTTTTTCACCAAAATAATGCTTTTATATGCCCATGTTCGTTTTAATATGGCTGTCAGTTTGTTTTGTTGTGTGGCGCCACCGTCGATACAACTAACGCCTCTAGTGATAGAAACTGAAACTACACGCGTTGCCTAGCAAATGACAGTTAACTGACCGATAAGTACTTAATCCGCCAGAAACGTTGAGTTAAATGTTTGTCGTTTTAGTGACGTATTTGAGGGAAGATTAGGCCTAAACGGACACTGTAATACGCTATATTTATGTAAAACTTGAGTTTAGCTCTTAAACTGAGACTGTAATACCGGGCCTATGTATACAAAGATTTTAGAGTTGTCCAATTAAATCAAATTTTTTTTTTTAATTGCATATACACAAACATTGGATTTTTTTCCTGTCAGGAGTCAAACGGTATTTTTATTGAAAAACTTTTTAACACCTCAATAGAGACGAAGTTGGGATATTATAGAAGAACCAGGAACTCAAGGCACCTACAGGGCTTTCGACCTGTCATCAGCTGGTTTACATGATCATTTTATGCGCTTGCGCAACGTTCACCAATTATGCCTTCTTATTGAGTTCCCTTAGCAATGTAATTTTTTGAAAGTAAAAGTAAGTAAAGTAAGCCCTGTAGATGCTTTGAGTTCCTGGTTCTTCTATAATATTCCAACTTCGTCTCTATTGAGATGTTAAAAAGATTATATAAAAAAAAAATATTAATTAAATAAATTATTAGGATGGTGTAAAAGTTGAAGACAACTGTAAGTACATAAACTTCACATGGTCTTTGACCTTATCAATATTCATTGAGAAACCTAAAAAGTGTTTAAATATTTGAAGGCTGTATGTATGATTTGTATACAAATATTTATATTAACAAGGGTAATTTACTTAATTATATAATATATTGGACAATATATCAAACGCCGTTTTACTAAGATCTTACCTCAATAGCGCTAAGTATTAATCTTGTCTTATAGTAAACCTTCAATAGATCAATAATACCTTACAATTAGGTAGTTGACCTTAACAATAAATTGATATTAGGTAATTTTATGTCTACATGTATTGGTAGGTAATTATATATTTTTAATAAACATACTGCTGACATATTTATACTCAAAAAAGTAATTGGTAAGACGTATGAAAGTAGTGTTGTTGATAAATATATTGTAAGAAGAATTATGGCAGGTAATTAGTGTTCGACATTGCCCAAAATTAAACAGAAGGTTTCGATCAGCTGCTAAAAACATTAAAAACTGACTGCTTGAAAGAATGCGCGTGAATTTGGCTAAATTGAATTGTTTAAATAGTAATAGGTAAAACAATAACTCCAGGCTTTCGCGGAGAGGAGTAAATGATGCGTCGATTTCTCGGGTACTCCGCGTCGTAGTTTTATGGTTCCTCCTGGAACCGTGTCCCTGACGTTTCGACTGGACGTTGCCAGTCATCCTCAGAAGGGTAGTGGTGGCTTCTTCAGTAGTCTTCGGCTGCGTCGATAAGGCGTAGTTACTTTCCCTTCTGAGGATGACTGGCAACGTCCAGTCGAAACGTCAGGGACACGGTTCCAGGAGGAACCATAAAACTACGACGCGGAGTACCCGAGAAATCGACGCATCATATATATATATATATATATATATATATATATATATATATATATATATATATATATATATATATATATATAAATATATATATATATATATATATATATATATATATAAATATATATATATATATATATATATATATATATATATATATATATATATATATATATATATATATATATATATATATATATATATATATATATATATATATATATATATATATATATATATATATATATATATATATATATATATATATATATATATATATATATATATATATATATATATATATATATATATATATATATATATATATATATATATATATATATATATATATATATATAGCTCATATTATTATGTTTTCACGATGTAAGTATCTTATAAATTACATTATATCATAACAGTTTATAAACAGTATTATTGTATAATTTCTAAGAAGACAAGACTTCTGCTTCAGCTAAATGTTGAGGCTACGACACAACATTTGGTTTCGGCCAAAGTCACTATGAGTAATAGAGTAAACAGAACACTTAGACCAGTAATGTCCAATCCAAGCATCTAAAAGGAAGCACAAAATTGCTGTCCATAATGCAATTGTAGAGACTAATTTGGCGTATGCCAGTGAAACTTGAATGTGACAAAAGACACACATGAATGTAGAATAAATATTGTATAAATGAGATCATTTATATGTAATAATTAATGCCACGACACTTTTAAAGTTATTTTAAAACAAGTATATCAAAAAAAAAATTGAGTTCATTCTTTTTAAGTTTTCTTCACGTTGAAATGAAGAATAAAACAATATTTATGTCAGTCCGTAGATTGTTTATATTCATACTGCCAATGTCAAACACATAATGTTAAATGCAGTTGTTTTATGCAGCAAACAAATTCAAATACAGAACATACATAATATATTGCGTAAATGATACTTAAACAATTACACTTTTTATTTATTTATCTTGGCAATTTCTTCTAACCAACCAATTTACAAAGTGTGACAAAATTATGTATGTGCAACAAAAGAATGAAAGCGACAATTAAAGAAAACATATATTACACTAAGAAAAGAATTAAAAAAAAGTAAATACCTACTTCATACTAAAAAAGGATTTGTAAAGGACAAGGATAGAAAATCGAATACTCTTGAAACTCGAATCCGATCCCGATTTCAAATTTTCATTTAGAACTTACCTATCTGTCGCCTGCGTACATTCAAATGAACGACAATTACTATTAAAACATACCTACCTACCGCATTCATTCCACGTTACAAAGGTAGGTTCTTAGCGAATCGGATCGTATTGGTGTTTAGGGATAAATATTCCTTCTTTAGTTTTTTCTTGAAAATACAAAGTATGTTAGATGACGGAATGGAAGGAGGTTTATAAGTTTATTAAGTGAATGTAGGACAAAGAAAATAGATTTGTTGACATGCGACACATGTTCATCAATGGAGATTCCAAGATCTTTTACAACCCTGGTAAAATGAATTCATTGGTTAAGTGGGAGTTGCAAATTCCTTATAGAAAACTGTTCAATTTTATCAAAATGACTTATGAATAAACTAATATTATCATGCACCTTTGTTGTTTAACGTTTTTCCGAACAATGTGAAAGCATTGAGGACGCTTGCCTTGTTTAAGAATAGTGTCGGGCAGCATGTTTTGATGAAAAGCACTCCCATCAAGTCTTTCTTGCTAAAACTTGTTGTATAAAACTGTTGATTTTGAGAGGATGTTCTATTTGTGATAAAATTTATAATGAAATTTCTTGTTAAAATTAATAGTTAATTTATGTTGATAGGGCTTGAAATATGTGGTCACCCTATACTTTTTATTCTTGTCATGTTTTTTTTTCTCTGTAATAGCTGTCTGTGTATTGTCACAAGTATCTTCCTAGCACTCAACTACAGACAATTGTGTTCTGAATAATAATTTCAATATTATTTATTGTTTACCATAGACATATTTCACTTATTGTAAAGTCATTCATCTCTATACAGGTTCAACCCTAGTGAGATAAATGACCACAATATAATATATTTTTTATGTAAATTTAGCAAATAAATAAATAATAAATAAAAAAGTTTTAACATGTATTGTCATCGGTAATACACAAATTCTGAAAGTTTCAGAGCTTCAACTGGTCGGTAAGTTAGTTAAGAATCAATAACAAAATTACAGTACAGACAGACAGGTGAAGTGCATAAAAAATGTTTTTTAATAACTGAAGTATTTGTATATAATGGTATTTTGTTGTTAAAATAGGGATAGATGTATTAATTCATTTGATTAAATTTATAATAATTGTTGTTTTTTTATGTAAATTTGTACTCATTCATTTACAGTAGGTATAAATAGAGATTGTTGGGAAAAAGGATGAATTAATTTTATTACAACCTATTCCCCAGATAGATAACTATTGTAGATCTATGTATATAAATGAAGGTATAAAAATAATCTATGAGTGTAATTACATGTAATAAATTGTGCAAACTCAGTTAAATCTTTGTTCATTATCAGACTATGGGCCGGTATTACAGTCTCAGTTTAAGAGCTAAACTCAACTTTTACAAAAATATAGCCTATTACAGTGTCCGTATAGGCCTAATCTTCCCTCAAATACGTCACTAAAACGACAAATATTTAACTCAACGTTTCTGGCGGATTAAGTACTTAACTGTGAGTCAACTGTCATTTCTCGACTCGTTGCTAGGCAACGAGTGTAGTTTCAGTGTTCTATCACTAGAGGCGTTAGGCAACGAGTGTAGTTTCAGTGTTCTATCACTAGAGGCATTAGTTGTATCGACGGTGGCGCCACACAACTAAACAAACTGACAGCCATATTGAAACAAACATGGGCATTTAAAAGCAATATTTTGGTGAAAAAAATTTAAATTCATGTTGGATAGTAAAATAATAGTAATTCAAGTCGTAGCGTCCCGTTTTGTAGTTGGTATTATTTGAGGTTATTTAAAATTTGACAGATTATAACCACAGAAAAAGTAAAATATGTCTATAATTGAAGATTTAGTAACTGACATGTCATATTGCACTGTAATACGGAAATGGATTCAATCTCCCCTTAACATTAATCTTGAGTTTAACAAACTCAATGAGTTGAGGGCCGACTGTAATACCGGGCCTATGTAGGTAGGTATATAGGAGCCATTATTAATCAGTGTAACATTACAACATTATTATTTATCATACCTATGTATGTATGTATGTATATAAAGGTATGGGTAAATTATAAGTGGCATCACCACTCAACCAAATAGATAATTGAGGTTCGCTAAAACAATTTGCACACATTATTGATTGTAGATTACCCAATATACACACACATCCTAATTTTTATGCAAAATTCATTGTAAATTACCATTAATACACATTTATTCATGAAAGCACGAAAAATAGGATAAAAGCACACTGATTTCACTACATACATGTATATGACGTTTCAATTATAAATGATTATCCAAAATTTCACACAATTTTGATTGTGAAATACCTAATATACACAAATACAAATTTTCACACAACATCCCCCATACACACATATCCAAAATTGCACACATTACGTGATGAGATACACGCACATATTGTGCTTTCATTTTATAAAGGTAATGCTCACCCTCACACCTGACACTGGTTACCCTAAATTGTGGGATATACCGTAATGGTTTGTATGTACATATATACTAAATAATCACACATTCATAGTTGTATTTACTTTAATGTAAATTATGTATTTACGTGATTGTAAATATTGTATTTACTTGATTGTAAATATTGTATTTACTTGATTGTAAATTATGTATTTACTTGATTGTAAATATTGTATTTACTTGATTGTAAATATTGTATTTACTTGATTGTAAATATTGTATTAACTTGATTGTAAATATTGTATTTACTTGATTGTAAATATTGTATTTACTTGATTGTAAATATTGTATTTACTTGATTGTAAATTATGTATTTACTTGATTGTAAATATTGTATTTACTTGATTGTAAATATTGTATTTACTTGATTGTAAATTATGTATTTACTTGATTGTAAATATTGTATTTACTTGATTGTAAATATTGTATTTACTTGATTGTAAATATTGTATTTACATGATTGTAAATTATGTATTTACTTGATCGTAAATATTGTATTTACTTGATTGTAAATATTGTATTTACTTGATTGTAAATTATGTATTTACTTGATTGTAAATATTGTATTTACTTGATTGTAAATATTGTATTTACTTGATTGTAAATATTGTATTTACATGATTGTAAATTATGTATTTACTTGATTGTAAATATTGTATTTACTTGATTGTAAATATTGTATTTACTTGATTGCAAATATTGTATTTACTTGATGGTAAATTATGTATTTACTTAATTGTAAATATTGTATTTACTTGATTGTAAATATTGTATTTACTTGATTGTAAATATTGTATTTACTTGATTGTAAATTATGTATTTACTTGATTGTAAATATTGTATTTACTTGATTGTAAATATTGTATTTACTTGATTGTAAATATTGTATTTACATGATTGTAAATTATCTATTTACTTGATTGTAAATATTGTATTTACTTGATTGTAAATATTGTATTTACTTGATTGCAAATATTGTATTTACTTGATGGTAAATTATGTATTTACTTAATTGTAAATATTGTATTTACTTGATTGTAAATATTGTATTTACTTGATTGTAAATATTGTATTTACTTGATTGTAAATTATGTATTTACTTGATTGTAAATATTGTATTTACTTGATTGTAAATATTGTATTTACTTGATTGTAAATATTGTATTTACATGATTGTAAATTATGTATTTACTTGATCGTAAATATTGTATTTACTTGATTGTAAATATTGTATTTACTTGATTGTAAATTATGTATTTACTTGATTGTAAATATTGTATTTACTTGATTGTAAATATTGTATTTACTTGATTGCAAATATTGTATTTACTTGATGGTAAATATTGTATTTACTTGATTGTAAATATTGTATTTACTTGATTGCAAATATTGTATTTACTTGATGGTAAATATTGTATTTACTTGATTGTAAATATTGTATTTACTTGATTGCAAATATTGTATTTACTTGATGGTAAATATTGTATTTACTTGATTGTAAATATTGTATTTACTTGATTGCAAATATTGTATTTACTTGATGGTAAATATTGTATTTACTTGATTGTAAATATTGTATTTACTTGATTGCAAATATTGTATTTACTTGATGGTAAATATTGTATTTACTTGATTGTAAATATTGTATTTACTTGATTGTAAATATTGTATTTACTTGATTGCAAATATTGTATTTACTTGATGGTAAATTATGTATTTACTTAATTGTAAATATTGTATTTACTTGATTGCAAATATTGTATTTACTTGATGGTAAATTATGTATTTACTTAATTGTAAATATTGTATTTACTTGATTGCAAATATATTATTTACTTGATTGCAAATATTGTATTTACTTGATTGCAAATATTGTATTTACTTGATTGCAAATATTGTATTTACTTGATGGTAAATTATGTATTTACTTAATTGTAAATATTGTATTTACTTGATTGCAAATATTGTATTTACTTGATGGTAAATTATGTATTTACTTAATTGTAAATATTGTATTTACTTGATTGCAAATATTGTATTTACTTGATGGTAAATTATGTATTTACTTAATTGTAAATATTGTATTTACTTGATTGCAAATATATTATTTACTTGATTGCAAATATTGTATTTACTTGATTGCAAATATTGTATTTACTTGATTGCAAATATTGTATTTACTTGATGGTAAATTATGTATTTACTTAATTGTAAATATTGTATTTACTTGATTGCAAATATTGTATTTACTTGATGGTAAATTATGTATTTATTTAATTGTAAATATTGTATTTTCTTGATTGCAAATATTGTATTTACTTGATTGCAAATATTGTATTTACTTGATTGCAAATATTGTATTTACTTGATGGTAAATTATGTATTTACTTAATTGTAAATATTGTATTTACTTGATTGTACTTAAGTAAATTATGTAAATTGGATTGTTATGAGTATAGATAGTACTGAGCAGGGTTCTTATAATATAATAATATAAATGTACCTATTATAAAAAGAGACAAACTTGTATTTTTCCTTGTTCCTTATCCTAGTCCTTGGTGGTGTGCTGCCGAGGTGATCGTATTCAGAGCAGATATCTTCCATCGCCCGCCATCTTCTTTCTATGGTGACACCGCCTCTGAAATATAAAAACCGTCCGTTAGTCTTTTGCAATCCATGCCAAATCGTTTTTAATTTATATAAGAAACATAATAAAGATAATGGAGATCTAGTTGGCACCTGTCAGATAATATTATTTTCTCACTATATCAACACTCCCAACACGTTTCAGAGACAGATTTAACTTAAATAAAATATGTAATCTCTTAGATCTACTATATTGTACATAGTACCTATACTAGACAATATAATTATATTAAAATTACTTTCACACACCAACTGATGTTGCCAATAGTGGAGTATGCCGACGCTTATCTAGACGCTACTGAAGATCAACTTGACATTCTTCAGAGACTGTATATGAAAGCAGGAAAAGGTCCAAGAGTGTCCAAGAGGCTCAAAATCCAATAAACAACAAGTACATATACATCTTCCTACATTCCAATCAAACAGATCCTCAGTTCAGGCAATGATATTGCCTGAACTGAATTTTAACTTCATCATAACATAAATATTTTTTTTCTTCTCTTTCGTATATATTATTTTTGATGAAATTTTGACGAAGTTAGGAGGGATGCTGCCGAACTGCTCCAGGCAACAGATTGGAAGGCCGAGGCGGGAGACAGGAGGTTGGAGGCGAAGACTCACGGAGGCCAAGGCTCGATATGGGCCGTAGATCCATCGAAGAAGAAGAAGAAATTCATGAAGTAAATCTTGAAAGATTTTGATTTTTCTACCTATTTTATTACTCAATTGTTAAGATTTGATTTCTGTATTATTATTGTATGTATTTATTTCTTCTCGTTCATATTATTATAAATTAATTTATTGTTATTGTTACTTTCTCTGTCAACATAGTTTAATTTATTTTATTTGTTAATACTTTTTTCTACCAAGCATTTAAATTTGTAATATTGCACGAGTAAATTCGTAATTGGAATATATTTATATTTAAAAGATTATGTAAATAATGTTATGTAATACATTCTGTGAATTTACCAACAAATAAAAATAAATAATTCCCTAAATTAAGCATTAATCCTTGTGCTATAGGTGAACGAATTCAGTCGAGGCAGGATTCGAACTCACGACCACTGGATTACTAGCCCAGCGCGCTATCCGCTCTGCCATCGACCCATCTAAATCATGCAAATGTTTATTAGTTTTTATTAATAATATTTATAATTGCTACAAATGTATTTACTAGTGTAGTTAATTAGTAGAAAGAAATTACTAAATATTTTTTGCAAACAAATATTATAATTATTTTTTTCTAACACCCGGAGCAGTGAATAATTTATGGCAAGAATGCAATTTCTTCCAACCTACCCCAGTGTTTTCAAAGTAGAGAACCGAATAATGAAATAGAATGTCAAAAAATTTTCACCAAGATTCAAGGCTGACAAGAAACCTACATTTACAATAATGAAAAAAAAAAAAAAAATTTATTGAACTCAAAAATACTACTTCACCTATTTTATGTAAATGGTCTTATAGAGTGTATACACATACATAACATCATACCATGTCCCTCAAGGGGGTAGGCAGAGAGAACTGAAGGGCACTTATTTCTATCTTGACACACATTCATAGCCTCCTCGACATTCATACATCGTCTTATACATGTTCGTCTGTTGTTCATGCTTCTGACGTTTCCGTCTTTCAAAATACTATTCACATGATCGTGCCATCCCTTTCTTGGGCGGCACCGACCTCTCATTCATTCTCATCATGTGGCCAAACCATCTCAATGTGTTCACTTTCAGTGTATACCTACACTATAAACAAATAAAGTGTTTGGACATATGTACAATTAAAATTAAAAAGAATAAATGGTCACACTAAAGAAGACAGTTTAATGTTGGTCACAACCTACTCATTATCCAGGAATTCAATGAAATAATGTAAAGCCAAAGTTTTTTTTTACGTTATTTTCCAATATTTTAGAAAATGACATAAAATATTAGGACATGGTCGAATTTAAGATCCGTATTAAGTAGTTGTTGATTTTAACATAAGACACGTCCAATTGTAGTATGTATGTAAATAATACAATAGGTAAATGTATTTTGGGAAAATAAATATACCTAATATAATTAAGTGGGTATGTATGTATGTATGTTGTGCGTGTGCGTAAGCGATTAAGTTGATGTAAAATTTTTCGCAAAGTAAATCGCGCGAAACCCGCAATAATTCACAATCAAAATACACAGTTGTTTTATTTGGTGGGCAAAGTATGTAGGTATGGGGAGCGCCGACAGAAATAGACGGGACTACAGATCCGCAATAAGCGGCCGAAAGTCGATCGCACCGCCCAGAGTGATTGCTGGCGACGAGAGCGAAAAAAAAATTGCAACGTATTTGTTATTAAAAAATATTGTCGGCCTTCGTGGCTTTTTTTTTTAAATGAATGTCCTTGTTAAACAAGTACATATTATACATCTTCCTACGTTCCCTAAAATAAGCAAATAAATGCTTGTGCTTAGGTGAACGAAATCGGTCGAGGCAGGATTCGAACTCGCGACCACTGGATTACTAGCCCAGCGCGCTAACCGTTCTGCCACCGACCCATCTAAAGTTTGTTAGGTATCTGAATGCTGATCAAGATCCCTGATTCGATTCCCGGTGGAGACACAGTTTTTAATTGTTTTCAGTCTGGATCTATGAGACGATTAATATCCAGAATGTCTCCAGAATGTGGCAACTTTTTATTGGGTGCATGTTAAATAAATATTTGGCATGGTATCTGTTAGTTGCCCGAGAAGAAATATTAAATGAAAATATATTTGTTATTTATTCACTTTTTATGAACCTATAATGTTAAAATTTTGTGTGTTCGGGTACGTGCATTACCTTATAAAAGTAAAAACGACACATGCGTGTATCTCCACATACCAGTCTCGTCTCACCTTAAAAGGCACTACATTCAGAATGGGTGGGGAACCTCATTGTTAAACTATGTGAGATATTGTTTTGCCTCTTGATTAACCGGCTCTTAAGGGACACTCGAAAATGACAATAAAAAGAGTGGAAGCACTATTCCAAGCCGGTGCCTCAAAACCGATTTTTATTTTATGTTTGGGTAAAAATAAACGTGTGCATTAAAATGGTTATGATTATTAATACAAACACATACACGAAAAAATCAAAATCATTATTATTATTAAGGTTGAAAAACAAGAAAAATAGAAAGAGAAAGGAGAGGAAATCGGGATTGGGTAAACAGATTAATATTGTTTGCTTTAGTTTTAGTTTGGCTGAACCAGCCCCCCTTACACAACGTGTCATAATTTAGCTCGAGAAAAGATAACTGAATGTATGGAAGTGACAGGCAACTCTCACTTCCATAAATTCAGTTATCTTTTCTTGAGAAAAATAGCACCTTGTCTAGGGGGTTGTCTCTCGTTCAATTCATATTTTCTTCATCGAGCGCCCTTAATTCATTTTTACAATTTAACCGAACAATCTCAATGTGTTCACCTTTAAATCTATCTTTTTTTAATTAATTTATTTAAGGAACAAATATAGTCTTATAAAATAAACAGAAAAAATACACTATGAAAAAAGACAGACCAATTGCTTTTGTCCACAATTGATGAACATTAAATAATCATAAAAGTATTTACCTACATTACAAACAAAAAATTAATATAAAATACATATTCATATATTTCTCACATTTGCCCGTGACGGGAGAGGAAGGGAAGGAAAAAGGAAGGGAGAAGGACTTAATATGTAAATGCTGTGAAAAATAACAATCTGTTAGATAAAAACAAAAATCAAAATAAGTACACAAATAAAATTTTTACACAGGTTTACGCCGCTATGCATAATAATAAGTAAATAATAATTAAATAATTTAATAAAAAAGTAAATCGAATACGGACATATTAATACTATGAACAGTTCTTGATCCTTTTAATCGTGGAGTGGTTTGTGGCGCATATATCACACAAGCAAAAAATCACAAATTTGCGCACTGCGCGTCCACATGACGGACTCAAGACTGAATATAGCATTTTTTTACCGTCATAGTACACAGAACAGTCAAGATAATATGGATAAACAAACAATAAACTATAATTTAATAAATATGCAAACGAGTTTTCAATGTAAATGAATATCAGTAACAGCTGAACCAATTATTTAAAGGCCATCAAAGCTAGATGTAAGCATACAATACGATAGTGACAACAATGTATTATGCTAGTGAGATATTTTAATGAAAACATGAAATAGGGAAAAATCGAAAGACGATAAATAAAAAATGTAAATGCGATAAATGGATGGTTGCTATTATAAAATAGAAATAAACGTTACGTTCGGTTCTCTCTGCCTACCCCGTGATGGACACGACGTGTTGATGTTATTTTACCACACTACCTCAGAGGTTTAATTTCTATAGAGTTGATTCTCAAGAAAATAGACCTTAGTCACTTATAAAAAGATAAGATAAAAGAGTAGAAAAATCAGCGCCTGTATCTTCGACATATACACGTGAGACATGAATATAAAAAGAACGAGTGGGTTGTCGCCAAAACTAAACTCCTAACTAACAAGTCATTGTATAAAGTATTCAAATTTTGTATGGAAAATATTCAGCGTTTTCACGAAACGAGTTTGGTAAATTGTTTTTGATTTTAATGTTTTATTATGAAAACTTGATAATTTTTCAATGCCATTTTATGAAAGTAATGTGCCTTTATACCGATTTGAAAATAAAAATATCAAATTTTAAGTTTCCCGAGCTTGGGGTCACTTTGAAATATTTGACAGGCAAAAAAAATCGAGAAACACTGATAAGACATCTGTCAAAATCGAGGCCTAAATGAGTATTAGATAAACAAATTGAATGAGTACTTTAGTCTATAATCGATAAAGTAAAATAAACACGCCGTGCATAGTAGACAGCACATATACACACAAATACATTGTGATGAAACTTTCAGAATACAATCTAATCATGATACTAGTTGATAATCTGCAATAAAAAAATACCCTTAAAAATTGCGAATTCATAACACCTCACTATATCCCTTTGGGTTAGTGAGGAGTAAAAGCACGTTACGATGGTTTGGCAACGGAAAAAGAATAAATGAAGAACGACAGACAAAAAATTAAAGGGTTGATAGGGAGGAAATGAGAGGAACGGATGTATTGATAAATTTATATAGCACCATTGCTGTGTTTTCACTGCTTCAAGGACGCGTAACAGTAATGTACGGTCCTAAAAAAAAACATTGACACCACCACATGAACAATATTCAAAAATAAGAAAACATCAGGGGGGCAAGTCTGGTTCAACCGGCGAAATCAAAACCCTCACGATTACCAATAATATGGATATAATTATTATATGGAGTTCTATAATATCTTTAAATGTTATAGAACTCCATACGATATTTATATCCATGATATGGGTAATCACTAGGGTTTTGATTTCGCCGGTCGAACCAGACTTGCCCCCCCTGGGTTTTAAATAACAGACGAGTACGTATGAAAGACACAGAACAGATTGATTCCCTCTTCTGCGAAGAAAGAGTATGTGAGTGGGGCGAAGAAGTCTGTGGCGCTCGGTTTTCTCTGCCTATTTCTAGAATAAGGACTCGACGTAATGGAATGTATTACTATGTATATTTCTAACAAAACTATTTGCAATGATTTAAGCATAACATTTAATCGATTAATTTAAACGTTGTTAGAACAATCACCTGCTTTTCTGACGAAAGAAACTATGTCAAGTAATCAATGAAACACGCATCTGATAACAAGTTTCCACATTTGGATTGTATGCATTATACGAAACAGGACAAAAAAATCATCATCATCATTGGCACTACAGCCCTGTGTGGGCCCTGGCCTCCTCCAGAATCCTTCAAGGTCATCTTAAGTTGGGCCTGCCTCTGCTTCTTCTGCCCTCTGGATTGGTATTAAGAAACTTTTTGAGGATACGATCATCATACGTCCGGCTGACATGTCCCAACCACTGCAGTCTACGTACTTCTATGATTTGTACAATTTTGGGTTCGCCATATAATGCATGTAGTTCGTCGAATATTTTTTAATTCCATATACGCAAACATTGCATTTTTTCCCTATCGGGAGTCAAATGATATTTTTATTGACAAACTTTTTAACATCTCAATAGAGACGAAGTTAAAATATTATAGAACAACCAGGAACTCAAGGCACCTACAGGGCTTACGACCTGTCGTCGGCTGGTTTACGTGATTACTTTATGCGCTTGCGCAACTTTCACCAACTATGCCTTCTTATTGAGTTGCCTAACCAATGTAATTTTTGAAAGATCTATATATTTACAATTAAAAAATATTCGATTTACATACACATTGGTACAAGTAGGTACCTAAACAAGCCAAAAATGAAATAATAATTCTGGCGCAGTTCAGGGGTGACATCTGTGCGAGACAGTCACATAATTTATAAAGACTGTTGCTTTCATTATTTATATACAAACCAATTTCTCAATAGATGGCGTTACAAAAAGGTTTCTTCGTTACTTTATATATGGAAAAAGTAGGTAATAATGTATTATTTTCAGGTGAATTGTTACACATTATTCAAATATATAGAACTATCAATAATTACATTGATAAGGGAACTCAATAAGGCATAATTGGTGAACGCATAAAGTGATCATGTAAACCAGCCGATGGCAGGTCGTAAGCCCTGTAGGTGCATTGAGTTTCTGGTTCTTCTATAATATCCCAACTTCGTCTCTGTTGAGATGTTAAAAAGTTTGTCAATAAAAATACATGTAGTTCGTGATTATTTCGTATCCTTCAAAGTCTTTCTCAGGATTTTCCTTTTAAATACTCGTATCAAAAGGCTGTTTTCGTCTATTTTTGTTAACATCCAGCATTCAGCTCCACACGCTACGACAGGTCTGTGAAGTGTTTTATATCTTTCTTTCCCCTTAGCGCTTTTGTCCCGTTTCTATCGGGGTACGCTTTGACCATGATCCTGGAATTGGCGAGTCTGGTTATTAGGTATATATCAAGAGGAAAAGAACAAATTCTCAAAACACAGTAATGTGCGTTCGAAACTAAAAAAATGTCCATGCATCGTCTTATACGTTTTCTATTATTCATAATTCATAGAAAATTTAGTTTTTTTTTAATTGTGGAAAAAATTGATACAACAGATAAAAATTGGATAAATCGGATAATTCACTAGTTTTTCTTATAAAATGCTAACCAGAGATCGCGGTATACAACACGAAAATATATATATATATATATATATATATATATATATATATATATATATATATATATATATATATATATATATATATATATATATATATATATATATATATATATATATATATATATATATATATATATATATATATATATATATATATATATATATATATATATATATATATATATATATATATATATATATATATATATATATATATATATATATATATATATTTCGACGTGGAAAAAAATATATAAACAAGATGCCAGCTACAAATTTGAACAGGAAAAAATACATCAAAAAATATTTTTTAACAGATTTTTAATTATCTCAATAGAGACGAAGTTGGAATATTTATTGTAGGAGAACCGGGAAATCAAGGCACCTACAGGGCTTACGACCTGTCATCGGCTGGTTTGCGTGATCACTTTATGCGCTTGCGCAACGTTCACCAATTATGCCTTTAAATGAGATCCCTATCAATTCAATTTTGAAAGTTCTATATATTGTAATACTGAAATTCTTTTCGCTTGAAAATAAGGAATTTTTACTACAACCATCTATGGCTGTAGTAAAAATTCAGCCGGTTCTCCTACAATAAATATTCCAACTTCGTCTCTATTGAGATAATTAAAAATCTGTTAAAAAATATCTTTGACTCCCGACAGGGAAAAAAAAATCCAATGTTTGCGCATATGCAATAATAAAAATATTCGATTACATCAAAAAATATATAAAATACTATTATAAATACTATTTGATGGAAGTGTTTAAATTGTGTGCGCTTCTGGTCATCGAGGTGGACCTGTGACGACATTAATTTGTTAAGCAAGTGTTGGAAGCCACGCAAGTTGAAGGTTAGGTATATGCTATTTTTTCAATCTGTTAGTTTTATTTGTCATACCAATTTTTACTCTCCACTACTGTATTTAAACTACAGGGTATTCCAATAAAAATAAAACTATTAAATAAAATATATTATAATAATTAAAAATATATAATAATTATTATTATTACTGGAGGGCAAGATAGAAGGTCGCCGAGGGACTGGAAGGAGACAGATGTCCTGACTGCGTAATATTAGGGAATGGACGGGCTTCAGAACTGCGGAGCAGATATTCTGGGCAGCACAAGACAGAGAGGGATCCACCATAGTGATCGCCAGTGACGGGGGTTCTTGACAGGACACCAGAAGAGAAGAATAATAATGAACATTTTTTTGCACCTGTACAATTAGCCAAGTAGTGAGTTTATTACCGAAAGGCGATATCTTCATTAAGAATTGCTAAAATATTTTTTAAATGAATTTCCCCTCCATATAGATCTATAAAAATGAGTGGGTTATAACCAGCAACATTCTCTATCCAGTGGTACAGGGATGCCCAGGATAAAGAAGGGTGGAAAAAGATGAAGGAGGACATACAGCAGTGGAGAGATGTGGCTGAGAAGAAGATAGCCAGCAGTGTCCGACCGAACATCCGGCTTCGGCTAAAAGAAAACCGCCTTCGGATTCGGCCAAAAGAAAACCAACTTCGGATTCGGTCAAAAGAAAACCAACTTCGGATTCGGTCAAAAGAAAAACCAACTTCGGATTCGGCTAAAAGAAAACCAACTTCGGTTTCGGCTAAAAGAATACCAACTTCGGATTCGGCTAAAAGAACACCAACTTTGGATTAGGCTAAAAGAAAACCAACTTCGGTTTCGGCCAAAAATAACCCGAAGTTTTTGCCGCAAAAACAGTTTACAACTGAACAACTCGAAAGGAATTTGGCTAGTAATAAATTGCTTTGTATAAAACATTAAAGAGTTAAATCTGGTCCTTGTAGCAATTACATATACATCCTTATCATCATCATCGGCTCCAAATCCTAAAGTGAGACCTGGCCTCCGAAAGAAGTCCTCGCCTTTCCACTCTGTCAAGGGCTCCATGTCTCCAACTGACCACGCTCAAAGAGTCCAGGTCCCCCTGGATGCAGTCCATCTATCTCCATCTCAATCCCTCGGCGTCCTTCTATCTTGCCCTCCATTATTAATTGAAACAAGTGGTATTTTTCTCCCCCATTATGTCACCTAGATATGCGATCTTGCGGACATTTATTGTAGACAGGAGGTGCCTATAAATAGTCTTTCTGGCTCGACTTTTGTTACCAAATCGGTTCAAGAGATTTTGAGCATTCTGCAATGCAACTATGTAACTACACCTCAAAAGTTTAACCTTCTGCGTCCAAGTGTCACAGCCATATAACACAGATCACAAATTACATTCCATTATTTTCTGATAACATTTTTTATATTGACGTAATAATTATTTTATTTTATTTCAATAAAAATTCTTTCTAACTTCTTTTTTACGACTAGTGTATAAATAATAAAAAGTTTCTCCACAATTTGCATCGATATTTAAGTATTATAAATTTTCATAGTAAGAAAAATGTAAAAAATGAATAAACAAATGAAAATGGTTATATCGTTATAAATGAAATAATATGACAACCGTGGCATTATAATTTTCCCCTATTACATAGTAGTGGAGAGTACAAATGACAAACCATATTGGTTCGTTGTATGTCGTACGTATGTATTTTTCCAAAGGTTGTATTTGTGACGAACCATTGGATAGAAAATTTGTCAGAAGCGATAAACGACCCATATTAATTGTCAGTTTACCACACATGGCGCTTATTATCTTATTAAAGCTATCGCAAAATCATAGAAAATTGCGATAGTATATTATGTTCTGAGTCGTGATTTCACAATTTTAAAGGATATTTATTCACATTTATTTATTTTTAAGATTTTTTTAAATAATGCAATTATTAGGGAATGTCATCTCTTTTTACTGAGATCTCGAAATATAGCTATCGAAAAACAACTTGAGCCAATAACGTGGGTGCGCAGATCGCTAATTAGTGTATTTTTATTGTTTGGTATAAGTGCACATAGAAAAGGCTCAAGAAATTTAACGGCAACTGTATTGAGATCTCGCACCAATGTTGCATTAAAATACCTATGTTCGAGATCAAGCAGCAGCAATTATATGACCGCAGCATTGTTAAAGAAAAAAGAAAGTAATTTCGTTGTTCAATAGTAAGGAATAATCAATATTTCTTCTTAATACGAGTCCTCGCATCAGGAAGAAATAACTATATCAGTCTGCACGCGGAAGTTGACGACCAGCGATTTTGCCAAGTGTCTAAGTCGAAAACTCTGTGTTAACTTCTCAATCACCGCAGACTCGGTGGGTAAAATAATGGGTATTTTACACGCCACCACAAATTGAAACTCGAAGTTACTTTCAAAAACAAGCATAAAAATCAAATATATTATTTTTATAAACTTTATTGTAGATTCTGATCATATTTTATTGTTTATTTCTTGGAAGTAAATTAACTTTTGAAAAACACAGCGATATTTTCCTAAAATTGTTTTCCTTTTCATTTATCCTTGTATAAAAAAATAATATATTTAGTAGAGATGTAGCTATACAGAAGAGAGACAGAGAGAGAGAGAGAGAGAGAGAGAGAGAGTTGTTGACCATTGTCAAAAGACGCAAAGCCGCACACTTAGGTCACATATTCCGTGGTGAAGCCGTACACTTTGGTCACATGTCCCCTTTATAACTTATAGTGGAGAGAAAGATAGAAGGAGAGAGTTGCTGACCGTTGTCAAAAGATGCAAAGCCGCACACTTTGGTCACATATTCCGTGGTGAAGCCGCACACTTTGGTCACACATTCCCTTTATAACTTATAGTGGAGAGAAAGATAGAAGGAAGACGGAGTATATTACTTAGTGTGTTAAAGAACAGCGTGTCTTGAAACCTCAGACAGTGGTTGTGAATTCCGGATGCAGCATCACTAAGTAGGTTGGTGTAAGATTGGGATGAGATTTGTACTATGATAGAACTCCATATGAAAATTATATCCTTGATACCTATGGGTAATCGTGAGGGTTTCGATTTCACCGTTTGGCGGGACTTGTCCCCCTGTTTTGTGCAAATTATGTTTGCTGAGAATCAAGTAAAAATTATGTTTGCTGACTTTCAAGGCAATCCATGGTATGGCTACCACGTATCTTACAGACTTCTGCATACCTCTCACCGTAAAAGAGCGACAACAAACACTTCGGTCAGCCACCAAATCCATGATTGGCAAGTTAACTGAAATAAATAGAGTCAACACTACATCCATAAGTGATTGTGCTTTTGTTGTGGCTGGACCAGCCTCGTGGAATAAACTACCACCTCAACTGAGGCGAATCGACAACTTGGCCCTATTCAGGAAACATCTGAAAACTCACTTCTTCCGCGAGTCTTACAAAAACATGTAATATATATTCGAAGCACCCTATTAGTTATAAAAGTACATTCGGGGATCGTAAACCTTTCGAAAAGAAAAAATGAACACCATGTAGTGGATTGTATAGATACCTACATTTATTTTTTTTTTTTTTATTTTTTATTTGTTTTATTAAGAAATACAACAGCTGTTTACAAACATTTATAGGTATACAGTAAATAATTTTCTTATTTATATCGCCAATTACAGTATTTCCTAGTTATTAGTTACATTTTATATTGTTTATTCGGTAAAAATTCTCAATAAATACGAAAAAAGAATATTTCAAGTGATAATGGAGATGGAGATGATATCTATTTCCTTATTTTTAGCAACAAATAGAGACAAATAAAAGTATATAACATACAAATATTTTATGTACATTTTTTTATCTAGGGTAAAACATTTACGTACTGTTCATTTGTCATCTTTTTTTATAAATATCTTAAAATACGTTATTAAAAATATTTGTTAACTCGCAGATTATTTCAAATTGTGATTTCATTCGCTTATGTTTACAGTTCAATGAATTTATTGTTTATAATATATTATTTCAGTGCCATAACATTTTACTTGTTAGGTTTTATATATACTTTTCCATAATTTTTCTATAGTATATATTTAGATTTTTCACAAGAATATAGGCATCTTAATTAGACTATATATCCATTTATTGATTTTAACAGTTCTTTTTTATAGGATGCAATGCTTGATGAAAACAGGTCTATCTTTGTATTGGTCATACAGTTATTATTGAAACTAATACACGCTCTATTGACAAATGTGTTTAATATATAGTTTGTTCTACAGGACTCGATATAAAATAGTGTTTTATTTCTGTTGCTTCTAGATGGACAGTGGAAACGGATTGCACTCAGGAGTGCACTACTATCGACTATATTATTTAAAATTTTGTACAAGTAGACCAGATCAATAACTATCCTTCGGTCTTCCAGTGATTTTATTTTATAATGTGTAAGTGCTTGATCATAATACCGGAAATACCGACGGTTTCTGAAATTGTATTGTTTTATGCATTTTTTTTGTAATCTCTCTATAGCATTAATGTGGACAGTATAACTCGGGTTCCAGACCGCAGAGGCAAATTCCAAAAGACTTCGGATAAGCGAGTTGAACAGTATTACCAGCGAGTTGGGATTCCGGAAATCCTTTGTGTTTCTAAATATAAAGCCTAGGGTCTTGTAAGCACGGGAAGTAATATTGTCATAGTGTTTAATGAAATTTAATTTTTCGTCTAATATAATTCCCAAGTCCCTCATTTCGGACTTACGTTCTAGAGTCGAGCTATTTAATTTATAATCAAAGTTTATCCTGTTTTTGTTTCTGGTATAAGTTATAAAGTTACACTTGTCGATATTCAGGAACAGTTGATTTACCTGACAGTACTCTTTTAGTGCGTCGATGTCGTTTTGAAGATCAATACAATCAGTGATACACTCGATTTTTCGATATAGTTTAGCATCGTCTGCAAATAGTAATAAGTTCGAGGTTTTTACACAGTTTCCCATGTCGTTTATATATATTAGGAACAGGAGTGGTCCCAGATGGGACCCCTGGGGTACTCCAGAATGAATAGGTAAGTATGATGATGTGTATCCGCATACAGTTACCGCCTGAGACCTATTTTTTATGTAGGATTCAAACCATCTTAGGAGGTTACCCCTGATTCCCAGTTTATATAGTTTCTCCAACAAAATGTTATGATTAAGTTTATCAAATGCTTTGGAGAAATCACTATAGAAGGCGTCAACCTGTTTTCCTTCATGCATCGATTGTGTTATATAATGGGTAAACTCAAGTAGGTTTGTCTCAACAGATCTTTTGGTTCTGAATCCGTGTTGACTATTACTGATATATGGGTTTATTTTTGGGTTAATATGATTTATTATTATCTTTTCGAGTAATTTGCTAACTATTGGGAGTTTTGATATTGGTCGGTAATTTTTAACGTCACAACGATCTCCGTTTTTATGTATTGGAGATATCCATGCTTGTTTCCACACTGATGGGAAACAACCTTCGCGCAGAGATTTATTAAATATTATCGATAAAGGTTCCGATATCTCAGGCAAACAATTCTTCAAGAAAACCCCCGGTAATTTGTCGGATCCTGAGCCCTTGTTTATATTTAAGTTATTTATATACCTACTCACTAACGAAACGTCCACCTGTAAGTCATGTATTAATAATAGATTATTATCATTTAAAGGTTGCGTCTCGCCGCTTTCGTAAATATTTCTGTTTGAGTTTTGAATAAGTACAGACGTAAAATATTCGTTAAAAGCATTACAAATGGAGGCGGGTTTTGTAAAGACGTTGTCATTATACTTAATTTTGTTTGGGATATCACCCGATTTCTTTTTAGACTTTATATAAGAGAACAAACATTTGGGGTTAGATTGAATATTTTTTTCTATATTGATTAAATACTTATCATGGCATTGTTTTAATATTAGCTTTTGACGACCTCTTAATAATTTGAAAGATAAGTAATCCATTGGGTTTTTATATTTCTTCCACTTCCTATGAAAAGTCGACTTCTCTTTTATGACTCTTATAAGTGCCGGAGAATACCAACAGGGGTAGGAATTACCTGATTTAACTTTTTTTGTTGGTATGTATTCGCGAATCAGATCTGAAATTATTTGATAAAATTTGTCAACACATTCATTTGTAGTGAGGTCAGATAATTCTAATGCCCAGTCGTGCGATGCAAGACCAGACTTAATGTGTGGGTAGTCAGCTCTTCCATAAAGGGTAATTTCCCTATAATTGCCTTTCAATAAACGGTCTCTAGTTAAGTTAACAGGAAATGTCACCAGAAGTGGGGGGTGGAATGGGTCCGGCTTGCTAAAAGATACCTCGGATTTGTGGACTCTACAGTTTATATTTTTGGATAGGACGTAGTCAAGTAAATTACCTTGGCTATTGTGTATAAAGTTACATTGGTTCAAATCAGATAGAGAGAGAAACTCAAAAAATGATAAGCTTGCCAGACTGCCCACAGCGCCTCTAACTTCTGGCAGGCCATTGTCGTCTATGCTCCAGTGTATTTGCGAGAGGTTATAGTCTCCAAGCAACAGAAAGTCATCATTGGCTCGTAGGGACAAGATGTGTTCTACTTCATTTATGTGGGAAGATAAACTAGCAAGGTGACCGCCACCGGGAGCCACATATGCACAACATATATGAATACTTCTATTATGACCTATCACCAGAGATACCCATATATCCTCGGACAGTGATCTCCAGTTTGCCTGAGGCTGGGGGTCCAAATCTGATTTTATGGCAATCAGGACCCCTCCTCCCATTTCAGAGCCAGACATGTGTCTATCTCTCCGAAAGACAGTGTATCTGTCGTCGATAATTTCAGAGGACCAGATACCATCACACAGCCAAGTCTCCACCAAGCAAATGACGTCGTAATCGCCTGCCAGACAATTCAATAGCACTTCGTTGGTTTTCGTGCGGACACCTCTGATATTTTGGTAAAAAATTGACAGTTCACTTATAAGATTTGGAGCGCCGGCAAAGAAAATAATTTGACAATTTTAAAGAGTGCACATAGATAATCAATACAAATAAAATCCAAAATAACTTGATACGACCGCATGCTATTCGTAAACAAGACTCGTACAGAATACGGTGGACTAGTTCTGAATATAATGCTCCCAGTCGACAATAAATAAATAAAATAGAGTTGAAATATTTCATATACTATTTTATCACCGAGCGCAACAAGACACACGATTGACTGGGAATAGTGGGCCGATCTAAAATATATCGTTCCCAATTCATAATATAATAATATTAAGTAAAACAGATCACATAAATAATGTCGAGTCCTTGTGTAAACGGTATCACAAATCGCAACAAAACATTTGTCAGTAGAGCGGTATGAAATTGCGTACACGGTCAGAACAAAATATGATTTCATTGGTTCAGTTACGGCGCTATGTGTCGCGGTATGACAATCAGACATGCGCACTACAGGTAAGATAAGAATCGGACGTTGCGGGGTCGACAACATTTTATAATCATTGATTAAGTGGTTTACAAAAATGTCATGTTTTTTGGAAATGCATGGAGGGGCAATACAGCATGTACAAGACAAAACACACAACAAAGAATCGTGAGCGCAGCGGCCCAGCAGGACATGATCCCGACATTGTACATGATATAGCGTATATTGATAGTGGACTACTGTATTAGGTACTTATGTATGATGTACTGATATTGTCACATAGACAATACCTGGCGCCTGTGTACAGTTGACCCGTTACCACCCCATCCAATTATTCCATATCACGCTAATGGAACAAATAATTCATTACACACATTTCATCTAAATGTCACACTTACTACTAACAGACTAATTTTATGGTATCTACAATTAATGGGATTACATATATCACGTACATACAGCACATTCGTCTAGACGTGACAATAAACATCCGACACCTAGGTACTAGTCATCGCTCAGTGGTCAAAATTCTTAAAAATTACATCTATAATAATTGCAAAAAAATGGCATGTTCATTCCTCTTGTAAAAATATATTTTTCATTATTTTAAAAATAAAAAATGTTCGTTTTTATTCGCCTATATTCATTGCCTAGATTGTGCAGACGGTTAACTGAAGAATCAAAACTGATTGATGTATGGGTATTGCTGTGATAAAGAAGATAATATACATACTTACCTATCGATCTGTTGTTGTCTTTGTAGGTATATGATACTGTAATAATCAGAGACAGACAACGACAGCTGTTCGACATAAAAATTCCTACAGTAAAAAGTTAAAACAGACCGCAAAAATCTGTCGACAAATCAGAACACAAAATATCAAAAGTTAATCAAGGTCTGGCAGAGATATTCTAAGCTGCGAGATGTCATTGGACTGTTATGTATGTGGATGTATGGGAGTGTGTCCTCGAATATAAAACATAATGATGTAATTAACATACTCTCATAATACATATTATGTAGGTATTACAGAATTGCTGGAATTCCGACAAGATTGAATCGGAATGCTGATACTGGGAATCAAATCGGCATAGTTGTTTTCCTTTTCATTTATCCTTATACAAAAAAAAAATATATTTAGTAGAGATGTAGCTATACAGAAGGTTGATGGTTCGATAGAGTCTCCAATGAAAGAGTTTTAAATATGATGGCGGAGAGAAAAAGTTGCTGACCATTGTTAAAAGACGCAAAGCCGCACACATTGGTCACATATTCCGGGGTGAAGCCGCACACTTTGGTCACATATTCCGTGGTGAAGCCGAACACTTTGGTCACACATTCCATGGTGAAGCCGCACACTTTGGTCACATATTCCGTAGTGAAGCCGCACGCTTTGGTCACATATTCCGTGGTGAAGCCGCACACTTTGGTCAGACATTCCATGGTGAAGCCGCACACTTTAGTCACATATTCCGTGGTGAAGCCGCACGCTTTGATCACATATTCCGTGGATATCACGGCGGTCGGCAAGCAATAATCAGATATAGTAATCCACAAATCTTGTCACCTTTCGTAGGCTAGGTGCTGAATACATAGTTAAAAACTATTAATGTTCCATAATTTTACATATTTTTATAATTAACTGTCATACTCTTACTATACCTATTGATTTAAAAAAAAGTATTTTTATATATTTTTTGTTTATACAAGATGTATTAATTTTTATATACTTTTACATCTAAATAAAATTTACTATTATTATTATTATTAATAATAATAACTGAAGAACGTTATAAATATAATTATATCGTATTTAGGACACTTAAAATCAAACACATATGTTCAACTAAATACCTTAAATTATTGAAAGAAATATGCATGTATTGAGCATATTAAATATATATACATAATGAATGTAGTGTCTCTCAAGTATATATTTATTGACTGACATACATAACTCCCCATTGAAATAAATATAGTATAGATAAGTACATCGGAATTATGTAACCTCGAGGGTTTTAACCATTGCTCATAATATATTATATTACTCGTGAATGGTAAAAATTAACAAAAAAAATTACATTACCATTACTATTTTTCACCTTGAAAGGTTGATAATTTCTGAATGCATTTTTGTTACCTACATGTATATTGTACGCGCTACATTTATTTATACATTAATAAATTTTGACGGACGGAATCATAGAAACAAAATGAACAGATGTCTATGGAAAATAGATCAATTCAAAGTCAATGCACATTATACATTATCTACATATTATAAGATTAAATCAATAATCGATCGAACTTATAGTTTCGGTTGTACAGAGGGCATTGCACAACAATTCAAATTACGCCATGCACACCACAAAATTATCCACAGGATTGATGGAAAAATTATCCTTAAAATTGTGAAATCGTAACTCTCCAACTTTTCCACGTGATATGATTCAACTGGATATATTTCAAAATAAACTTTCAATATAGATCGATGGATTAGTAAATCAGTTAGCACGCTGGACTGGTAATTGAAGACGCGGATTCGAATCTCGATCACAACACTCGACTACCCAAGAAAATCATAGTTGAATGGTTGGAGGTGGGGTAGAAAGATTGGAAGATCACGATTGAGAAGGGAGGGACAACAAGAGGAGAGTTCGGCACAGCTCCTGCAGGTTTATAACTGAAGATCGGCAGATGAGGAAACATCCAAGTAGTTGAAGGAGACCGAGAATCGATTTGGGATCTAGCACCATCGAATAACAATACATTATATATAAGGACTTTGCTATATTTAGGAAATGAATGAGGATGTGTACTTGTTAGAAGGATAACTAGATACCTGAGTTTTTATAGAGCAATTTAAAAAGCGATTTCTTTTTCCTTCTAATAATTACTGTTTTTTTCCTTTTAATAATTAAAAAACTTGTTTTATCCATCGGAACCAAATAGAAAAATCCTTATTCTCACCATTTTATTATTATTATTATTTTTTGTTTAACATGTTTTTTGTTTTGTATATATATTTTTTTGTTTTTGTATAAATACTGAGTGGTCTTTGTGGTGTATTGTTTCTGTAAGTTTTGTTTTCTTATGTTAAATAAATATAATATTATTATTTTCAAGGTATGTTTCCTTTTGTTAATCATACAGCATTACTTTTTTCCGATGTCCGTGGTAACACTAAATCAAAACTCAAAAAAAAAATAAAACTTAGGTATCGATATATTCGTTGCTTTAAAAAATAAAATAAAAACTATCAAAGCCTCTTTGTCAAATACCAGCTCTTGCACTCTCTTTATACCAGCTTTAAATTTATAGCTTGTGAAATTGGTATGTATTTCTTTTTCTTATTATGCTTATGAGAAATAAAGAACTTGAAAATAATGATCTGCCATCAAAATACATACCATCCAAGAGATACACAGCATAGATTGAAATAACCTCTGAGATTCGCAGACGCACAAAGGTCACAGTAAAAAGACACAAAAACACTTCAAGCTAGTATCAAATATACATCAGAAATATGCACAAACTATCCACATGCACTAGTAACATATTTCAAAACAATTTTTAAACAAATAGTGCTAAGTGACACTGCATATACACTTTTTTAAACAACGATTGATAAGTTCCAGGCACGACAAGTTGCCACATAAATGTACAATAAATAACTAAACGCTGTGTTTATTGAAACAACATTTTTTTTCACGTCGCGTGTTTAAAGGTACCTACATAATATTATTATTTAGGTAGGTATTGCACGTGGTGTGCAAATTTTATTTAATGATTTAACCGAGGACAACAAAAAAAAACGCGATCGAACGGCTTATATTAATTCAAATGCCTGGCAACATTAACTTGGGAAGCGGACGGCAGACGTACGATGACAACACTTCTTGAAGTACTAAAGACATAGGCGAGATGAAAACTAATAAAGGCGGTAATTTTGCCAAGTTTAAGAGCGCGCCCTACGTAGATTCTGACGTTTTTACTCCTCACTAACCCAGGGGGATATACCTAGTGGGGAGTTATAATTTCGCAATTTTTAAGGGTATTTTTTTATTGCAGAATATAAACAAGTATCATGCTGAGATTGTATTCTGAAAGTTTCATCAATATGTAACTGTGTGTGTGTGTGTGTGCTATGTACTATGAACGGCGTGTTTATTTTACTTTATCGATTATAGACTAAAGTAAGTACTCATTCGATTCTTTTCAAATTTTGCAAATTTGTATATCTGATACTCACTTAGACCCCATTAGATTTTTAAGGATATCTGAATAGTTCTTCTCAATTTTTTTAACTGTCAAATATTTCAAAGTGACCCCAAGATCGGGAAAATTAAAATTTGAAATTTTTATATTCAAATTAGTAAAAAGGCACATCACTTTCATAAAATGGTATTGAAGAATTATCAAGTTTTCATAATAAAATATTTGAATAAAAAATATTTTAACAAACTAATTTCATGAAAATGCTAAATATTTTCCATACAAAATTTGAATACTTTATAGAATGCCTTGTTAGTGAGGATTTTAGCGTTGGCCACAACCCACTCGTTTGAATATAAAGAGAATAATAAGAAGAAACTACATCACTTTTCATTGATAAGGTTTTATCACGGATTTAAGAATATATAGAGCTGACATAAGCTAAGATTTCTGGGGGCAAGTTTGGTCCAACCGGTGAAATCAAAACCCTCAGGATTACCCATATCATGGATATAATTATTATATGGAGTTCTATAATATCTTTAGATGTCATACAACTCCATATAATAATTATATCCATGATATGGGTAATCGTGAGGGTTTTGATTTCGCCGGTTGGACTAGACTTGTCCCCCAGGTCTTCTTCTATTGTTGTGTATTTCTGTCTTTACAATTTTGACAATTCCATTGACGTCAATGAGTTTGACGTGGTCTCTCCAGAAGCGTCATCTGCTACGTCTCCATCTTTTTATGTCCTCGACACCGCATATGTACCTGGTCGTTTCATTTCAGATACGTTCCGAGAGGATTCTTTCAGCAATGGAGCCCAGGGTCTTCATTTCAGACACTCTAAGACAGCTTTTGTTCTGTTAGAGTCGGCTCTTACTTCTATCACATATGTCATAATTTTTATTTTTTTTTTATTTATTTTTTTTTTTATTTGTAACATAAGAAATAATATACAAGGTACACATCAAAGTTTAACAATACAATATTTTTACAAAAAAAAGATCCTTAAGAACTAGATGCGGAATGTAAACTGCTTCACTAGGTTAAAAACCTGTTCTGAAGCAGCTTATAATTATATAGGTATATTGTTTAGGTGTGCGTGTGTGTCATTGTATGTTAACGTAGAGTTGTTTATTTATCACTGTCTTGTCTGTTTTTTTACCCACTTCTTTAATCCACACTTAAAGCTGTTTATATTTGTAGTTTTCTTCAATTCAATTGGAAGCAAATTGAAAATTTTTACTCCAAGGAAAAAAATTCAATTTGCTTCCAAATGAAAATTTCTTTGTCCATAAGTCGACTTGGTTCTCGGTATCTGTATATTTGCTTGTCTAGTCTGTCTAGTCTGACGTGTAGTTTGGGTCGATTGGAAGTCGTTAAGGTGTGAATAGATATAAGTGCAAATGTTTTTAGCATATAACTGTGGTATGTCTAGGATGTCAAGTTTTTTGAATAGTTCGGCTGAGGGTGTGCGAATAGGTACATTAAATATAATTTTCAAAGCGGATTTTTGGGCTTTAACTATTGAATCTATATTTGTTCTGTAAGTGCCACCCCACCCTATAATACCATATTCTACTATTGATTGGTAAAGTGAATAGTACATTAATTTAATGACAGATTTTGGTAAAACATTTCTGATGGAGCGAAAAATGAAATTAATTTTTTTTAATTTCATGCTTAAAATTGAGATATGGGGTTTCCATTTTAAACATTGGTCAATTGTTATTCCCAAGTATTTATTTTTTTTTATTTCAGTACATATACAGTTACTTTGTTGGTCTTTGCAGTCATGAATTTTCAGTGGTCTATTTTCATTTGGTTGTCCCTGGTCCGTTTTGATAAAATTTATGTATACTGTTTTGTCATTGTTTAATGTAAGTGTGTTACAGTTTAGCCAGTTTTTAATAAGATGCATTCCACTTTCTGCTTTTTTGTAAGTAGATTCCCAGTTTTTATCGCTAAATAACAACACAGTGTCATCTGCAAAACTTTTGATTTGTCCTCCTATATTCATATTGCATAGGTCGTTCATGTAGATGAGGAATAAGATAGGACCGAGTATGCTTCCTTGAGGTATTCCGTAGTTTATATTGGAAGGCGAACTCAGAGTGTCTTGAATTCTGACTAGTTGTTTTCGGTTTGTCATATAGCATTTCAATAATTTTAACTCATTTCCGGTAATCCCTAATTTTTCATTTTTTCAAAAAGTTTAGTATGGGATATTGTATCAAAGGCCTTTTTAATATCCAAAAATATACCAATTGTTTTATTGCCTTTGTCAACATTCTGTGTTATATATCCAGTGACTTCAGAAATAGCATCCGAGGTAGACCTTCCTTCTCTAAAACCATACTGATTGTTGACCAGATCTTGTTTTTGTCAAAGTAGTTTGTAAGTTGATTTTTTATAATTCTTTCTATGATTTTAGAGAGAATGTTTAGTACACTTATTGGGCGGTAATTATTTACTTCGTCTTTGTTTCCATCCTTGAATATGGGTACAATTTTTGCGGTCTTCATAGACATTGGGAAGATGCCGTTTGTTATAGATAAGTTAACTAGATATGTAAGCGGAGCTATTAATTCATTTTTAAGGAGCTTAATAGATTTTTCAGATAGACGGTCTATTCCTGTAGCACAGTTTGGTTTTATTTTTATTATTGCTTTGTTTATTTCATCCGATGAGGCCTTTTCAAGAATGAATTTATTTGTAGAGTGATTATTGTATAGTGCAATGGGGTCATTTTGATTTGTTAATTTGATATTTTTGGCCAAGTTGGAACCGATAGTGGAAAAAAAGGAATTAAAATGGTTTACAATATCATTAGGATTTTCGGCAAAGGTAGTTTTAGTATTATTTATCTTGAGTTCTTTGATACTTGATTGTTTTGTTTTAGTTGTACATGTAATCTCCTTTATAATATCCCAAATTCTTTTGGGATTATTTTTATTTTCAATCACTTTTGAAGTGTAGTATATTTGCTTTGCTTTACGAATAATTGTGGAACAGGTATTTCTATACCTTCTGTAGTAAAAATTGTGCGACAATGCTCTCGCACAGATGTCACCCTGAACTGCGCCAAAATTATGGGTTCATTTTTGGCTTGTTTACTTGCTTGTACCAATGTTTATGTAAATCGAATATTTTTAAGTTGCATTTGCGCAAACATTGGATTTTTCCCGTAAAAATATTCAATGATATAATTTCATTCATTAAGTGTAACCTAATCATTAAAGTCTATTTACATTTTTCTGTTCTAATAAATACATTAGTCATTATATCTTCATTCCTTAATACGCGATATGTTTTATTAACTTTTAGCGGCCTTATCTATATATGTACGTGGATTCTATAATTATTCCAATGGCCACGTCAGCACTTTAGCTTGGGGTGGTGCCTTAAAGTATGCCGAGATATTCACTGATTGAATTAATCAAGTCGAGAATATACGGCAAAATTATGTGACATCAATTTATGAAGTCTCAACTAGTTGGCTCGGCCCGCCACGAAGAGATTCCCATATTTTCTCAACACATTCCACCATGTCTACATATACGATTTTTTATTGCATACTTGCATTCGAAAGACCTCGATAACATCGCGTCGTATTTTGCCGAGCCCATGTTTTACTGACACACATTACAGCCGGTAAATACCTACTATACTTTAGAAATTAGAAGGAGGTTTTATTACACCAGTTTTAAGGTGATGGATAAAATACTTCGCATCTCACCACCACACGCTCTGTACCAAATATATGGAGACCAAAAGTAGAGAAACCTTTTCCTATTTTGGACATTATCATCATTATTTTTAAATTTTGTATGTTATTTTTTTTCTCTTCATTGTACCTAATGTTTATTAGTTTTTATTTGCAATATTATTTTTTAAACTTACTACTGATGTACGTACTAGTGTGATTGACTGGTAGAAATTGTCAACGGGCAATAAGTACGGGCACATTATGTGATTTTTTTCGCATAATAAAAGAATTTTATTATTATTACTTTTAAGGAATAAGTATGTATGGAGACTGTAAATTTTGCACCTTTGCAGAATGATGTATGAAAAACGCCGTGGCACAGTTGGTGAGCCATTTAACTTCTGTGCGAGCGTCCTTGGTTCGATCCCCAGCAGAGGAGAATTTTATTCAAATTTATTTCTCACGCAAATTTATTTTAAATTTATCTTAGTTGGAAACACTGGTTATTTGGAATAAATTGCCATATGACAATAAACACGCCACTCGCGCAGGGTGATAAGTGTTTATTATTATTAATAAGAACATGAAAACTAGCTCGCTGAGTCCTCTACATTTGCGATATTCACAAAGTGGTTCAAAAATCATCGACAACTCGTTCACTACTCCACAAAAAAATCTTTAGGTACTTATAAGTACTTAGTTTTCGGCAAATAACGCGAATTTGTTTTTTGTTTTGTTGGATATTAAAGTGTAAACTGCTCCCCTCTTTGACTATACCTACCTAAAGGTATTTACTTTTGTATAAGTACTTTAATTTTAACATTTTAATGTATGTAAACAAATTTTGTTTTTATATATTAGTTTCGAGTCTCTCATTATTTTTTTCGGTTCTTTTTGTCTATTTATTTGATTTATTATTAATATTTATCTCTAGTATTTAATTTAAATGAAAAAAAATGTTTCAGGTATAACATGGACATGTGAATGAATGCCAATCTGTTTATATAAAAATCTAACATTTAATACAATCGTTTGTTTATTGTCACCTTCCGGTATTGCTGCATGTCACCACACAATATATTATTACTAAAGGGAAGGCTGCAGACATTAGTGATGGCCAGACGAAAGACCAAAGTCGAAACAGTCTTTAATATAAAAATAATCAATCTTTTGCTCTGCATTTCCTTCGCATTGAAAAATTTCGTAACAGCTTATACTTGTCTACCGCCATGTTGTTAGGAATTACGTTAAAAATAATTGTATTCAAAATTTATATTCTTAATCAATATGTTATAATTATATCGCATTTTCTACGAACTTATATAACTTAAGCTTAAATCGGGTTGACTTAATTTAATAACAATAGAAAATATAAAAACTGGTAATGTTGAGTTTTTAAATAAATTATGATTTTTTATTAAAAATATTAAATAGCTATGAGGGAGAATTTGGAACGGGATATAATAAAGAAAATGGTCTTAACAATTTATGTACATCATTACAATGATGTTCACCACAAAATTCTGAATAGTTTTTACTCCTCACTAACCCAAGGGGATATAGTGGGGAGTCACGATTTCGCAATATTTAAGGGTATTTTTTATTGCAAATTACAAACTAGTATCATGCTGATATTGTATTCTAAAAGTTTCATCACAATGTATCTGTGTGTGTCCTATCTGCTATGTACGGCGTGTTTATTTTACTTTATGGATTATAGACTAAAATACTCATTCGATTCCTTTTTAAATTTTCCAAATATGTATATCTGATACTTACTTAGACCCCATTAGATTTTGAAGGATTTCTGAATAGTGCTTCTCAATTTATTCACTATAAAAAATTTCAATGTGACCCCAAACTCAGTAAAATTAAAATTTGAAATTTTTATTTTCAAATTAGTAAAAAGGCACACCACTTTCATAAAATGGCATTGAAGAATGATCAAGTTTTCATAATAAAATATTTAAATAAAATAATAATTGAACAAACTCATATCATGAAAATGCTGAAAATTTTCTATACAAAATTTGAATATTTTATGGAGTGACTTGTTAGTGAGGAGTTTAGCGTTGGCCACAACCCACTCGTTTTAACATGTCTACGTAGGGGACACCAGCTATTAGGATTTGGGTTCATTATACTCCTCCGAAGAAGCGCACTACGTAGCATTGGGGAGGGTTGAATCAACTCAGGAGGAGAATATTAATTAGTATCTTAAAGAGACTCGGGTTGTAAGAAGGTGGAAACACAGAATGTAGAATATTGTTACACAGCCGAGCTGCTGTGTTAATACAAGAAATAGAGAAGCGACTATTTCATGCATGTTGAAGATTTACTGTGACGGGTGTTGAGATTGAGTAAAACGAGTGACTCTATTGTGAATGGGTGGAAGAGGTACCAGACATGCAAGATCTTCTGAGCATCTCCTGTGGTAGTATGTAAAAAATATAATCCATCAGTCAATGATGGTTCGTCAATCAGACGTACAGCACGCCTTTGAAGGAATCGAGGGTATTCAGTAGGTGTTTGGGGGTGCCACTCCAATCTATGTTTGATTCAATATCCAGAAGCCTCGAACATAGTTGGACATCTTAAAATATGGGGCAGGAAGAGGAGACTCTGACGCGACTACGTTGATAGACTACTACCTCGTAAAACATCATCTATAGATCTGAAAAATAGACTCCGTGTAGGTGTCACAAGGAACAAAAATGACCTGTACAAGAGGATATAGGAAGAGGAGAGGATGTACCTTGCGACCGCGGGGAGGTCCGGGATGATTAGCATCATCTTGTCTGCCGAAGCCTGGCGCAAAGATGTAATTTAGAAGACTTGGTTGTAGCAAATTACTTGGCAATTGCTGCTTTAACATACATGCCGGAATGGAAGGGCCGTATCACGTAAAAAAAACTAAAACTTCTTATAGTGACGAGATATTTTTTACATGTCTACGTAGGGGAAACAACCTACAGTATTGGGAATTGGGTTTATAATACTCTTTCGAAGAAGCGCACTACGTATTGTATGGGAAGGTTTGCAATCTGTTCAAGAAAATATTTATTCGGTTATAAAGAGACCCGGGTTTTATGAAGGTGGAAACACAGAATTCGGAAGATCATTCTACAGTCGGGCTACTGTGTTAATAAAGGAGTTCGAGAAGCAACTGGTTCATGTATATTGAATTATTATTGTGAATACGTAGATGGGTCGGTGGCAGAGCGGTTAGCGCGCTGGGTTAGTAATCCAGTGGTCGCGAGTTCGAATCCTGCCTCGACCGATTTCGTTCACCTATAGCACAAGCATTTATTTACTTATTTTAGGGAACGTAGGAAGATGTATATGTACTTGTTTAACAAGGACATATTCATTTTTTTATATTTAAAAAAAAATACATTATCGACGTCGATTGTTACATCTTGAAAATTTTCTGCCTGGAAGGGGGGCGGTTTGAGCACATCTGTCGCAGACAGATCCGTGAAAGAAGAAATTCGTGATTCGTGATTGATACAAGAGGAGAAAGAAGAAGAAAGTTTTGTAATAATTGCTGGCGAGGCTCGGTTTCGCGGGTCTTGAATTATGTAAGACTGACACAACACTGCGGTCACACACATCACTAGTCTAATATAAATGACCTTGCACTGGCAGTGATACATGACATGTATGTGTGGTATTACCACGAACAACAGGTGAAAATGACACAAGATGATACATAGTATCTGTACAGGTATTTAAGCAGTAACCACAACCACACGGCTCCAACGGAAGCAAACCTCAGCAATAATATTCTATCCAAATATAGTCACCGCAACATTACACTATAATACGATGTATGTATGATAATATACGAAAAATAATAACATAAAAGTAATTTACCGACTCCAAAAACATCTAAAATGAAAACATAAAAACGATGAAAATGCACTAAAAATTATAAAATAATTGCCTTATGTAATTAAAAAGGAAGTTACACTCTATCAAACAATTTGTTTCATTTCTTGTAAAATGCCCGCGAATCAATTTCATAAAGAATACATTCATAAATCGTTCAATAACTAGGTACTATAATTTGCACATAACAGGGGGGCAAGTCCCGTCAAACGGTGAAATCGAAACTCTCACTATTACCCATATCAAGGATATAAAGTTTCAAAATTTATTTATTTATACTAACGAAATATTAGTTCAAAATTCTTAATATTGTTCAAAATGGAATTGCGCTGACGAGTTTTTGATATAACTTCTATAATACTGTAATCTTCTAATGAAATCGTTTTACAATATTGCTTCTGTAGGTATATTAAGTAGGTACTTGTCTAATATCATACTTACTTACTTACTCAGCCTCTTATATCATACATGTCTTTTTTTATAAATATTCATATTATAATTATTAACTCATTATGTAATGTAAAAAATGTATATATTTTACTCGTCTTGTCAGCCAAGTATTGTTTATGTGACCGAGTATTTTTTAATTGTCTTGGTTTAAACATAGACGTCAAAACATCTTCAGGCGGAAAACATCAAAAAAATACTTTTGTATCGATTCAGATGTTTATTCTCCAGTATAATAGAGCTGTGACTTTAATGAAAAATAGCAATAATGTTTACTTCTTATATCAACTATACACATCGTCTCTCTTCTCAAGAGAGGAGTGGTATTATATTTACAGAATTATTGTAATAAAATAGTAAATTTAATTATGCATACTGCATATGCTGAAGAGAAAAGTATTCAGACCTGTACAGGTAAAAGGAGTTTGGAGAATATGACACAACGACGAGATCTACAATATTTATAATGAGCCTAATATAATAGAATAATAGGGAGGCTGCGATGGGCAGGGCACGAGGAAAGAATGGGTGAAGAAAGAGGGCCAAAGAGGATCATGGACACAAAGCTCCAACGTAGACGTTACGTTGGTAGATCCAAACTATGATGGCTGGATGGCGTGCAGCGGGATGTTGAGGCTGTTGACGTAAGACACTGGAGGGGTGCATGTCTGGATAGAGGGAGATGGCGAGGAATGCAAGAGGAGGCCAAGGCTCACAACCGGTTGTGGAACCACTGATGATGATAATGATGGATATTTTCTTGGTCAGTCGTTCATCGTTCATTCTTTCAATATGTACAATCCATCTCAAGGCATTCACTTTCACTGTACTTATAATCTTGCATTATCTCCTTAAGTCCTTATTTTTTATTCTATCATGTATTACATACTCTTCTAATAATCCAACATTCATTTTTACCATAATATTACAAAGTACAAATGCTCAAAACATTATGTGTTTATAATATTATGAAGTAAATAAAAGTTGGCCATCGTGGCTCAGTTGGTTAGGTATCTGACTACTGATCCAAAGGTCCCGGGTTCGACTACCGGTGAAGACACAGTTATTGATTATAATGTTTTTTCCAGAACGTGGCAATTTGTTATTGGGTGTGTATTCAAATAATATTTGACATAGTACCTACCTGCTAGTTTACCGAGAAGCAATATAGATAAAATAAATAATATCAAATGAATCAAGATGAAAACAGTTTTGACGTGCATTGTCATCTGGAATATAAGAACATCTTGTACGAGCTTCCGGTTGCGCAGAGCGCAAATTTGTGTCTTTTTGCTTCGTTGGTGCAAATCGCCCCCCTTCTCGGCTAAAATTTCAAGTTATTTGGCGACAACTATACATAGGATTATAAAAGTCTCAGAGCACTTATCTTGTCGGGAAATTAGTTCAAAATCGAAGTGATGTTAATTAAAAGGAAGAAAAAAAAATAAAACATGCGAAAAAATATTTATATAATTAGAAAAAAAAACTAGTGGGTTGTGGCCAACGGTTGTGGCAACTCCTCACTGACAAGTCGTTCTATAAAGTATTCAAATTTTGTATGGAAAATATTCAGCATTCTTTAATGCCGTTTTATGTTCAAATTTAAAGTTTCCTGAGCTTGGGGACACTGAAATATTTGATAGTTAAAAAAATTGAGAAGCACTATTCACATAAGTATCCTTCAAAATCTAATGGAGTCTAAGTGAGTATTAGATATACAAATTTGCAAAAGAATCGAATGAGTACTTTAGTCAATAATCGATAAAGTAAAATAAACACGCCGTACACACAGCACACACACAGATACATTGTGATGAAACTTTCAGAATACAATCTCAGCATGATACTAGTTGATAATCTGCGATAAAAAAATAGCCTTAAATATTGCGAAATCATAACTCCCCACTATATCCCCTTGGGTTAGTGAGGAGTAAAAATTCCAAGTAATGTTTAGTTAGATTGTAATTTATTATACTGTAGGTACACACACAAACGGTTTTATGTGATGAATATTTTCCTTTATACTCAACATTATTATTATTATTATATATGCTAGCAACACCCATTATTGATCGTGTTAATATTTACTTTTGATCTAATTATAGAACCTTTACTTTGTTATACAAGTACATAATATATAATATATTATCATGTTATACCTACATAATACAATCATGCAGGGTTGCCAAGCTGATAAAAATACGAAAATGAACCAACAATTAACAACAGGTACTTACTCACATAATAATTGAACGAAAAAATAAAATTAGTTTAAAGATAATACTTTCAAGATATACATTGGGGACAGGAATGGAATGAGAGGTCGGGGCCGCCCATGAAAGGGATGGCACGACCATGTGAACGATATTTGAAGTACATTCAGCTAGAATATGGAATAGCCTAAGTCCTGATATTACGTCATCTATCTCACTAAACATCTTCAAGAAAAGGCTAAAGCAAAAATATTTATCTGACAACACCTGATTACATCTTCCTCTCCTCTTTCTTTCCTTATCCCTCAGTCTTCCTGTCATTGCTATGAATTGTTCTTATATGCTATCTTCTTTGTTTTGGTGTTCTTTTTTTTTCTTTTTTTTATTACTTTTCTTCTGCTATCTTTATTTATTTTGTAATGTGATTAACTTATTGCCATAGTACACATTACACATTTACTCTGGTTGGTTGGAAGAAATTGCCATTAGGCAATAACCCCGCCAGTGTACTTATTATATGTACAAAAAGATTAAATAATAATAATAATATTCTGAAAGACAGAAATGTTAGAAGCGTGAACAACAGACGAATATGTATGCATGAATGTTGACAAGGCGATGAATGTTTAACAAGATAGAAAAATGTGGCGTTCTATTCTCACTGCCCACCGCGCGAGGGGCAAGGCGTGATGGTATGTAGGTATAATTTGGGATGATTTATTAATAATAATTTATAATAAAGTTGAATGATTCCTATAGCGCCGTTTTCGTGGGTGACTCACCTCAAGCGAGCTAATGTTGTATTGAAAAAATAACACAAAGATACCATATATAAATATATGGTGATTAGGGGAAAAAATCGACAATGGTGTAGAAATTTCGGTAAAAATACTTAGCGAAATAGCTAAAAAATATTAGTGGAGGAAAACTACAATGGAGTAGATATTTTGGTAAAAGAAGGTAGGTACTTACTGAAATAGCTAAAAATATTAGTGGAGGAAAACGGCAATGGAGTAGAAATTTCGGTAAAAGAAGGTAGGTACTTACTGAAATAGCTAAAAATATTAGTGGAGGAAAACTACAATGGAGTAGATATTTCGGTAAAAGAAGGTAGGTACTTACTGAAATAGCTAAAAATATTAGTGGAGGAAAACGGCAATGGAGTAGAAATTTCGGTAAAAGAAGGTAGGTACTTACTGAAATCGCTAAAAATATTAGTGGAGGAAAACTACAATGGAGTAGATATTTCGGTAAAAGAAGGTAGGAAAGGAAGATGAATGAATGATGCCTGCAGAATGGACTGTGAGTTAAATCAATGGTATTGGTATTAGGAAAGGAAGATGAATGAATGATGCCTGCAGAATGGACTGTGAGTTAAATCAATGGTATTGGTATTAGGAAAGGAAGATGAATGAATGATGCCTGCAGAATGGACTGTGAGTTAAATCAATGGTATTGGTATTAGGAAAGGAAGATGAATGAATGATGCCTGCAGAATGGACTGTGAGTTAAATCAATGGTATTGGTATTAGGAAAGGAAGATGAATGAATGATGCCTGCAGAATGGACTGTGAGTTAAATCAATGGTATTGGTATTAGGAAAGGAAGATGAATGAATGATGCCTGCAGAATGGACTGTGAGTTAAATCAATGGTATTGGTATTAGGAAAGGAAGATGAATGAATGATGCCTGCAGAATGGACTGTGAGTTAAATCAATGGTATTGGTATTAGGAAAGGAAGATGAATGAATGATGCCTGCAGAATGGACTGTGAGTTAAATCAATGGTATTGGTATTAGGAAAGGAAGATGAATGAACAATGCCTGCAGAATGGACTGTGAGTTAAATCAATGGTATTGGTATTAGGAAAGGAAGATGAATGAATGATGCCTGCAGAATGGACTGTGAGTTAAATCAATGGTATTGGTATTAGGAAAGGAAGATGAATGAATGATGCCTGCAGAATGGACTGTGAGTTAAATCAATGGTATTGGTATTAGGAAAGGAAGATGAATGAATGATGCCTGCAGAATGGACTGTGAGTTAAATCAATGGTATTGGTATTAGGAAAGGAAGATGAATGAATGATGCCTGCAGAATGGACTGTGAGTTAAATCAATGGTATTGGTATTAGGAAAGGAAGATGAATGAATGATGCCTGCAGAATGGACTGTGAGTTAAATCAATAGTATCGGTATTTGGAAAGACTGAAAGTCAGCAAGTAAGATTTTATAAATACCTATATAATGAATGGTACATGGAGTGATGACCAAGAGGTAAAAAGAAACCCACAAGAGCGTCCACCTAACAGATGGACAACATCAAAAGATTCGTTGGACGCCAGTGGATGGAAATTGCACAGGAACGGAAGGAGTGGTGTATGAGGCCTATGTCCTGCAGTGAGCATGATGAATGTAATGTTCAAGAAAAGTCATTTGAACTTGTTGGCTATGCAGAACTTGTCATTTTTGAATATTTGCTAACCCTAAATATATTTCTAAGCACATAATCTAATTCTAGTGATTATGGATGTCAAGTTTCAATGTAAGTATTACCAACATACATACATATATATAAGTAAGTATGTATGTAATGTAGGTACTTATATTGTAAGATTGCATGATAAAACACGTTAGATTAGATTATCCATATTACAATAATATTTCATGTTGAGTGGAAACTATTAGAACTGATCAATTAATAATAATAAAATAATGCACCCATTAAGTAATTATTAAGATAACTTTACAATAAAACAACAAAATGATTTTTGTTTACAAATAGAATATTATTATGTATGTTTATGTGTAACACCAAAAATAAAAATAAAAAACTAGGGTGTATTTTATTAGAATAGTCATGGCAACGAACAGCAAGCAACTGAATTCTATAAACAAACATAAACACAATTTGCTCATCAATACATAAATATATTATATGATGCTTGGGCTCGTCGATACGTGGTTGAAATCTACGCTCGAGTGACACTCGGGCAAACAAGATAAATAGTTGATTTCTCTACAACATAAGTAAGTGAACACATCATAAATGATATAAAAATAAAGATTGACTAAATTGGAAGTTGAAGAACGTAGAGTAAAAGGACATGCTAAAGATCCCGGGATTGTGACACAATAATCCATGGTCACTATGACTGTCCAGAGTTGGTGACAATGTTCTGTCACAATCGGATCACTAACCTCACATAGATCAAAGTTGAATAAGCAAAAGTTTATGCTGAATACTGTTTGTTCAACGGTGTTTTCGAGAAATGGAATAGTTTTTCTCCGTAATTGGTTGACTCACCGGATTTAAAGTCACAGCCCCATTTGTGGTATCACAAAGCGCCAGTTGGCCTAAGTAAACTCTCCTTAAGAACTGCCACCCGCAAAAAATATGTTAAAACAGAATATTATGGAATATCTTTGATAAAAATCAGAATGTTTGAATAAACATCACTATATTATATAAACCATTCAATTTTACTATTTTGAGAAAATAGTAACTATAAAAAATACTCTGAAATATCTGTATCTGAAATCAAGCGTTCGTTAGACTTTGAATTATTATTGTTGATTAATTATAGGTATAATGTATATTTGTAAGATTTATTTATTTATTTTTTCTTTGTTTATTTTAGTTTCTGTTATTTAATATTTGACATAAGTTTAGTGATTATGTGAAAGAGAGAATCAGATATAAACAAACAAATTACAACACAGACATTCATGCATATTAGTATTGTGCAGACTCTAGATTTAATGAGCTTGTGCAACATTCACCACTAATTGCGTTCATTCTTCTTAATCTGTTTGACACCTGTAAATTGAATAAACTTTTCTATCGGTTTCAAATATTATCTAAATATCAAGGTGATACGAATGTTCATTTTATGGATTACCACTTCTATACATACTAAATATTCGGATAGGTCGAATACATATTTATTTCAATGCATCGTTTACACTATAGGATTTTATTTTGCTTACATTGTTGTTACAAAATTATTTACATTTGGGTGAATTTCCCCGGTTTTTCTTTGGTGGAAAAAGGGACCGACATATAATCGGGTAATTCAGACATTCAATTAACTAGTAAGAAATAAAGCTCTATAATAATTTAAATATATTTTTTTTAACTTACACATCATCTTCTTCCGAGCTTTGACTGGGACTATAGTTAATTTGGACGCCTAGACGAGTTTTCCAATCGGCATCTGCCATCTCAAAAATAATTTATTTTCCATACACAATGCAATGCATATCACACACGAGTTTTTACAACAGCTGCACTTCAATCACATGATTCATCACAATAAACACAAAATTAGATAAAACTAATTTTTAATACAAATCAAAACACGCAGATACATACGTCTAAAGCGCGATATAAAAATAATAAACGACTGCGCGACTACAATTACGATAGAATAAAAACAACCCATAGAAAATATTAGAAAAGTGACATTCCATTGAAATCATAGATTAAATTTAATATCATGTCAAGATGTCAACATTCAGCTATTTTCTGATTGGTTGAAAGTTGACTAAAGAATCCATAACCAACTAAACAAAGAACTTGAATGACACGTGACCCTGAGTGAACAACAAGATTGTAACTTCAAATGGGGAGTAGAAAATCTAAACTTTTTTTATGCTTATAATCACAATTTGATGTGATTATGTCAAAAAAATTCAAAAATTGTCACATTTTAAAAAATTTCCTTCCCAACTCTTTAAAAATTAATCTAAATATTACTTTTCATAATACATTTTATTATATGCTTCATTCTATATAATTTGTCGCTTAATTCAACGTAACTAGTTGCATATAATCTCGACCTGCCTCGACCGATTTCGTTCACCTAAGCACAAGCATTTATTTGCTTATTTTAGGGAACGTAGAAGATGTATATGTACTTGTTTAACAAGGACATATTCATTTAAATATATATATATATATATATATATATATATATATATATATATATATATATATATATATATATATATATATATATATATATATATATATATATATATATATATATATATATATATATATATATATATATATATATATATATATATATATATATATATATATATATATATATATATATATATATATATATATATATATATATATATATATATATATATATATATATATATATATATATATATATATATATATATATATATATATATATATATATATATATATATATATATATATATATATATATATATATATATATATATATATATATATATATATATATATATATATATATATATATATATATATATATATATATATATATATATATATATATATATATATATAATACATGAGATCCAACTGTCGATAGCGATAGTATGTATAGTTGAAGAATAAGTACCAAACTATAAACCCATAAATCCAAATTATTGAATATTTTAAGATATTTTGTTTTCTATACAACACATGCAGATATGTATGTCAAGATAGGATAGTATGGAGGTCAGTCCTTTTTTCCTACCCGGAATATGAAAACAGCATGATGGTATGTATGTCGAATTTCAAGTTTTTTTTTTCTTTCAAATTTTTGTTTGGTCTCTGTATCTTTAATATTTGAGATTAGTTTATTGAAATAATTATATGTGAAATTTATAAAATTATGTGAAAGAGAGAATCTGCTCTGCCAAAAAACTGCTTTGCAGTTTGGCGGGAAAAGAACAATGTATTACTTTTTATTAAAAAATAAATATCTTAAAAAAAAAAAAATGTATGTTTAGATATTAAGTATCAAACTATTAAGTCTTCTTTGATATTGTGTATAGGCGACTGCCATACAAATTGTATGAAGCGATGTCGTCACTAAATTCATTTGTTATAAAAATTGTTAAAAAAATTGAGATGTACTACTACAATGCTAATATTTTTTATAGAAAATTAAATTATCTAGTTGGGGTTTTTCGGCTTTTTTCGATATTTTTAAAACTTTGGAAATATAGGCAGTTAAACACATAAATTTATAAAAAAAAAATATTTTCTTAATAAAAAATGATTGAGAAACTCTGGAATTTTTTTGAAAAATAAAATTTGACGTTATATATTTGTCTATATTCATACCAATTTTCAGCGTTCTAGATTTTATGGTTTCTGATATATATGGCAAAATAAAGTTAAAATTCAAAAGTTTATTACCCCTGACTGAAACAAAAATTCAAAATTCTGAGTATAAAGTTTTGTAAGCCTATTACTGTTTATATATTCTGAAATTTTCGGCTCTGTTAATTGAGTGGATCAAAAGTTAATAGGGGGGACGGACATACACACATACACAGACAGACACACGAAATGTTCTACTCCGAATTCTGAGTAAATCCATGTATGGCTCATATATGCTACGAAGCCTCTAAGCTGGTGTTTTTTGACTTCAAAGTTGGAAAAGCCGTGAAAAATATTGACCCTACATACAATCGTGTTCCTTCATACACGCGTCTTAGATTTAAATTGCCTCTTCCTTCAAAAGAATTTCATTCTCTTGAACGAATCGACAGTTGGATTAACAAATATATGATTCTATAACAAATTATACTTTTTAAATTTGACTTTGGCTAGTATTTTTCCATTTAAGGAGCCATAAAAGTAAAGCACATAATTAAATAAATATTGACTTAGCCGGTAATAAAAGCAATTATTTTAATTTCTCTCAATTTAGATTTTTTCGAGATAAATTATTTTGAAGAAATTAATAATATATTCCCAAAAAAGTGTTATACTCGAAATACATATAAACCTTTCAATCCACGATGCATAATGATGCGAATAATTTCTTTTGTTCAAAAGTCTAATTTATCATTTTTTTAATATTATGCTAAACTTAATGACCTGTGAATTGAGAAACGAGCCTGCCACGAAAGTAAGCTAAAATCATCCGCGCGTAATATGAATGCTCAACAAACGCGGTGCGCATGTGCAACGAAACGTCACTCATATCTTGAAATGTCACTTGAAAAAAAACTATTATGTATAATATTCTCCAAATATCTTGAACGAGCTTCCGGTTGCGCAGAGCACAAAATTGTATATTTTTGCTTCGTTGGTTTACGTGCAAATCGCCCCTCGGCTAAAAGTTCAAGTTATTTGGCGACAATTTTACCAATAATTATTGAATTTGAAGGGTCTTTTTAGTTGGCTTTCCGAATGGCTAACTCATTTATTTCACATCGATGAATAAAAAAATTCTGATATATTTTTTAATACTTCATTATCCATCAGTACTCGACCATTTTCTTAATTCAATTATAAAAAAATGTTGAGATAAAAGTTTAGTATGAAGTTGTCATTATTTTTTTATATAAATAAACACAATTTTAATCTCATAGATTTCTTAAGTCTTAATCCTGATTTTATAATTATACTTTGAAGTAACAATCGAAACTTCTGTTCCTTGTTTCGTGTGCTTCATTCGTAAATGTCGATATAAATTTTCTTTATTGGAAAACTTTATTTTACAGATTTCACATTGGTTTTGTAATATAAACTCAGACATTTTGATATGATAAATTATACCACAAAGAATAATTTATAAAATGACAGTCATACACATAACACCACGTGCGCTACGTTTTAAAAACAAATTTCTCATAACCTTCACGCCTGTACCTATGCAAGATAAAAGTCAGAAAAAAAGTGTAGATCATAAAAAAGAGATATATTTGTGTGCATAAAAGTATAGAAAAGAGATAGTTTGATAAAAATTACATTTCATTGCACATGCGCACCGCGTTTGTTTAGCATTCATATTACGCACGGATGATTTTAGCTCACTTTCGGGACAGGCTCGTTTTGAGAATAGCTTTGAGCACTTTGAGCAGGATAAAATAAAAACATAAAAAATGGTATAACCCCAACCACAAATATTTTCTGTTACGACAACATTCAATATTGTATAAACGTCAAAATCAAATCGAAAAAATTAACCTTGAGATTAGTAGACGTGTATTTAGTTTGAACTTTGAAGTTCAAGTTTATGCGTATTAAGTAATCGTTTATTCATCTATCAAATTTCGCCGGTTTCAAGGATTATAAAAGGTAATTCTTTAGCTTTATAAAGTAATATAATGTGACGCTATCAGGAATATTTTGCTGGCAAAAGTTTTATTTGTAGGTACATTTTCTTGGATATTTTTTTAAAACTAACAATAATTTACAATATCGATATTGACAGTGAACACGCACCGGCTCAATAAGCTTACATATTAAAGTACCACAAATTGTGATAGTGTAAGATGTTAAGATTATTTTGTAATATTTTTGAACTTTGTACATTTTAGTTTGACTATTGATATTTTTACTTGAAGGATTTTTGTCATTTTTTAAATTTATTTTTGAGGACAGTCTTTCAATAGCTATAATAGAATTTGAAAGGTAAAAAATACTTAAATTATTGCTACCGATTTTTTGTATTAGTATCTATTTTCCTCAGAGAAATAAATTATCTAAAAATTTTAAGAAAATCTTTATTTTATTGCACTTATTTTGTAACATCTCTGTAATATAACACATGTCATCATGTTTAAATTAAATTTGATTGTAGGAAATATAGCAATGATAGATTTTATTTTATTTGCTAAGTATGGCTGTTTCTAGTTATAATCTAGTTAGTTTCAAACTAGATTTGTTTTTGTAGAACATTGATGTATCATATTAAGACATTCATTTATTCATACCATCACGGCATTTCCCACAATGTGTGGTAACCAGCGACAAGCGTGCTGGTGTTCATTTCCTTTTAAAATTATGCAAAACACATGCAAGTATCCCAACACACCAATCTCGTCTCATCTAAATAGGCATTATAAGTGGTGGTGAACTTTATGGTACCTGGCTCTTACAAAGACTCCTGTAAACAATAATAATAGAAAAGAGTGAAAGATATATTCTTAATCTCACAGCAAAAAAATAGTTATTGTTAACCTATCACTTGCCACATGGTGGCAGAGCAGTTAGTGCCCTGGGTTAGTAATTCAGTGGTCGAGAGTTCGAATCCTGCTATAGCCGATTTTGTTCGATTTTAGTTTAGGAAATGTATGAGGATATATTATATTATATTATGTGCTTATCCAAGGACATATTCATTCTTCAAAAAAATAATAATGACCTCACCTTACCATAAGGGATGAAAAATAAATCTTTCACATTATGGTTTTAGTGTTTTGTTTTATTTTGCAAGTGTTTTTAAAGCCAAAATAGTTGTACATTTATTTTCAATGATTCGCTTTTAGCACACAGTAACACACTTTTGAAAGTATAAGGTTATATATATCTACCTACAAAGTGATGAAGATTGCTTTTATTGTCACTTTTAAATTTTTTCATAAATTCATTTGTGATACATTTGTTATACCTTTTTTTGATTGCTGCTTCGCTAGAGATGTGTAACACTGCGCTACGCCGCGCAATTGAGTCAACTCAGTTCACTGTGCCGGGTGTGTTAACTCACTTCTTCAAAATGGGTTGGCGCTCAGCGCAGTAAACTCAGGACTGGGAGAATTTGAAAGGTGTAGTTGAGTTGCCCGCTTTTTCACCGTCTTATTGTTGAGTTTTTTTTTTTATTAAAGAAGGAACGAAAAGTAGAATCATAAAAATAATGATATTTAAAAGTGAGTTTTTTTTATCCCTTCAGCAATTGCTTTATTTTACAAAAAAAATTTACCTACCAAAAAGATCCTTAAAAGGTTTATAGCATAATTTGTTATTAATTTAATATACCTTTATTAATATTATTGTAAACTGTTGGTTCTATGTATTAATAAAATAAAATAAAATTTTTGCTTTTATTATTAGCTCAATGAACCGGTGCGGCGAAGTGAGCTATCAGAGTCACTGAGTTGCTTGGAAATGTGCTGTGTTATTGTGTCACTGACTCCCTGAGTGAAGTCAGCCAGCCAACGCAGTTCGCGCACATCCCATTTTTTGCGTCTTGGCGCAATTTTGAGTTAACACGTGAGCCGGCACAGTGAGCTGTGTTTGAGTTACTTAGTTGGCGCAAGGAATTTTCTTGAGTTACCCATGTCTATGCCTCGCTATATAAGCTGTATTGCCCGAGTATCGGAAATGCAATATATAATATATGGTTTTCTTCTTCTCCCTTTCTATATCCCAACTTTTTGTCTGTGCCTATAGTTGGGGTCAGCTCTCCTTGTCCTCAAATTATTCTGTCCTGTAATATGTCATCTAGGCCATGTCTCTGCAGTTTAGTCTTTGCACGATCCAGTAATTCTTTGGTCTTCCTCTGGATGTAAGTCGAGGAAAATCTATGGAGATTGCTTGGTTTACCATGTGATCTTGGCAGTCTGCGTTCAACATGTCTGTACCATCTCAACTCTCTTTCCTTTATCTTACTGTGTATATCAGTAACTCCTAGGCTTCCATGAATATGTGAACTTTTTATTTTGTCCCGTAAGGAAATTCCAGCTGCCCATCCTAGCATAGGTACGCGTTTAAGCAGTTTTCATTTGCCTAGAGTAGAAATTGTACATTGTCCAGCATTTGGAGCCATAGAGGAGTGCCGGTCTGACAATTGTCTTGTACACTTTTCCTTCCAACTTTGCTGTCATTTTTGGATCTCATAATATATGGTGTAGAAGAACAATGTCTTAATAAAATATATTCATCTCAAACTAAGGTTTTCAGATCACAAAATAACAACTCGGATAACAAAACTATAAAGGGGAACCATCTGTAAAAACTTAATTTTGTAGAGTAAATATAAATAAGCTAATATCATTGAATGATTCGGCAGATATTTTGTGGTAGTTAATACTAACCATATTTGAATTATATAACTAGCTATAAGCCACTGTTTTTATGAGCTACTTCATGACATGTTTCTGAAGCGCATGTTTCGGAAAAATGTCGTGAAGTGACTCATATAAACAGTAGTTTCTAGCTAGTTATATAATTCAAAAATGGTATAAATAAGCTATTTAATTTTTGTATTGCTTCTCAGGTAACTAACAGGTATAATGTTAAATATTTATTTAACACACACTCAATAACAAGTTGCCACATTCTGGAGATTTACAATATTTATCGTCTCACAGATCCACACTTAAAACACAATCAAATCAAATCAAATATACCCACTCGCAACAGAGTCACTCGCTTCACTCAATCGCAGCACCCATTCACAGTGGACCTTCAACATATACGAACAAGTCGCTTCTCGAACACCTTTATTAATACAGCAGCCCGACTGTGGAACGATCTTCCGAATTCTGTGTTTCCACCTTCGTACAACCCGGGTCTTTTTAAAATCCGAATTAATAAACTCTTTTCTAGATTGCAAACCCCTCCGAACGCTACGTAGTGCGCTTCTTCGGAAGAGTAAAATGGACCCAAATCCTAATAGCTGGCGTCCCCTACGTAGACATGTAAAAAAAAAAAAAAATAGTATCATTAGACATTATGGTTTTTTATATAAAATTTTCTATTCTTCATTGTAATGTGTATTAATTTTTATTTGTAAAATTATTTTTTATACTTGCTAATGATGTATTTATTAGTGTGATTGACTGGTAGCAATTGCCTACAGGCAATAATTCGGCCACATTATGTGATTTTTTTGTATAGTAAAAGAATTTTATTATTATTATTAAATACTGTGAAAAACGAACCCGGAACCTTTGGTTCAGCAGTCAGATATCTTACCCTTACCAACTGATCCACAAAGACCAACAACAGCAGAGACTGTTGGAATGATCTTGAATTATTGAAGAGCGTTACATAAACATTAATTATTATTTTTGTTTTTCTCACCAGTGTATTGTAAAGTAACAATACATTACATTCTATGTTTTTCACATCATACATAAGATTGAGTTGCATTATGTCCAAAAACATATTTTAAGATAAATATAAACACTATTTATTATTCATGTCACACTTCTATTTTCTTACATTTCTCATTAGGTTGCTGTCAATATTGTGTATTCATGAGGTGTTGAACAAATATCGATATTAAGTCAATAATATGTTAATTTAGTGAAAATAACTTGGCTAGCGAGAAACAGGAACAACATAAGAATTATGCCTTTTTTAAATCAAGACAAATAAAAAATCTTAAACATTCAGTTATCACATCATATTTAATAATATTTTTGCTAAATTTTAGTTTCACATCTAAGATGGGTTGATGGCAGAGCAGTTAGTGTGCTGGGCTAGTAATCCAGTGGTCGCGAGTTTGAATCCTGCCTCGACCAATTTCGTTCATCTACAGCACAAACATTTATGCTTATTTTAGGGAACGTAGAAAGCTGTATATGTACTTGTTTAACAAGGACATATTCATTTTTTATAAAAAAATCTAAATTGAATGTATAACGAGGGAATCTCGCAAATTTCAGAGGTACTTTTGGAATTATTTTTATCGAGAAAATTTTCAAACATTATTATGGAACTGTCAAACTGTAGACAATATTATAATTTATCCCTGTCTTTAGTTTCAAGATGATAATATCAGTATTGACTGGGTATTAATGAGGAAACGCCAATGTAACTATTTACATTTGAGTGCCTGTGCTTAACCCACCAGGTTGTTTTCATGGAATTAGAGAAAAAATAGATGTTTTTGGGATTAGAAAAAATAGATGTTTTAGCCTTTATCATTATTGGGTTTAACATTAATTATTATTATTATTATTATTATTGAGATGACAAGCAGGCAGCAAAAAGCTGATGTGCTTGAATGAGTCCACAGTGTCACTGCAATCCATCTAGTCCGTTCTTAAACGAGTTAACACTCTCGGCAACAACCAGATCCTGAGGCAGCCTGTTCCAAGCATCTACCACTCTATTGCTCAGGAAGTGTTTATACGGATTCTGACCAAACGCACTTCTATTTAACTTCAGGCTATGGCCACGCAAGTGCTCGTTTTGATTCTGAGTGTATATATGCGGCAGTTCAGGACAGTCATAATGATTGTTTAGCACTTTATATGTCTCAATGAGGTTACCCCTCGTTCTTCTTTCTTTAAGCGTTGTCAGTCCCAAGGGTTGGAGCCGCTCCTCATATGTCCAATCCTTAAGCCCCGCTCCCAGTTTGGTGAACCTTCGCTGCACTCTCTCCAGCAGTGCAATGTCTTTCTCAAAATATGGTGACCAAATTTGGAAACCATATTCTAATAGTGGCCGGACATAAGTCTTATACATTTTCACCAGTAATTCTGGGCTAATATTATTAAACGCTTTACGTATCAGATATGTCATATTGTTAGCTCGCTTTACTATATACTAAAGTTAATACAAAACTCATATGTATTTTATCTATTTATTAACCCTTTGAATGCGTTAAGGAACAAATAAAATTTGATCTGAAAAAAATGCAAATTTTCAATAAAAAATAAAAGTATTCTATAAAATTCCTTTTAATTTTTTTTAATCAATATCTTGATTTAATACACCAAAAAATAGTTGTCACGTTATAATTTGGGGGAGGGGGGCTCAAAAAATTTTATTTGAATTTATTTTTTCCGCATCCCAATGTAACGTTTTTGACAAGCCATGGACTATAGTCGATTTACGCATCGAAAAGGGAAAAAATTTGGGCGACTTTAGTCGATTTACGCATTCAAAGGGTTAAATTTATTTACAAATGAACAAATGCCATAAAGCAATCTCTTCCAACCAACCCAGGCAATGTTAAGGAAATTTGTTACAATAGTATAGTTTTTATTTTCAGATTGCAATATGGCTCAGAGGTTGGATTTGATAATATTTGGAGCGTCAGGTTTTACTGGAAAACACGCTGTTGAAGAAATACACAGAATCAGTAAAAGAGACACAGAACTAACATGGGGCATTTCTGGAAGGTCTCAATCCAAACTGGAAAAAATTATTAAAGATCTGCAAGAAAAAACTGGTAGGTTTTGTTAAGTTATTGCAATTAACATATATAAAATTTTGATTGTATCTCATTTTCAATTTTATTTTATTGTAAACATTTTAATTTAATGTCGCTTCTCGAGTAACTAACAGGTACAATGTCAAATATTAATATAACATGCACCCAATAACAAGTTGCCACATTCTGGAGACTTAGGATATTAATCCTCTCACAGATCCAGACTAAAAACACAACGAAAAACTGTCTCCAACGGGAATCAAACCCGGGACCTTGGATCAGCAGTCAGATATGTCGGCCAACCGAGCCATGAAGGCCGACATAGTTGTAATTTATTTGGCTTATAAGCTTAACCTCAAAGTGAGTATGGCCGTACCCGTACGGCTAGAAATGCCATTGCAAATTGAGTATGGCCGTACTGGTACGGCTAGAGAAATGAAATGAAGATTTTTTACTAGAGTATGAATATTTTTGACACCGCAACCAATAGTTGAAGACATCTGAAATAATCAGACGATATTTCAATTAAAACTTTGAAAAATGGAAAGTTGTAATTTTTTTTTCGCCCGATTATTGTGTCAGAAGTCGTCAAACATAATACTTTTAAAAATACCTCACTCCGTATAGGCATGTACATCATACCAAAACTCACTCTCATAGAGGTTAATGTTTTCAGTGTTTTTTTTTTTTACTTGTTACTTGTTTTTTTGCACAGGGTGCAAAAATGTTGAAATAATACAGTAAAATTATAAAAAACAATGTACATAAATTCTTTGGTAATTTTTTTCTTGCTTGATTGTTTTTTTTATTTTGTAATGATTACCATAACCAATAATATACAAATTTTATTCAATTTAAACTGTTTACTCTAGTATACATATACAATATTATTTTCTATAATTTCTGATTGGTTTGAAGAAAATGCTGACAATTTTATTGATAAATAAATATTTAGAAGAAACGCCATGCACTTTTTTGTTATCTATCTTGAGACAAGTGTAGATTAGAGCAGGTTTCACAAGTTTGCTTTGTAAATTTCCTTAGTGCTGATAAGCACAGACTTCATCTTACAGAAATGAAGTACTTAAATGCGAATTGGCATAGAATTCATATTATAATTTTTCCTTGTAGCTTTTTTGGAGAGAAAAGGAAATAGGAAGTCAGTTAATCTGTTTACTTTATTCATCACTTTACCCTTTTTTATAGGCGATGATTTGTCCAAAATCAAGATCATCTTGGCTGACATAAGCGATCAAGACTCCCTGATAAACATGAGCAAGCAGGCAAAGGTGGTTGTGAACTGTTGTGGACCCTACAGGTTTTATGGAGAGTATGTTGTAAAGGCTTGCATCGAGACCAAGACACATCATGTGGACGTCAGCGGGGAACCATCTGTGAGTTAACAAAAAAAAATATACTTTTTTCAAATATTATCACATAACAGATTTATTGTCAGTGTGCGAGAGGGTGCCAATGAAAATTTTGATCCCAGTGCTAATGCGTAATTTTAATTTTCTATATTTTATTTCATCAAATATTTGACCAAACACAAGTAGCAATTTGGCATAAAAAATGCTATTTGATTTCCTATATTTATTGAATGTGTTGATTATTTAAGCTCCACTTGTCAGAGGGCAATTTTTTCCATTTTAATAGTTACCTACTTTACATTGAAATCGTCATTTTTACATGTTCCTAGAAAATATTTTCATAATTGGTCCCTTTTACTTTCAAAGTAATCCTTGTTGTTTTAAAAATTGTCCAAATATACACACATACTTTTTTTGATGTTTATTATGCAATTAAAGTTCTTCCAAAAGAAATGACAAGGAAAACTACTGATTGAATTATATATTAAGTTTTTAACTAAGATGTTTCGTTTTTGGTAATCATTTATTAAATTCATAGTTAATTTGACCAGAATCATAACCAGAAACTAGATACAGTATAACACATTACCAACATGAATAACATGTATTTATTTTTATTGGTAATTCTCAGAAGAGAACACACACTAGGCCTGTTAGTCTTTTGTGATACCACAAATCCTGTCTTCCCCAAGGCCCTCTGGATGTTTTCTTTTCATTTGACAGGTCAAAGGTAGGAAAAAAAAATGGCGGACGCATAAGGTGCATGCCTTTTGTTTAAACGTCAATGAAATAACGAATAATATCAACATAAATATAATACAAGAAAACGTAACTCAAAATAAAATAGCTAAAAAGGACGAAGTAAAATACCTTGGAATAACCATTGATAAAAATTTAAAATGGAAACACTTCATAGAGTTAACAAAAAATAGAATGAGAAAGTTAATTTACATATTTCTACAACTGCGTAATATACTGACAATCCAAAATTTAAAAATATTATACTTTGCCTTTGTACAATCTATTCTACAATATGGAATCCTTGGATGGGGTGGAACGTATAAAACTAATTTAAAACCGATTGAAATCACTCAGAAACTGATCATAAAAATAATCTTAAAGAAACCAATAGACTTTCCCTCCAATGAAGTATTCAAACAATTTCGTGTACTAAAGCTAAATAATTTATATAAAAAATATACTCTTTTAACAACATTTAAAAAATATTATAGTGAAATACATGAAAACAACAATAGAACCAGATCGAAAAATAATATTGCTATCCCTCGCGTCAATACATCTGCAGCCCAGCACCACTTTACATACCTGGGAATAAAACATTTTAATGACCTTCCAGATGAATTGAGGAAAATGAAGGAATATATACAATTTAAAAATTCTATTATAAAACATATTAACAATTATAATTACATCCAGTGATGGATTTTTGTTTTGTTGTTTTTTTTTTATTGTATTTTAATTTTTTTATATTTCCAAATTACGCCAAATTGTTAGTGTAATTTTTTTTTTTTTTTTTGGTGTTGAGTTGTGTGTACTTTTTTTTTTGATGATATGTTATGTGTATATATAATTTTTTGATGTTGTCTGTTATTATATAAGAAATATTGATTTTGTTTTTGATGAGTAATTTATTTGAATTTGTTCTTGATGTAATTAACGTATTTTTATTGTATTCCAGTTTTTGCGGTTAGTGGTTTTTGTTTCGTGACGGTGGACGGTGAACGGTGAATGCCTGCTAGTGGGGCCCTGTGAACGGCAAATGCAGTTCGCGGTTCTCAGTATGCGCTTGCGTATACTAGAGTATGCTCCATTGGTGAGGGTTCATCCGTAAACTGTTCACCAGTTCGCGTAATATTAAATTAAATATATGCGTGTTATTTTTAGTAATATTATATGTTATTGAAATAAATGAACCGATAAAATGACTGTGCTCCTCCCTCGAACACGAGATTTGATCTCAACTGAGGGATGAATAGATATTAAATAATTTAATTTTAAGATACTGTTTATAATTCTTTTTATCATTAATGTATAATTGTTAAAATAAAAAAAATAAATAAATAAATAAATGGAGTTTGACAGCTGTCATTATTGGTGATTAATCGCTTTTCACGCATTTAAATGCACTTTGTATACAATAAAACTATAATAAAACAATTCAATAAAGGATGAAAATATAATTATTATTATTATTAGTTAGGAGTGGGACCTACATGCCCCTGTACCACGACCATGTTTTGATCTATTGTGCAACTTCACTTAGGGTAGTCATTTCAATAACAGTTCGGTTTCTTGAATAAAGTCCCATATTTTGCAGATTGAGATGCCCCCAAATCTCGGGGTCTTATTATAAAAAGCTCCCAGGTGTCTGTGTCTGGATTCCATTAATGATGGGCACTCACAGATCACATGTGAGGCTGTTTCTTCCTCTTGTTGACACTTTCTACTATGAAAACTTAAACAAAAGTATGATTATAAATTAAAACTTGGGATGACAATTTTGGTCGTTGTATGGTGATCGTATTTCGTATGATTCAAAATAAATGTATAGTTAAGATATCGAAATAAATATATATAGTAGCCACAATGACATAATAATGTAACATAATCACGAAAATGTTTCTGACATTACATCTCAATGTATTTACGTTGATATCGATTATTACAGCAAATAACTTATCAAAATATAATATTAATAAATGTATGGGAAAAAACAATTATATTCATATGTACTGAGATTTTAATGACGACACTATCTGAAAACATTTAAATACAAAAATTACAGCACAGATGCGAAATCATTCGGCTTAAACGCCAGCTATATTGGAAATTATACTTCTATGTCTCCTATGCATTGCGGCGTGATCTAACAAAAAAACAGTTCCTGAGGGGGCTGCCTCCCCCTTCACTAAACCATATGAACCAGCCTGAGTGCTTGATGAATCTCAGACTCTGTGTCTGCTGACATTTACTTGTAGGGTACCTGTGAATGAAATTATTATTCAATATTAATGTATTGGATAGTAAAAATGTGAGCAAAAATATAGTTGTCCATTGCAAAATAACTGTATACTTAAGCTGTTAAGATCAGTGGTTACATATTTTTGTTGTTTATTTCCACAGTTCATGGAAAAGATGCAGTTACAGTATAATGAAGCTGCTGAGAAAGCAGGAGTATATATTGTCAGTGCTTGTGGATTTGATAGTATACCAGCAGATCTTGGAGTTATCTATTTGGAACAACAGTTCAACGGTAAGTTGATCAATATTTTATCACAAGACTTGCACAAGACACGAATAATTCATCTTATTCTCATCAAGATAATACAAGACAGTAATGAAACGAGTAGTGTATCTTTGAACAATTCTCTTTTTCCCAGTGCACTTTTAGTACCAATAACAGACCCATGCCCACACTAGAAGTTAATCTGAAAGAGGAAGTGGATCCTAAAACGACAGAGAGAGAGCTGGAGTTCAGCTTCACAAGATGACAATCCTGAATAAACAGATTCTTGAATCTAAAATGACGAGAAGAAGGATATAAAAGAGTCGTGTTTTGTTATGTTTATTTTGCAAACCTAGAATACTATTTATAATTCCAGTTTATGTCATTGAGTTTATCTACAGAATTGTCTGTCAAATTAACTACATTAATATTGCTTTTATTTTTAGGTACTGTGAATTCAGTAGAAACATACATTTCTACAGATACAAGTGGAATTGAAGTTAGATTTGGTGACGCTGGAATACATTATGGAACATGGGAGTCCCTCATCTATGGTATCGCTGAAATGTCAGAATTGGGTCCCCTCAGAAGGAAACTGTACCCTGAAAAGATGCCTACGTTTTTACCAAAGCTTAAGCCAAGGTAATATTCTTATTTTTGCAAATATGTTCGGTGAGGTATTAGGGATGGAACGAAGTATGGTTATTTACCTACTTATTTTGAGCATTGCTCTCCATCCAACCAAAATAATGTGAAATTTTGAATAGTTTTAACTTGGTAAACAATTAATTGTTTATCCAAAACAACTCTTAAAAATTCAAACTACAATCTAAATCAAATGACCCTTGTCTTTTAGGCACGGAATCGGCTGCCATATATAGGTGACACTCGTCATCAAAAGGTTAAACATTTGTACATTTTAAGACATCATAAACTTATAGAGCCTTACTTACTATTTGCAACTTGAATATAATCCGACGTTGAGGCAGTTATGCCCATACAAAAAACTGAGTAAGCGTCAGATTAAACTCAAATTGAAAATAATATGTTAGTAAGATTTATAGTTTTAAAAGATTTGTAAAACAAATAAAAAATGTTGTAATATATTTGGAGTTATCTAATCTCCACTGAAATCTACATAAAAGTAGTGATCCCATGACTATTTTAATAATTTCCTTTTTTTTAAATATGTTTTTTTTTTAAAAAGGCAAAAATTGGTGAAAGTTGTGCAAGCGCATAAAGTGATCACATAAACCAGCTGATAACTGGTCGTAAGCCCTGTAGGTGCCTTGATTTCCCGGTTCTCCCTTGATATTCCAAATTAAGAAACTATATACTACACTAAACTATTTATATATACTGACAGTCAAGCAGCTCTCAAAGCTCTAAGCTCATGTAAAATAAATTCATCTACAATCCAAGACTGTAATCTAAAATTAAACAAACTAACAATAGAACACAACAAAAAGGTTGTTCTAAGATGGGTGCCGGGACACTCAAACTATAAAGGCAATGATGAAGCCGACAAACTTGCAAATATGGGAGCTGACTCAGCTACCTATGGACCAGAACCTTACTACTTCTTAACAAATAGTGTCAATAAAACAATATTATACAATAACATGCTAGAAAAAGCAAAACAGAACTGGCTTAACCTACTAGGACAAAAGCATGCAAAAACAATGATACCAGGCTTCTCAGCTAAAAGATATAAACAAATTCTTGCTCTTAACAGAGAAAATATAAGAATTCTCATCAGGACACTGACTGGACATTGTAGGTTAAATAAATACCTATGCACAATGAACTTAGCAGACATGCATCTATGCAAATTCTGCCTAGACGAACATGAAACTCCGCTACACCTGCTCAAGGACTGTGGACCATTGATGTAAACAAGAGCCAGAATACTTGGCTCTCACATCACTGATGAAATACAAATCAGAGAAGCCAGCCCACTTAAGATCTTAAGATTCATTCGAGAAATCGGACTATGGGAAGACCTCTAGAAGCCAATCATTCACAATAAGCTACATATCAAGCTGACGTTAAGAAGCCGCTAGAAGGATTTTATAAAAAAAAAAAATATACCAACTTCGTCTCTATTGAAATATTAAAAAAATTGTCATAATAATAATGTTGACTCCCGACAGGGAACAAACTTCAATGTTTGCGTATATGTAACTATAAAAATATTTGATTTAATAATTTATATTATCTTCCAATAGATGGTGTTAGCAGTGATTATGTATTATTGAAATATATTCTTAATGTAGATGAATTATATTGTTTATTAATGTATTATATTGTTTACATTTTGTTTCAGAGGTTTCATTCACAAGGGTCCGTACGATGGCAACTGGTGTTTACCTTTCCCTGGATCGGACAAGTCCGTTGTTTACAGGTCTCAACGATTCCTGTACGAATGCACCAAGAAACGTCCCGTTCAGATGTTGCCGTACATCGGATTCCCAAACCTCTTTGCCGTCTTCGGTGTTCTCGTGGTGATGGCCATCGTAGCGCTGATGGCCAAGTTTTCCTGCGGTCGAAAGCTGCTGCTGAAGCACCCGAGGCTGTTTTCGATGGGATTCGTGTCCCACGAGGGTCCGAGCGAGAAACACATGAAAGGCACCAAGTTCTATGTGAATATTCACGGAGTCGGATGGGATAAGAGCGTACAAGATGTGGAGGGAAAACCAATGAACAAATCAATGCTTGTTAAGGTTTGTTTTTGTTTAAAAAATATTTATATATTCACCAAATGTTTTTTATATTTTAGTTCATTACTTAACATTTTTTATGTTCTCTTATATATTTTTATATTCTATATATTTTTTTAGAATTGTATTTCTCTCTTTTATATACCTTTTTTTTTCTTTTCGTTCTTCTTTTTATTCAGATTACATGTTTTTTTATTTTTTTTTCATAAGTATATCTTTTATTTCATTTTTGTGAACGTCCAAGGCATTGTTTAAAACCAGCTGCATTGTGTGGTGTTCAGCTGAGCAATTACCTATTTTTGGAAAATAGTCTTTTGAATCTTGTAAAAATTTTTTAATGTTAAAATATTAACAACAAATAAATTTTTATTTATGTAATTAAAAATTTTCTTTTTCGCACACATTTAGTTTTTTTTTAATATAAAAATAAATGAAAAGTACCGATAAAAACTTTCTAGTTAATCAATAAATGCGTATAACTATATTACATGATAATGTACTCTTGAAATAGTTTATTTATTTTCATAACTAACTCCTTATTAACCTTTAGACGACGGATATGAACAGTAAATTGCAGTACCTGTGGACGGGCATACGGACGGGATGCAGCATCTATAGATGATGCTCGATTTAGGCACGAAATTGGCTGTCATGAATATAAGACGATGAAGCAAGTATAACAATACAAGACTTAGATTGAGATTGATCCAGCTTATTATTCCAATAACATGTACGACACGATACATTAACACTAATTATGTTGAGATAGGATACTGTAGCTCTCTACCTACCTTTTATAAAAGAAGCTCTTATTTTCCAGGTATCTGGAGTTAACCCTGGATATGGAGCAACATGTACTGCCCTGGTTTACTCTGGCATCACATTAGTCAAGGAAGCTGACAAGATGCCTGGAACGTAAGTCATTACCAACTTTACTTAAGGTTTAACTATTGTTAGAAATGTTGAGGCTGCTTCGTGATAATCCAGTTGTGAATAAAGAGATGTATAAGATTCGTTATTAAATTTATCAGATACATATTTTTTATTTTGTTTGTGATAAAATATTTACCTAAAAATATTGGTTAAAACCACTGAAAAAACTTAAAAGTTGAACATATAAAAGAACACTAATTTCTTAGGATACTAACCACCAATTTCACCAAGAATCCTTAATGCAAAAATCAAATCTTAACACGACCTAAATCGCTAAAATTTACAATTTTACCTATTAAATTGTACAGATTATTTCATGATATCATTATTCAAGACATAATTTTTTTTCTTTTTGTTTCAGGGGCGGTGTGATGGCTCCCGGAGCTGCCTTCGCTAAAACATCTCTCATCGAGAACCTCAACAAAAACAATTTGACATTTGAAGTTATTGAACAAAAGGATCTTTCTACAAATGTTAAGGCAGAATAAAGGCAATTTTTCACAATATTTTCACAGCAAATATGGGATCAAACTTTTGACACTACTACTTAATTACTTCCGTACTATATATTATTTTATAGTTAGAGTGTAGTTTATATAGTGAAAGCCGAAACTATAATGTTTTAATTTTCGATCTAATAACATTTAGACTTGTTTTAACTTTGGGTATTGTTGATAATTTTGGTAACAATACATTCATGCAATTAAACCAAATAAAAGAAAAAAGAACCTGATATACATTTATCACTTTATATCATGTTAATTATTTTTTTCTTACTATGTAAGTAAGTACCAGAAAACCAACAATCACAAAAATGTATAAGAAAGTTACAAATAAAATTAAAGCTATAAAAAGCTTAAAGAAATCACAACTATTCAAATGTAAATTAACATTCGAAAATAGGTTCTAGTAAGCCAATTGATTGCAATCCAACATTTGTATTTAGGTTAGAAAAGTTACTGTTGTAATTATTACAAGTCCTGACAGTAAATGATGTATTTCTATCCCATATAGATAAGAATGTTATATCTGATCCATATAGATTTAGATGTTACGTCTGATCTGTATAGATTAGAATGTTACTTTTGTCACTTATCTATGGTACATGAAAGTAAATTAACTCTAGTTGATCTAGAATTCATTTGCTCTGTTGAAATGTATCTGCAGGATATTTTAATGTTTCATTGTTAAAAATCATTTAAATATGTATTTGATTTACCAACATGTTGACATAAATTCAGATATTGTATTCAGTACCTCATTCAGTATTTTTTTATGATTTCTTTTCAATGATATCAGTTGATTATTGACTTTCAAAGCTAGTGATTACAATAAGTGGTTTTCATTGTATAAAATATTTAATGTGTTATTATTTACGAAGTAACTTTTTGTGTTTACTAATAACAAGTACACAATTGCTTATACACATTCTTATATTTAATAATATTAAAATGCTAGACTAGTTTCAATCTTAAGAATAAGTTTCTGACGTATTACATTAAATCATTACAATTTTTGTCAAGTTAAATGATTTAAAAATAAATTGTGTGGCTGGCTGCGGTGGCATAGTGGTGAGTTGATCAACTTCTGTGTTGGAGTTCTGGGTTCGATTTAAAGCGGGGGAGAAATGTATTTGAAATTTATTTTCATGCAATTATTGCTTCTCTGGGATGAAAATATTAGTTAGTCTACAAACTTGCAACTTGCGCATGGTGCAAAATGGATGATTTTCTATGCATATAGTCAATGGTGATTGTCGAATTATACTGTTTGTCAATTTTCTGGCTTGCATATTTTATAATTATATAAATAAAATGGAAGACTGATGGAATTTATAAACAATGAAATACTTAATAATTTGTTGTTTTTCATTATGTTTGAATTTTCATAATTAATATGTGACATAATATTATTATTTTATTGATTTAATGTAATGCGACTTAAAAGACTACATGTTATCGAAAAAACATAACACAAGTGAGATTTTTTAGAGTAGGTATAGACTTTCACAAATTTACTATTATATTATTGTCTATGCATTTCTTAAGATTTATTTTTTTTGTTATTTTTATATATCTTAACATTATTTTTATATTAGCTAAGTATAGCACAAAATGCTTTTGATTAATGGAATAACCTAACCTCATTTTCAAAAATAAATCATATCATTTTTGAGGTTTTTGTGTATATTTGATTTAAAAAAATGTATCAACTAAAAGAATTCCAATGAGATTCGATTATATTTATACTAATGGCCTATAATATTCAGGTTTAATTATGTTTTCAATTAAATAATGTACTTATTAGTACTTTAACATGATTTCAAATGTTATTTGCTTGTTATTCATTAAATATCTCTTTATGTTATTACAAATTCTTTTTTATTCTATCAAACCAAAGACACATACATGCACTCCTTCACGGCATAATCTTACATTGTGTATATCAGTGAGGTTGCATTACCTTATAAAAGGAAGCGCGACACATGCATTTATCCCACTCACCAGCCTCGTCATGTAGGTGGTGAACCTCATTGCTGAACTATCTCACTCAAAAACAATAGACAAGATTAGAAATACTATTCTAAGCTGTTGCCTAGTAGCAAATACAATAATGCCCTAAATATTTATAATATGTGTGAATTCCTTTGTTCATATAGTTGTTATAGATGGGTCTATGGCAGAGCGGTTAGCGCCCTGGGCTAGTAATCCAGTGGTTGCGAGTTCGAATCCTGCCTTGACCGATTTCGTTCACCTATAGCACAAGCATTTATTTGCTTATTTTAGGGAACGTAGGAAGATGTATATGTACTTGTTTAACAAGGACATATTCATTTTTATATATAAAAAAAAGAAGTTTTCCATTATCAATACAACTGGATATCATTGTTGTATTAAAAACTAAAATTGAAACCAATGAATTGATTTTGTAATATTAACCTCGCTTGCTTTTTATTTTATGTTTTTACCGTCTGTAAAACATTACAGTGATTCAATAAGAATTTATAAATAAATTTATAATTTATAACAATTGTTAGAAGTCAATTGGAATATGCTTCAGTCATCTGCTGGAATCCACAATATTATATTTATATTAACAGTATAGGACAAATTCAACACATATTCAGTACAAATTTGGTAATAACTACAAACATGAATTGGAGACTACAGACAAGACGAAGGACCTCAGACTTAATGTACCTTTATAAGAAACTCCAATATTGACTCTACAGACCTTATGAAAAATTATGAACTTAAACATACCACACAGACGAACAAGCACATCTCAATATTCTTTTTAGACAAAAAAAAAAACACTAAAGGCGCTGAATTTGCCACTGTACCAATGCCTTACCACATATAATAATTTGGAAAGGATCAGGTCCGTGGACATATTCTGTATGTCCAGGGGCTACGTTTACAATGAATGCCGAGTGCACTTAGTGACGCTCCAAGCCGTTCATAATAACGGGAAACAGACACTCGAAAGATACTGTGGCGTTCAGATTGAGTTCAAAGTCGAGTGTATGCACCAAACGCTCGGTAAAATTTTCGGGCAAAAAACCCTCTGGCAGTTACAGTATCTGTTGACTTCTATTTTATCTGTGGAATGATGACTTCCATTTGTTTCTGTGGTATCTATTATGTCAGTTGACATTATTTACGATGACCATATGCATTAACAAAGAGGTTAATTTATAAAAATATCATTCAAAAATTTCCAATAAAAGGTCAGAAATCATTATTTACTCCACTGCCCAATTGTTGTCTTTCGATGAAAATTTAACCTAAAAATAGACATGTATGATAAATGACATTTTACATATTGAAACGCCGCTCGAAAGCATTCAGTGAGATGGGTGTGAAAAACACCATAATCTGCAACTTCAAGTACATTCGACGTCCGATGTTGTGCGTTGCATCTGAACACACCCAACCTTTTTCAGGAGTTACATTAGACAGGAATAATGAATTGTTTTGCTATCAGCAGTGAGTACATGTAACATGAAATCAAAGGTGGGCTGATTAAGCTACAATTATCTATTATACTGTCCATTTTTTAATATGTAAATAAAAAACTAATAATTAAAAGAGCCGTTTAGTGATACAAATTTATTAAAATTTAGTGAAACCAGGCAGTCTTAAGTAGTCTACCGAAAGTGTCACTGCTCTGAGCTCCACGTATGTCAGGAGGCAATTTATTCCACTTTAAAGGACCGTTCACACTGAAACTGCGATCATAATAAGCCGCCTTATTGACTGTCCAATTATTTTATAAAGATGGTACTCTGTTATCCACATGATCTCAATATAAGCTATCTTCCTGATGGAACATTCTTTTGAATCAGTTTCTTGGATGAAGTGTGGTGCCAAGTCATTCAGGGCCAACCTTAAACTAAGCATTAATGCTTGTACTATAGGTGAACGAAATCGGTCGTGGCAGGATTCGAACTTCCGACCACTGGATTACAAACCCAGCACGCTAATAACCGCTGTGCCACCATCCATTAAATGTATACTTTTATTTATATATGCATGTTTTTTTATGTTGACAGACGATGACAAAAAAAGAGGTTTAATTGTAATGACTGTATTGTACTTTGAACATTTATAATAAACAAATGGGATGTGGCCAACACTTAACTCTGCACTGAATGAATAAGTGTAGGTACACTTTTTTCTACTACAAATTTTGACAATCCCTGAATACAGTTTTATAGAGTCACAATCCAAACTTCATATGGACTTAAATAGTGCTGGAATGGTGACCTAGAATGGGCAAAAGAAGTGTTGAATGACTAGTAGTTCTGTTACAATTTTCATTCAGAACCATTCAGAAAGCATTCAAATACGTTATATTGATTGTGCAGGGTGTAAGTGTTTATTATTATTGATTGTCACCAAACTTTGTTGGCAGTGTCTTCCAAGAAATTTGCTTTTATCATATCTGTAAGATTATCAGTCTGTGATGTAAATGCATTTTAAACAATCAAAATGTATTTATATTTTATTTTATTAGGATACAAATTCCATAGAACACCATCCATACAAAAACATATGATAACCATTGAGAAAATGGTGTTTATAATAATATATGCTCAAAAAATGTAAAATCACTACTCTACACTATTCCTCAGTAGAGTGTGTAGAGCAAAATGTTTGGTAATATTTTCTTAAATAATTTTGTCTCAATAACAAGTTATATAGTGTTGAAAGGTCTACCTATTTCTATAACTGGTAAGTACAAACATATTATGATAATTAACTTATTGCTGCGAAGCACACCTTACTTACAAACTATTTATATTATCATCATTTTCAAGTGTCCCATTAGTGCCGGGTTATCGAATGTAACATCTCATACATTTAATGCACACCCGCACACCTGTCGATGGTTACCCCACATTGTGGGATATGCCGTGATGCTATGAATAAATATTATTATATTGACTAGTTATTATTGTGCTTGTATTTTAATTTAATTTTGATCTCATATATTTTTTTAGTCAGTATAATGTCTGAGTGGTTGGATTTGATAATATTCGGAGCAACTGGATTTACTGGAAAACATGCAGTCGAAGAAATCCACAGGATAAGTAAAAACGATCCAGAACTAACATGGGGCATCTCTGGAAGGTCTCAATCCAAACTGGAGAAAATCATCAAAGATTTGCAAGATAAAACAGGTAGGTACTTTGACATAATTACTAAATTGGCTCTTGTAACCTCAAATGGAGGAACGTTGACCAGAGTAAAGTTTACATTAAAATAAACAACAAATTATAAAGTATGTGGAATACAAAAAATGATAATAATTAATACTTAAATTATGTACCGAATACACCGCAAATATTGTTCTGGGGGGGGGGGGCATCGAAATTAAGCAGGTGAAAGAGTTTGTATATCTGGGAAGCAGAATATCTCAAGACAGCAGACATCAACAGCAGAATCCACCAAGCAAGAATCGCCTTCAACAAAAGATCAACAATTTTTGAATCCCCTAATATTTCCATCAAAATTAGGAAAAATTTGATCAAGACTCTTGTCTGGAGTGTACTGCTATATGGCTGTGAAACATGGACCATCAGCCAACGCAAAACGAGGTACTAAGTAGGGTTGGACAAAGCAACTTATGAAAAGAATTGCCCAACAGAGAACAACTTGGATAGGCCATAACATCCGGCACCCAGGCCTGCTTTTTATCATCGTCGAAGGAATGATCGATGGGGGTAACTGTAGAGGTCGCCCCAGAAACAACTATATAGACCAGACGGACTGGCGGACGATAGAAATAAGTGGAAAGATCGAGTGTTTGGCGCAGACCAATCCTAGGATTGTCACCCAGAAGAAGAAGAAATTAGAATTTAAAAAGTTGGGAAAAAAAGTTTTGTTTTTAAATGAAAACATAATTTGATGTTATTCTGTCTGATAAATTTTGTAAGAACATTAAGTAGGTAATTGAAATTTATTAAGGCTGAGTAAGGAGGCGATATTATGAGGAGGAAATATTTTAAATTTAATCATGTGTGTTAAAGATATTGGGAACTTAGATGTAGGCCAATTGAAAAATATGTGATCCAAGTTGCCTTCTTATTCTTGGTCACATTGACAAGTATATATTATATTCATGCTTTGCTTAAGTTTGAATAATAAACCTTCGATGGCAATATATTAACCACATCTAATTTGACTCGATATGAGGAAAGCAAAGCTTATAGATTTCATTTCTCATTGCTATAATCAGTCTGTTAATTTTCTTTTTAGGTCACATATTATTGTACCAAATTAACTTGAGGTTTGACGTTGTTTGAGTTGGTTAGAAATGATTGCCTCCTGGCAATAAACCCACCTTTGTGCACTTGATGATACGTTAATAAAATAAATATTAATGTGAAGAACCGGCATAGAATAGTGCTTCCACTCTTTTCTATTATAATCGTTTTCGGGTGTCCCATAAAGCCCGCCTGACACGAGGTAATATTCCAACTCATGTGGAGTATTAGTTGAAAAGTATTGTTTGCAGTCATTTTTGAAGTCATATGAACTGAAACTGTCTATCTCTTTTGTCTATGCTTATCTATCTACTACATTGTCATTCGTCATACAAGAGAAGAAATTTTTTTTAATTCAATGTTTTGTAAAGTTTTTTTTGTATTCTTTTTGGTTTTTGATTGATCCAGACGTACATTCCTAGCTACAAAAAATATCGGCACATCGGAGTTCTTCGATATAATTGCTATGATTTGGAATGTTCTTACTACTGTTTTTTAGGATATTGTTTCTCACATCACTATATATTTGGCCTATGAATGTATGGTTTTAAGTATTAGAAATACATTCGATTTATTTTCAAAAAATCTAATTTTTCTATGAAAATTGATCTTCTGATGAGAGTTGTTCGTTTAATATGCTAAAAAACTCTTCGATTTTTTTTTCTCCAATCCAATCAAAATCGCGTACTTACATTTTTTGCTAGAGCGTCTCATTTGATTTTCATAATATTGTGAAACAGTTAATCAAAATCAAAATGTAATAAAAAAACAAGCGAGAATCCATAGAATTAATATAATCTAAGCGAGAATCATTAATGCACCCAAAAATGCAAGTTATTTGACAGTCAAGAGAGATTATTACTATTATATCGATATGTAATTTCAATATAATGTTTTTAGAGTAATAACATTTTGAAGTCATTTAAATGATATCGTGTCAGGCACAATGTCATTTTTTCAGTTCATATTCCAATGAGTTGAAATATGAGTTATAATATTACCTGATGTCAGACCGGCTTAAGAGCCAGGTAATCGAGAATGCAAGAAGCATAATAACATCTCACATTATACAGTAATGAGGTTCACCATACATTTTTGAGACAAGACTGGTGTGTGTGTGTGTTGATCCATACACAATTTTTTCCTTTTATGAGGTTATGTACACCAATATCTACCTAAGAATAAGGAAAAACCTCATTAAGACCTTTGTCTGGAGTGTCTTACTATATGGCTGTGAGACATGGACCGTAGGCCAGAGGGAAAAAGAACGCCTGTCTGCATTCGAGATGTGGTGCTACAGACGCATGTTGAAGATCCACTGGTCGGACCACATCCAAAATTGTGAGGTGCTGAGCAGAGCCGGGGAAACAAGGCAACTCCTCAAAAGAATCGCCCAACGACGATCCAACTGGATTGGCCATAACATGAGGCACCCGGGTCTGCTCATAACCATCGCGGAGGGAATGGTAGAGGGCAGCAACTATAGAGGCCAACCAAGAAAGAGCTACATGGACCATCGAGGGAGATCGCGATCCACTTCCACGCCGGCGACGCTATAGAGCTCATTGGCCCTGTTCACCACCGGACGCAGCCGCAACATCGGACAAACACAAAATATCCACCATCCATCGGGTTCAACCACTGCCCCCGAGAATCCAACCACACACGTCAGGGTCTCCGATTGGTCTCGAAATCGGCCGCTAAGTACACTCCGTTTCAAGTCGGAGGGGCTTGTACCCCGACCCCTCGATCCTCGTGTTGGCGTCCGAAGGTTCCGCGGGCTAACACCGGGGGCATCCGACGCAATCATCACCTGTCAGATTTGACGTCTCGTTGTCAACACAGGATGTCTGACCCGACGTCTGCGCCGGCGGTGTGCCCGAACCACACAACAACATTCGCCACAGTTGACGAGTAACTGCCGAGCGAGACTAGAGGCGTCCGTCCTGCTCTTCTCTAAGTATAGAATGACGAGGGCACAACAGCGTCGGCCGCCCACCCCCGCTTTTACTGCCTGGGCCCTTAGAGCCGCAACCTAGGCTAAAGACCAGGTGATCGACGACATGTGCTGTAGTAGCTATGTGGAGATGAAGAGGCTGACAGAGGACAGGGCGGAGTGGAGGAGAAGAGAGGCAGCCATAGCTGTTGCAAACCAATCCCAGGATTGAAACTGATAAGAAGTACACCCACACACCTGTTGCTGGATACCCCACATTGAGGGAAATGCCGTGATGGTACGAATGAAAAATAAATATGATCTAACTAGATCTTTCAAATGAATGATTTTGTGAAAATTAATATACAAATTTGCCTATTAGATCATCAAGTACATTGGTTCAACTTTTGATCTATACTTTGAGAAATACTGTTTATTATACAAATATAGGTATGCAGAGTTAATATTGTTTACTATGAACCATGGCCAATAATCAATACTTAAAATTTCACTTTGTATTTTATTTTTCCTTATACCTAGTCATTATTTAAAAGTGAATACATTATATTATTTGATAATTTTAATCTTGATAGTAAATGTGGTAAATTAGTATGAATGATGTCATTTAATGCACAAAACAGTGAAATGTTGTGCTTAATGTTTCTGAAGACGATCAATGTCCCAACTGCACAAATTCATATTATGAGAACATTTTATATTGTGATTGTACAGCGGGAGTAAAAGACATGCAAATCTACCTGTCCTTGTCGCATTGTAAAGAATAAAAAAGAGACTTCACCTTTTTTCCCTTACAAAAAAGTATTTTCTAGAATTAAAGAATTTGAATACACTTTAAATAACTTATACCACAGACCAATAATCTATAGATATGACATAAGCAAAATTTATTAGTACACACCATATGACTGTGCCACAAAAGTTTGGTGGGAATCAATATTAGGTATAACGTATTTGAATATTTTCGGACTACTAATATCAATAAGTATGATGTGTTGTTAACAAAAGGATTTCAATTTCGAGAAACAAATACTTATACTGCTATATAAATGTGCCATTAATATCTGATTTACACAAACATTCAATATGTTCCATCTCAATTTGTGTACCAGTCTTTTGTGTACAGTGGTCTAAAGTCGCAGCTTCTTCTCCTTTCTTCTTCGATGGCTCTACGGCCCATATCGAGCCTTGGCCTCCATGAGTTTTCGCCTTCAACCTCTCCTGTCTCCCGCCTCGGCCTTCCAATTTGTTGTCTGGAGCAGTTCGGCAGCATCCCTCCTAACTTCGTCCTCCCACCGCAGCCTTGGCCTCCCGACCCTCCTTCTTCCACCTGGGTTCCCTTCCAGGATCCTTTTTGGTGCCCGTGATGACGGCATTCTCTGCACATGTCCGGCCCATCTTAGCCTGTTCAGTCTGGCATGTACTGATATTATTGGTGACTTGTAGATGCTGTACAGCTCATCGTTGTAGCGCACTCTCCAGGCTTCGCCATCATTCACGGGCCCCAGTATTCTACGCAGCACCCTCCTCTCAAAGGTTTCCAGTACCTCTGCGGACTTTTTTGTCATTGTCCACGCCTCACACCCGTATGTCATAACTGTTCTAATGATTGTTTTCTAAAGGGTGATTTTGGTTTTTATGTCAGCTCTATGAATTATACTTATTCTTACTCTGTGAAATATACATTATACACATTACTGACTTTAATTTTACAATAAATATTAAATTTGATTTATTTTCAATGTAATTTATTATTTATTGTTAAAATGAGCCCTATAAAATATTTCAAAAGCACTTTATTATCTTTAATATTATGAAGATTTGTTTGTATGCACATAATATTATAATATACCTACCTATATATTTGTCTCTAATTTCCAATATACCTATGTTTTTGTCTGAATATGCTAAAACGGTATAAACATTATTTACTTGTATGTTCAATTTTATCATTGCTATCATGTAGGTTTTTGTTTATAAATTTGCATAATTTAGATCACAAAATATTCAAGATATTAAAAATGAATACCTACAATATCTATTTTTTATATTTTTTGTTGTTATGTTTTTGTTAAAGGTGACGATTTAAGTAAAATTAAAGTCTTCGTAGCGGATATAAACGATCATAATTCTCTGGTAGATATGACAAAAAAGGCTAAGGTGATTGTAAACTGTTGTGGTCCATACAAGTTCTATGGGGAGCAAATGGTAAAGTCTTGTATTGAAACACATACACATTATGTGGATATCAGTGGTGAACCACCGGTAAGTTGATTAGTTTTATAACACATACTCGTATGATTGTCAGTCTAGCTCTCCTACATTCATTGGAAAAGATGTTCATAAAATATGTCCAGAAATCTGCTATAATAATAATGTAATATAATCAGTGATATAAAAGAGAAAGGCAGTCGTGGTTTCACTGGATTTATGAATCCAGGCCCACGAGCACAGGCGACCATAGTATCAGCCAGAATAGGTGAGCCACATGCGACCATGTATGCGGACTTAAGGGGCCCTTTATGACTAGAGTCACGCTCACCACTCGCCCATCAACCTCCGACTGATACTCCACTCCCCTGCGTAACCAAATCCAATAGAACACTGATAATGATGCTTTTACCCCTCTATCCAGAAGTTTTTTTATTTAGTTCCTTAGGGAGATCCTTAAAGTAGGAATATAAAGAGTTTGCGGGCAGGCCTCTCGCTCCCACCTCTACAGCATATATATTTGTGCTAAAGCCATTTTGAACTGTTTTATCTACCAGTTCCTTGTACTTGTTTAGCTTGTATTGGCGGTCTTTTGGAATATTTGTGTCCCATGGAACAGTCAGCTCCACATAGATAACTCTTTTCAATGAAAGAGAGTAAATTGTCAAGTCAGGCCTAAGAGATGAGATGCAGATCTCCTTTGGAAGGGTATATCTTTCTGCTCTCGTATCCATCAGGATATTCCAGTCATCTGAGTTCCTAATTATTGATAGGTACTATTTTTTGTTGTTGTAGGTTTGACTTCTTGTCCCGGTTTTACAAATGACACAACTGACCGTTTCCATGTGGTTAATCCTTTGATGGCTATTGCTACTGCAAGGCTAGAAGCCTCTCTCACAAATTCAAGCACATTATCGTGTCTGTACGAGAACCTTCCTTCCTGTAATGCTACCCTGCAGCCGGCCAAGATATGCCAAGCCGTGCATGCAGATGTCCCACAGAGGCGGCAATTGTCATCTCTGGCTATATTTCTCCGTTTTAAGTTACTCTGGTTTGGGAGCGTACCCTGTATTCAGTTTAGACAGAACTTCAGCATCTCAGATGACCATCCACGTATGATCTGTTTCCATCCTGGTGCTGGAAGAATACGAAATTCCCCTAAGGACAACCAATCGTTTTGAACTTATCAGTTCAATGCATGAAGTTTGTATTTGTTGTTTGCATCTTGTTTCTTTCATTAGTTCTTTTTCTGTTGTGTTTATCTCCACCCCCAGATTTGACTACAACCCAAATACTTCAATTTAATTTAATTAATTACAATTGATTTTCAATTAACGTAGAAGATTGTCTTCGAATCAATGTGTTTAAGTCAATACAGTAAAAAATATTCCTTTTGAATCTATATTAGTGTCCTTCCGAAGGTCAGATATTGGCCGTAGCCTAAGCCGAATGTTCGGCCCTAGACATAACTTTCGACCAAAGCCGAATATTCGGCCCTTGACATAACTTTCGACCAAAGCCGAATGTTCGGCCCTAGACATAATTTTCGACCAAAACCGTATGTTCGGCCCTAGACATAACTTTCGACCAAAGCCGAATGTTCGGCCCTAGACATAACTTTCGACCAAAGCCGTATGTTCGGCCCTAGACATAACTTTCGACCAAAGCCGAATCTTATTATTTATGCAGTATTCGTAATGAAATAAGTAGATATCCGTTAAGATCAAAGTTTACTTTGAAAAATTTGAAAATTCAAAATTTTGAAAATTCAAATTAGATTCAGACTTCAAAGTTTACTTTAACCGTTTAAACAATAAAATTCAGCTTGTTTTTGGCCGAAGTCGAATGTTTGGTTATACACTAGTTTTAATATTGTTATAGGTTTTGATTCAGCGATTAATATTCTTCAAATCCACGTCAATATTTTTTTTTATCATAGCTACTTAAGCAGTACTTAATTTGTTTTAATGATTGAATATTGTCTTTGAATCAATTTTTCATATTCACATTGTAAATTTCTAGTTTATGGAAGAAATGCAGTTGAAATACAATAAACCAGCACAGCAGGCTGGAGTATACATTGTCAGCTCTTGTGGATTTGATAGTATCCCGTCGGATTTAGGATTAATTTTTTTGCAACAACAATTTAAAGGTAATTCATTCAAATACAGTTCCTAAACTAACTTTAATAGCTCCTAAACTGTAGGATTAATTTATTTGCAACAACAATTTAAAGGTAATTCATTCAAATACAGTTCCTAAACTAACTTTAATAGTTCCCAAACTATCTTAAATAGCTCCTAAACTGTATTTGCTTTCATAGTTCTCCTTTTTTTAAACTCTCAAATCAACTTTATTATCACTCCCACTTCCTACATGTCTTTTCACCTATGTATCTACTATCTATAGTGATGAGCAAAAGTCTTGCAGTTTGCATGTTTCCCCGCAAGATCAAGACCAAGTTGACAGGGACCATTATTGCAAGATTACGTCTGAAAAAGTTCTATTAACTGACATTTATAAAAATAAAAAATTAGCAAAAATTAATTATCTAATATTAAATTTTCACTATGAATTGACGTTTTCTTTCATGTTTTATTGTAGTTTTAGATTTTTTTGTTGAAGTCTTACTAACGACATTGAAAATGAAATTAAATATATTTTTGTTTAGTTTGAATGTGTCAATATTGGCTCTGTGGTTATTATGATGTAAAAACAACAATACAGTTATTTCCTCTCTTATCAGGTACAGTAAATTCTGCAGAAATCTACATAGCAACAGACACTAGTGGAGTCAATGTAAAACTGGGCGATGCTGGTATAAACTATGGTACATGGGAATCACTTGTCAATGGTATAGCTGATTTGTCCAAGTTGGGTCCAATCAGACAAAAACTATTTCCTACTGAGCTACCGACGTTATTACCCAAATTGAAATCTAGGTAATTACTTTTATTTGTGCCATTTATTTATTACTGGTGCGTGGGAATACACGCATGTTTCATGGCCTTAAGCATCATATTTGCAGATCTTCGGACGTGTTTATGTTTATGCATCGTGCAGATCTTCGGACGTGTTTTTACAACTTCGGACTTGTGTTTTGTTTATTCATCATTTGCAGAACTTCGGATGAATGTTTTGTTTATGCATCATTTGCAGATCTTCGTACGTATGTTTTGTTTAAGCATCATTTACATAACTTCAAACATATTGTTTTGTTTATGCATCATTTGCAGAATTTCGGACGTATTTTGTTGATGCATCATTTGCAGAACTTCTAACATACATGTGTTTTGTTAATGCATCATTTGCAGTTTTTCGGACATTTTTGTTTAAGCATCATTTGCAGAACTTCGGACGTATGATTTGTTTAAGCATCATTTGCAGAATATCGGTAGTATGTTTTGTTTAAGCATCATTTGCAGAATATCGGAAGTATGTTTTGTTTAAGCATCATTTGCAGAACTTTTATCGTTGTAATTTTTTTTAGTTTATGATTGTTCCATGTTTAAATGAAATAAACATCAAATATGCATTGTTCCAGGTGCGTTATTCACAAGTGTCCATATGATGGATATTGGTACCTACCATTTCCTGGCGCTGATGAGACCGTCATATACAGAACTCAACGTTTCTTTTACGAATATAGTGAGAAACGTCCGGTGCAGACATTCCCGTACATCGGCTTCCCCAACATCTTTGTCCTCTTCGGTATAGTCACAATGATGGGCGTCGTGGCGCTGATGGCTCAATTTTCTCTCGGAAGAATGTTGCTGCTGAGGTATCCCAGGCTGTTCTCAGCCGGTCTGGTGTCCCGCGATGGTCCATCGGAGAGAATCATGAAAGGCACCAAATTCCACGTACATATTCACGGAATAGGATGGGACAAAAGCATTTTGGAAGTAGAAGGAAAACCAGTTAATAAGTCAATGCTTGTGAAGGTTTGTGTAGATTAAACATATATGTTTATATAAAATTGCTGCGAGGCTCGTTCAGCTGTTATGTTTAATGTTCTCCCTAGCAATTTCTTACTCTCATGTTGGATCTAATTTCGTAAATATGCTTGATGTTTTTAATAGTGTATATATATGTGATACAAAAATGCATGGTCACTCTATCTTTTGCTTGTTTGCATAATGGTACTATTTGTTGACTTGTTACAGGCTCACTTATAGTGAGCCTACAGGTAGGATTGTTAGATTATTGTTGCAGTTATAACCACAGGTGCCCAACTGTGGGCAACTGCGACATGGTTTATTATAGTTCTGAGCTGATTTTATTAATTTGCATTTAATTGTATTTTGTTAATTTATGTGTCTTTTTTGTTCAACTTTTGTTTTACACTGTCTTTGCTATTTTATGTTAAATTATCGACCTCAATATAGGCCAGCCCTAGTGTGGTCGTAAATTATGTATTATTTTGTATTTTGTTACCTGTAAAGATAAATAAATAAATAAATGAATGAACGAATGAATGAACGAACGAACGAACAACTTGTTATTGGGTGCGTGTTGAATTAATATTTGACATACATATTACCTGTTACGTGTTAGTTACCCGAAGAAGCAATTAATAATGAAATATATAATTTTTAAATAATAAGATAATTTTCATTAATAATATTGAGTTCAAAATAATATTACTAATAGTAAAATACAGTTGTAGGTAAATATTTACAAAGCTCATCCCCCTGCCGATCGTAATATTTTTTTTTATCAAATGCGAAATTATTGTTTTGTGGCTCCATCGTTAATTAATAACAATAAAATTACTTTGTATAAACCACTTTTTTATTAGAACCAAGTCTACATGTTTCAAGAACAATGTTCTCTTCCTCAGGACACTTAGTGTACTAGTTAACAATTCTCAAATTAATATGTTTTAGTAAAAGCAGTGAGAGGGGGGAAAGTAGAAGTAGAGGGGTAAAGAAGGTTTGGGTGAATAATATTACCAATAGTAAAAATAATGTTAGCTTACATATGGTAGTAAAAATAATGTTAGCTTACATATGGTCACCCTAACCTACTTTACCCCTCTACTTCTCCTTTCCCCCCTCTCACTGCTTTTACTTAAACATATTAATTTTTAGAATTGTTAACTAGTACACTAAGTGTCCTGAGGAAGAGAACATTGTTCTTGAAACATGTAGACTTGGTTCTAATAAAAAAGTGTTATACAAAGTAATTTTATTATTATTAAGTAATATTTTTTAAATCGATAGATAGATAAACGTGCCTATGTTACGAGAAAATAAAAAAAAATGACTGAAATGCTTTGAAAAATTATATTAAGGACTATTCGAGTTTCCGAAATTCACCATTGGGTAGCGATGCTGCCTCCATACATAGATAATTACCCAGATTTACAATATTTATTATTTGTTATGTTTTGTACGATACTTCTTGTACGATTTTTGTACGATGCTTCTTGGTTGAGTTTTTATCTTTGTCAAAGACCTAAATATAAAGATTGCTAATAATTATATTTCCAGGTTTCTGTTCCTAATCCTGGATATGGAGCCACATGCACAGCTCTGTTGTTTTCTGGTATTACAATGCTCAGAGAATCCCACAAGATGCCAGGAACGTAAGTCAACAATCACCCCTCTGATTTCAAATATTTATAGCTTCTTTATACAATTTGGGATCTCTCCATAGACGCTGATAGCTAGTTCTTAGTTGCTCTTATGTAGAAACAACGTTAATATTATATTGAAGCAAATAATTTATTACTAACAAAATATTCTTATTCGATCAATGAAATTGAAACGATCTTTATAAACTAAGAGCCAACAACTGCCAGACATACGCCATATTATAAAGGCTGATTTTTTTCTGTAAAAGGATACCACAGCAGGAAACAACGATTTGATAATATGAAACCTGTTAGCTTTTTGGGTATAACAGCGTTCAATGTTTTGAAAACTGCTATTTTAACACGTCCGTTATAGTATAAAGAGTGGTTTTTTTTTTACCACGAAAGTGTATTAGAAGTAACATCTTTCATTTACATACACATTGTTGGTGAGACAGATACCTTTAACACATTTTATTAAACTTTAAAGGTGTCTGTCGGTGGTTTTCCACCAATCAATGTCTGTGACACAGAAACTGACGTGTCAAAATAGCAATTTTCAACCCTTTGAAGGTTGTTTGTTATCTCCGAAAGCCACCACTACTAGGGTTCATATTATCCAATCGTTCTTACCTACTGTATTTATTTTATTTAGATACGGCGTTTGTCATTTACGTAAAGTTTTCACAAAAGATACAAAATATAGTATCTACATAGTACCTAATGTGTGAAAATACACATACAAAAAAGAAACAAACATTTCCAATCTATAAACAATGAAAATGAAAATAAAATCAAAAAGAAATATAAATAAAAATGAGATAAGATAATGATAGAAGCTTATACAAAATAAAACAAAAATACATATAAAAATACATTCAAAGAAAAGTTAAATTAAGATCTGCATACTAACAATACATATGTATGTACGTGTTCAAGTATATCAGTTATCATTTAGAAACAAATTAAAAGAAGTACTTAAATAAAATAAAATAATAAGCAGAATAATAAGCAAATGTAGATATGAAAGAACAAAGTAACATAATAAGTAAGTATTAATTACAAACATAATCAGTGGAATCTAACATGCAGAGTATTCCTGTAGTTATTACTATTGCCTATAAACGAATCCATATCTTTAGCATATTCATTGCTCAACCTCTGAATTCTGTTTAATGCAGAATTGTGATGCTCTAGTGTGCGGGAATTGTCTCAATAAAATTGTATTATCCCTTTACAGAAAAAATAAGCCTTTATACAGTGAAGTAAGTCTGGCAGTCGTCTTGCTCTATTATGTATCAAATGTTTTATCGTTTTAGAGATTAAAAATATTAAACGTAAATATATAACTTTTATTTAAAAAAAAATGTTGCTTACAATATATTTTACTGTCCCAACACAAGTTTTTTATTACTTCTACATTTAAATATTATTTAAAACAGGACTAGTTGGAAAAGCCTACACCAGGCGAAACGGTCGTCCCGTCTTTAAATAATTAATATTGTGCCTATCTATAAATAAAATGGTACATAAAATAAAACATAAAATGAAGAAGCGGTCAGTGTCAAAAAATAAAAATGTAAATTTAGGTTATATCTTGTTGATTCGTTTGTATTCAGTTTCAGAGCCCACAACATGATACTTTCACAAATTTCAGAGCCCACAACATAATACTTTCACTAATTTCAGAGCCCACAACATAATACTTTCACAAATTTCAGAGCCCACAACATAATACTTTCACAAATTTCAGAGCCCACAACATAATCCTTTCACAAATTTCAAAGCCCACAACATAATACTTTCACAAATTTCAGAGCCCACAACATAATACTTTCACAAATTTCAGAGCCCACAACATGATACTTTCACAAATTTCAGAACCCACAACATGATACTTTCACAAATTTCAGAGCCCATAACATAATACTTTCACAAATTTCAGAGCCCACAACATAATACTTTCACAAATTTCAGAGCCTACAACATAATACTTTCAGAAATTTATTGATTAATTATATCGAAACTATTTTATGTTACTTATATCCTTGTTTGTTCTTCATTACAGAGGTGGCGTTATGTCCCCGGGAGCTGCATTTTCAAAAACATCTCTTATTGAAAAACTTAATGAAAATAAAATTATCTTTGAAGTTATTCAAGAGAAAGATCTTTCTATTAATAAATTATAATTAAATACGATTAAATATTTAAAGACAATAAATATCTTGCGTTTCAATGAAATCTTTCTAATCTTTATACCGCTGTACCGTTTAAGAGTGCATATAACGCTAAATCTAAATCGATCAAGCGACTGGAAACATGATACACATAATTAAAAGTGAGACCCAGTTCCCACTTGTCGTGTACACTTACACGATACAAGTGTGAACAGCTCCATTTAAAATTTATCGTCACTAGATCTCCCGACATTTTGTCGGACCTAACACACGACAAGCGGGAACGGGGCGTAAAGTGGGTGATCGACGTACGAGCCTATACCGCGGTTTTAAAGAACGTCGGTTTTACTCGCGGCTCGTTGGTGCTGATCGACTAGATAGTGAAACAGTCATATCGTAGTCGAATTGAGGTTAACATGTCTTGTTCGGAGTCTGAAGCTTTGTGTTACCTTGATATTATAGCATATCAGGAAATTAAGAAAAAAAAAACGAAAAGGGCCGAGAGTTTGGGTTGAAAGTTGGATTAAGAAAAGGCAAGAGTTATCGCATACACATTTAATTCGAGAATTGTCAGTAGAACCACTCGAGTACAGAAATTATCTGAGAAGTACAACGAATTATTGTCTTTAGTAACACCTATGATACAAAAACCAAACACTACAATGCGAGAAGCTATTTGTCCTCATGAACTTTTGGCTGCTACAATGAGATACCTGGTAGAAGGTAAAACCCAAACCAGTCTGCAGTATTCTACTTTACTAGTTGCATGTAACACATGAAATCCAACTATCGATAGCGACAGTATGTATAGTTGAAGAATAAGTACCAAACTATAAATCAATATTAGGTATTGAATATTTTAAGATATTTTGTTTTCTCCATACTATCAAGATAGGATAGTATGGAGATCCCTCCTTTTTTCCTACCCAGAATATGAAAACAGCATAATGTTATGTATTTACATATATTTGGAGATTAAGTATCAAACTATTTAGTCTTCTTAGATATTGTGAATAGGCGACTGCCATACAAATTGTATGAAGCGATGTCGTCACTAAATAAACTAATCACAAAATAAAAATTGTGAAAAAAAATTGAGATGTACTACTACAATATTCATATTTTTGATAGCAAATTAAATTATCTAGTTGGGATGTTTCGACGTTTTTCGATTTTTTAAAAACTTTGGAAATATGGGCAGTTTGACACATAAATTTATAAAAAAAATGTCTTAAAAAAGCCGATTTCCCATGTTTTTATACTAGCTTGATTTAGTTTGCCATAAACAGAGACACTCTCGTAATCCATTTATGAATTCGTTTATGAAATGAGAGAGATCGCGATACCACTTCCACGCCGGCGACGCTATAGGACCCATTGGTCCTGTTCACCACCGGACGCGGACAACACAAATATCCACTATCCATCGGGTTCAACCACTGCCCCCGAGAATCCAACCTCAAACGGCGGGGCAACCGCTCAAGATCGGCAGCCGGGGCAAGCCCCTAACACAACCGATCGAACGGAAGGGCTTGCCCCCGCACCCCTCGGTCCTCGTGTTGGCGTCCGAAGGTTCCGCGGGCTAACACCGGGGGCATCCGACGCAATCATCACCTCGAGGGAGATAGCGATCCACTTCCACGCCGGCGACGCTATAGAGCCCATTGGCCCTGTTCACCACCGGACGCAGCCGCAACATCGGACAAACACAAAATATCCACCATCCATCGGGTTCAACCACTGCCCCCGAGAATCCAACCACACACGTCAGGGCCTCCGATTGGTCTCAAAATCGGCCGCTATGTACACTCCGTTTCGAGTCGGAGGGGCTTGTACCCCGACCCCTCGGTCCTCGTGTTGGCGTCCGAAGGTTCCGCGGGCTAACACCGGGGGCATCCGACGCAATCATCACCTGTCAGATTTGACGTCTAGTTGTCAACACAGGATGTCTGACCCGACGTCTGCGTCGGTGGTGTGCCCGAACCACACAACAACATTCGCCATAGTTTGACGAGTAACTGCCGAGCGAAACTAGAGGCGTCCATCCTGCTCTTCTCGCGGGCCTAGGTTGCGGCTCTAAAGGCCTAGGCAGTAAAGGCGGGGGTGGGCGGCCGACGCTGTTGTGCCCTCATCAATTCTGTACTTAGAGAATAGCAGGACGGACGCCTCTAGTCTCGTTTATGAAATCGTGACTGCGAGTTCGCAGATCCATTATTAAAAATATGACGTCCGTCATCTAGCGCTGTCGCCGATAATTGGCGACTTGGCTCGCCGGCCGTGATCGAAATGTGGTTTTAAACGAGGAGCCGAGTAAAAAATTAAGCAAACATGACGAGCCGCGAGCCAGCCCCCCTAGACAACATGCCATTAAAGCTAAGCGTTATATCGCTAAGCGATAGAAATGTATGAAATTTGTGGTTGTCACGTGTTGTCATAGCGACCGATTTCATACATTTACTATCGCTTAGCGATATAACGCTTAGCTTAAATGACACGTTGTCTAGGCCCCCAGGCTCGTCAACTCACAAAACCGCGGTATTGCAATGATACACTGGCGAGCTTTACCGACGAGCCATAAAACCGCGGTTTTACTCGCTTAAGGGCCTCAAGGGTAACTGTCCGTTACCACTTGTCGTCAGTCGAGCACGATAAAAAGTCGTGCGATCTGTCTAGTGGAAATACATTTCAAATAAAGCTGCTCATACTTACACGTGTGTTACAAGGGTGAACAGCTCCGTTTAAATAAAGTGATTACTTAAATCAGCCGATGACAGATCGTACGTCCTTTAGATGCTCGAGTTCCTGGTTCTCCAATAATATTTCCACTGACGTCAAATATTTTAATGTCAAATACAGTAGTCGCAAGTTAAATTCCTGCCACGACCGATTTCGTTCACTTATAGCACAAGCATTCATACTAAGTTTAGGGAATGTATATGTAGTTTATTAATTTATTTCTATACAAAACAAAGAGTAGATAATATTATATAAGATACATTTTTACTAATTATTATTATTTTTTAAATGAATATGTCCTTGTTAGCAAGTACATATACATCTTCCTACATTTCCTAAATTAAGCATAAATGCTTGTGCTATAGGTGAACGAAATCGGTCGAGGCAGGATTCGAACTCTCGACCACTATAATAGATTAGGTACTAGCCAAGCGCGCTAACCACTCTGCCATCGACCCATCTAAAATAGTTACAAGGACATATTCATTTAACTAAAAATGAATAAAAAAAATGCCAAATCTCAAACTTATCCGTGAATCTATACGTGATGGGAAAACTTCGGACTCCTTTTTAAGCAAACTGCGCGCACGGAGGAGTTCGAGATTTGTCATAGTTAAAGTTCATACAGAGGAAGAGAAGCTAAAATTTATGCATAATATGTGTATTGAGCGCCAAACGCGTGCTTGTGTCTAATATGAAATTGATTTGTGTCATTAAGCTAATTTGCTGTGGTCAGCTACCGTCAGTCAATGTATAGTTGTAACTGACTAGCCACTGGTAGGCAGGTACTGTTAGTGCAAGCACGAGTCTCTTTCTCTTGACAAAAAAGTCACTTGGAGAATTACTCCAAGTAGAAAAAAAACAACACTCCCATTTGACGCATTCCATTAGGAAAAAAACCTTTGTTCCGGTAGGTACTTACTTTTTATGGGCCGACCTCAAGACTAAAGCGCCGCTATTTTTTTATTTTGTAAAAAGTATGCCTTTTGAATATCATTATACACTCAAAAAATGTAGTTGTTGAAAATAAATGATTTACTGCTAATAATAGTAGCTTTGTTAACAATCTGTCAAAATTAATCTAGTAACCATGTATGTATACATACAATTAAATTAAGAATAATTTTATATAAGTACTCAGATTTGTTGAAGATTATCATCTTTCTCTCTTCGATGGTGTTACAGCCCAAATGGTCTTCTGCAACCTTCGCCTATAATTTATTCTCTTCTCAGACACTCTCTTCCAATTTGCTACCTGGAGAAGCTGGGCTGCATGCCTCATCTTCTTTTCTCCCCAAATTATTGTACGTCTTCCTACTCTCTGACCTGAGTGTCTAGTAATAACTTTCAAGGACGCGTGTGTCTGGCATTCTCTGTACATGTCCAGCCCTTCTCAAACTTTGTACCTTCTGAATAATTGTGTATCCCAATATTTTTATTTGGATTAACGAATTAAAGATAACGCCTTATTTTGTAATTAACAGTGAGAATCATAATAATCATAATAGACAATATGTTGACAATAACCTATGTATATACCTAGACATGATTAGGCATGATACAAAATTTCTTGTTACAATCCTCGTGGCTGTAACACCAAGATATGGTGGCAATTATTATAACGTATTGGATTATTTTCGAAATGAAAATTGTAACAATACATTACGCAAATTTAAAAAAAGTACATGTTATTTTCAAAGTGATTTAAATTTAGAATTGCAAATATTTTTTGCTTAATAAATGTGACATTATATTTAAAAATTAATGTGTAACGGGATAACCCTTTCTATCTCACTTTGTGTACCAATATCCTGGCTTATGTCAGATCCGTAGGTATATCTAATATTAATATATTTAGATGGGTCGATGGCAGAGCGGTTAACACGCCGAGCTAGATTTCCAGTGGTCATGAGTTCGAATCCTGCCTAGACCGATTTCGTTCACCTATAGCACAAGCATTTATGCTAAATTTAGGGAATGTAGGAAGATGTATATGTACTTGCTTAACAAGGACATTCATTTTTATATATAAAAAAAATATGAGTATAATTAACTAGCAATTTATGTTGATGTTTATTTAAATAAATGGATACAATTTATTTAAATAAAAACTACCGGCCCTGTATCGAATGTTTTAATATAAAAATGAAAGTAAACAAAAAGTGAACAAAACATTGAAGTGAACATTTTCCCGGTTGATTTAATTGAAAGAAATTTGTAGCGAATTGTAATATTGTGACTAAATCAACATAAACAATATTATCTATCTACCTACCTTATGATATCTACGGTTTTTTAAAAGGCTGATCCATAGATCACAAAACAATAGACCACAGGAATTAATCCAACTGTCGATTTGTTTAGGAGAACTTTGTTCTCTTAACATATCGACAATGTTTCAAGCCAGGATATGCGAGATTTGTATGTAGGGTCTATAATTTTCACGGCTTTTCCAACTTTGAAGTCAAAAAACACCAACTTAGAGGTTTCGCAGCATATATGTTCCATACACGGATTTACTCAGAATTCGGAGTAGAACATTTCGTGTGTGTGTGTGTGTGTGTGTTTGTGTGTTTGTGTGTGTGTGTGTGAGTGTGTGTGTGTGTGTGTGTGTGTGTGTGTGTGTGTGTGTGTGTGTTTGTGTGTTTGTGTGTGTGTGTGTGTGTGTGTGTGTGTGTGTGTGTGTGTTTGTGTGTTTGTGTGTGTGTGTGTGAGGGTGTGTGTGTGTGTGTGTGTGTGTGTGTGTGTGTGTGTGTGTGTGTGTGTTTGTGTGTGTGTGTGTGTGTGTGTGTGTGTGTGTGTGTGTGTGTGTGTCTGTGTGTGTGTGTGTGTGTGTGTGTGTGTGTGTGTGTGTGTGTGTGTGTGTGTGTCTGTGTGTGTGTGTGTGTGTTTGTCCGTCCTCCCTTATTACTTTTGATCCGCTCAATTTACAGAGCCCAAAATTTCAGAATATATAAACAGTTATAGGCCTACAAAACTTTTATACTCAGAATTTTGAATTTTTGTTTCAGTCAGGGGTTATCAACTTTTGAATTTTTACTTTATTTTTCCATATATCTCATAAACCATAAAAACTAGAACGCTGAAAATTGGTACAAATATAGATAAATACAAAATCTCAAAGTAGTTTTTTCAAAAAAATTCCAGGGTTTCTCAAACATTTTTTACTAAGAAAAATATTTTTTTATGATAAATTTGTGAGTATAACTGCCAATATTTCAATATTTTTGAAAAATATTGAAAAAAGCCGAAACTAGATAATTTAATTTTCTATAAAAAATATTAACATTGTAGTAGTACATCTCAAATTTATAAAAATTGAATTTAGTGACGACATCGCTTCATACAATTTGTATGGTAGTCACCTATACACAATATCAAAGAAGACTTAATAGTTTGATACTTCATCTCCAAACATACAACATATACCATCATGCTGTTTTCATATTCCGGGTAGGAAAAAAAGACCAACTTCCATACTATCCTATCTTAACTACCTAGGTACATGTGTTGTATAGAAAACCAAATATCATAAAACAATAAATAATTTGTATTTATGGGTTTATAGTTTGGTACTTATTCTTCAACTGTACATACTATCGCTATCGTCAGATGGATCTCATGTGTTACATGCAACTAGTTCTATTATAATTTGGTAAATTTGCTTGATTACTTCGTTACTAAATTCGTATAACAACTGTATTAAATCCTATTTTTGAATATTTTGAAGGAATTTAGTGACTAAATAAATAAATACAATCATGAAATTACAATAAAATAGAATAAATATATAAATTACAATAAAATAGAATAAATATATAAATTATAATGAAATAGAATAAATATATAAATTATAATGAAATAGAATCGATAAGTTACAAAAAAAATTAAATACAATAAATAAGTTACAAAATATATATAAATAAATAAAGTTAATAAATAACAACAAAATCAATTAAATTCAATAAATAAATTACAATAAATGTTAATAAATCATATTTAAAAAAATATATATATATTATATTAAATGGGTTATGAGCGGCTAACGACGCACTGGATATAGTAATCCAGTGAAAGAGGATTTATATCTCACCTCGACCGATCACTTGAACCTTCACACTTAGTTTAAGGATTTTATGAGGATGTATATACATATTCATTATTTAAAAAAAATGTGATTAAAAAAATAAAAAAAGAAAGTCTGAGCTGACAAAAAGGAGAATTAGTTGAAATCAGTATCAAAAGATATTGACGAGTGGTTGACAAAAACCTTTAATTTGGCACTCGGTGTTAAGTACATTATTTTTATTTTATTATTGCAAATACAGTAAATAAATATAATTAGACTATGTGAATAAATAGTGGGTGTGCGTATGAGAGATTCAATGTGTGTAAGTGTGAGAGAGATAGAAAGTGTGTGTGAATGTGTGCAATAAGTCATAACTGTAGTGGACGGTTGCTCTTCTTCTCCCCATTCCATTAATGCGGGAGTCCCTCAAGGGTCCATTCTATCTCCAACCCTATTCCTCCTACATATAAATGACTTGCTCTTACGCGCCCCCATCCACTGTTACGCTGATGACAGCACAGTCCATGACAATTTCTCTTTTGACAAACCTCCTAAACAGAGTGAAATATCAGAAGCCCGGAAAGACCTTCATCAAAAAATAAATAGCTACCTCCACTCAATCAATACCTGGGGTGAAAGTAATCTTGTTTCATTTAACGTCTCAAAAACCCAAGCCTGTCTAATTTCTGCGAAGAGAAACCCCAATGAATTGCAAGTGTCTTTCAACGGAAGCACCCTACCTAACAGCAGCTCTATCGACCTGCTTGGAGTATCTATAACGATCCAATTACACTACAAGGGCTCCATCGAAGCTAAGGTGAAACTCGCCTCCAAAAAATTGAGCGTACTATATAGAGCGCGCAGATATTTTATTAAGACCCAGATCTGTATACTCTACAAAGCGCAAATACGCCCAATTATTGAATATGGCAGTCACCTCTGGAGTGGCGCCCCCCAATACCTACTGAATACCCTCGACGCTGTCCAAAGGCGTGCTATACGTCTGATTGATGATCCATCACTGACTGATGGATTACAATCACTAGAACACAGACGCAGAGTCGGTATTTTAAGTTTATTCTATAGATACTACCACGGGAATTGCTCAGAAGAACTTGCATCTTTGGTCCCTCCTCCACCCACTCGCAACAGAGTCACTCGCTTCACTCAATCGCAGCATCCATTCACAGTGGACCTTCAACATATACGAACAAGTCGCTTCTCGAACTCCTTTATTAACACAGCAGCCCGACTGTGGAACGATCTTCCGAATTCTGTGTTTCCATCTTCGTACAACCCGGGTCTTTTTAAAATCCGAATTAATAAACTCTTTTCTAGATTGCAAACCCCTCCCAACGCTACGTAGTGCGCTTCTTCGGAAGAGTAAAATGGACCCAAATCCTAATAGCTGGCGTCCCCTACGTAGACATGTTAAAAAAAAAAAAAAATATATGATTGAATGATAAACTTTTATTGTAAATTCGGTAAGTAGAGAAAAAGAAGAAAAATATAGGTAAGCGGAAGGCGGTTAGAATAAACATTATTATTATTTTTTTTAATTATTTATTAATTTACTAATTCGAAAAAAATTTTGGTTTATTTAGTTTTTTTTTTTAATTTATATTTATTTAATTATTTATTCATTTGTTTATTTATTTGTTTATTTATTTATTTATAAATTCATTTATTTATTTATATAATTCGATTAATTCGAAATAAATTTTGATTTATTTAGTTTTTTATTTTATTATCATTATTTTTTTTTTATTTATATTTATTTATTTATTTAATTATTTATTAATTTATTTATTTAATTATTAATTTTTTTATTTATTAATTTATTTATAAATTCATTTATTTATTAATTCATTTATTAATTAATTAATTAATTAATTTATTTATTTACTTATTTATTTATTTATTTATTTATTTATTTATTTATTTATTTATTTATTTATTTATTTATTTATTTATTTATTTATTTATTTATTTATTTACTTATTTTAATATCTTTTTTAAGGAAAGTGAAATGAAAATAATTTTATATATCGTTTTATTTTTACAAAATACGTTTTATCAAATTTTTGCACTCTTCATGATTTGTGTAGGAAATGTTATAATTTACCGGAAACAATCGAGTAGGTATGTATATTATATACCGGGCTATTTAACGCTGGCGCTGTTAGAATTGTAGGTACATTTGGACGTACCTAATCAAGGAACAAAAATATACAAAAAGTTAAGTCGAATCACGACAAAATAATGCAATTTTTAATTTATTTACTTTAATTTCCATTAATAAATTAAATATATTCAATATATGTATAATATAGAACGACAGATAGATCAACAAAATAAGTAGTTAATGTCACATCTTAAATTAAAAAAAACTAATTGATTTGGTTTTGCTGAGATTGGTGATTAACGCGAAGAATGTATTCAAAAGCATAATTAAGTGACGCTCAGACATGGTATGATAGAATATGTCTGTGAATAAAACGAATTAAAAAATACCGGAAAAAATATATTTCCTGATTTCTTTGTACCAAGTGCGGAATATAGGACTCGATGTAGTGTTAATATTTAATTATCTGAATTAATACAAACATAAAAACTACCTACTTTAGTATACTGTTAAGTTAGGCACAAGGTAATACTATGATATTCATAATTATACAGATAGGGTACATTGGTAAATACTGAATTGGTTGTAGCAAGAAAGTACAAAAGCACTAGTTAAAGGTCGATGAATTATCAAGTAGGTGTACCTTCTGTTAATCCATTTATTATTACAGGAACGAATCGGGGATGATAATTTAATATGTTAATTAGATAATATCAAAAATATGATTTGATCTTTATTATCTGTCATAAACCGTGTGTTCAAAATCTTGGAAGTAAAACAACCGAGTGAATTTTGATTTTTGAGTCAGTCTCTTTTCTTCTCTTTTACCTCTCTTTCATTTTTAGAACCAGAAGCACTATAATATTATTTCTTCGTAAAGTTTTCATTTATTTCGAAAAACCTAGTTTGTCTAAACGCATACAACATGCATATATGGAAAAATATAATTTGAAATTGATGAACATAAACTACAGAGCTGCTGAAAAATCAGCCTTAATTCTGTGAGTGGTGATGTATAAGTATAAATTTTGCATGGGCCATGGTAAAGTTAGTTTTTTTTTTATCAAATATTAATTTAATATTAACACGCACCCAATAACAAGTTGCCACATTCTGGAGACTTACGATATTAATCGTCTCACAGATCCAGACTACCGGGAATCGAAACCGGGACCTTTGGATCAGCATACAGATACCTAATCAACTGAGCCACGAAAGCTGACAAAAATAAAATTCTAAACCGACAAAATAATATTTGAAAAATAAAAAAAAAGTGAGGCACCGACTTAGAATAGTGCTTCCACTTTTTTCTATTATCATCGTTTTTGAGAGTACCGCAAGAGCTGAGTAGTCGAAAATACAGCTGGAAATAAATAAAATCTCAGAATGGAAGTTCACCACCTAAAAACCAAATAAACTTATTTAATAAAATTAATTCAAATAATTGAACATGATAACTAATCTATTCTCAATTTTCGATCCATCATCTTTTTTATAATTAACTTATTCCTATAAATAATATACCCACTATAAATGTTGCCTTTTAGGTGAGACGATGCTGGTGTGTGGGAATTTACTCACGTGTCGTGCTTTCTATTATAAGGTACCGAATTCACACTTGCATACCTGTCACTGGTTACCCCTCATTGTGGGATATGCCAAATTCATCAAATTGATATATTCTGAAATTCCAAATTAACTTTCAAAAAACACATAATATCCCAGTTCGTAACCTCTTAATTCTTTTGTTTAAATTTATTTCTTCTCTGTTCATTTTCTTATGTTTAATTATTATTTGATATTCGTGTTTCATTTGTTTAATCTTTGAATCTACAACTCTAAACTTACTATGTAACTTCCACCCGCAACATAATAATTATATACATACCTACTTCGTATTGTGTCCCTCCAGTAATTTGCAGCCATAATAGCGTTGTCATTCGCTTGCCACAGATCCTCCTCAGAGCAACCTCCTTTCATAAGTGGGCAGTTCAGCAGGTGTGACATGTTCTGCGTCTCTCCACATTCGCATGCCATGTCCTGGTCATCCTCTAGCATACCCCACTTGTCCAGGTTTACCTTGCACCTTCCTACACCCGTCCTTAGTCTATTCAGGGATTTCCAGGTTGCAAATGGTAGTTGGTGACCAGTTGGAAGTGGGTACCTCTGTTGGTTCATGGAAGTTTTCACTTATTAACCCTTCCTTCCACAGCTCGACTCTTCTCTTTTCTCTGGTTGAGATTGTACCTACAAACAATACTTATATATGTACTTCCCACGTATAAACTATTATGCGCAGAAATATTTGGGCATTCATGCCTGTGTCTGTGCTCAATTAAATAAAATAAAAATAAAATGCCGTGACTGTATGAATGGATGAATAAAAAAATATATAAATAATGAATTATCCGATCCTGTATATGGCTTTAGTTATGTTCTAGATTGGTATGCGGCAAGAGGCAGGCTTCAGGTTCATATCACGCCGTGCGGTTATATGTACATATGTATATAAAACTTATCTTTGTATACATAGGTAGGTATATAATCTATGTAGGTACTATTACATATATGTACTCTCGCTCTTTCAATGCCTCTCTATTTGATACTTACTAACAAATTCTTCCGGACATCATTTCACTTTCAATCGTACCATACCTTTCTTCAATCGTTAACCATCGCATCATTTTATATACTAGTTTCGTGTGTCACATGTGATCCAACTGTTGTTACAGATAATATGTACCTACATATACTTCAAGAATACAAATTATTGGATGTTTTAAGATATTTTGTTTTACTTACAAAAAATCTATGTAAATTTAGGATAGTGTGGCGGTCAGTCCTTTTTTCCTATCCCGAATTTGTAAACTTCGATCTGCTGAACGTACTACGTTAACTATCCCAATTCACAATACTGACTATTTCAGCCCTTTCTTTGAAGTACGTTCAGCAAGACTCTGGAATCATTTGAGTCCTGATATAACAGACACCTGATCCCTCTTCTTTTCCTCCCTTCTTTTTTTGCTATGATGTATATTTTCTTTTTTATTTTTACTTTTCATTTTTTGTTGATGTACATATATAATTCTGTCACTCTGTATCTGGTTGGTTGGAAGAAATTGCCTAATGGCAATAAGCTCGTCAGTGTGCATTATATTTGTTTATATTATGTACAAAAAGTAAATAAATAAATAAACAGCTTGATAGTATGTATGTATGTTTTGAATTAAGTATCAAACTATTTAAAGTGTCCGTAGATGTATACTGCCATACAAATTGTATGAAACGATGTCGTCATTAAATTTAATTTTTGCAACAATTGTTAAAAAGTTTGAGATGTACTGCTATATTTTTAAATTATCTAGTTTCAGCGTTATTCGATATTAAAAAAAGGAAATATAAATTTGTCATAAAAATTTTATTTCTTAATAAAAAAAATTAGAGTCTAGAAATTTTTTAAAGAAACATATTTGAGTTATTTTATTTGTCTATGTTTATAAAAGTTTTCAGTGTTCTAGCTTTTATGATTTTGATATATATGGAAAAATGAAATAAATATTCAAACGTTGATAACCCCTGACTGGAACAAAAGTGTAAAATTCTGCGCATAAAAGTATTGTAAACCTATAATTTTCTATATTTACTGAAATTTTCGGCTATCTGCATTAAGCGGATCACTCGTTTATCATTACATTTATATTATATTTTTTCGTTATTACGAGAATGCCGATCTTCGTGGCACAGTTGGTAATCCGTTCGGTTTCTGTGCGGGTGTCCTGGGTTCGATTCCCAGCAGCGGAGAAATTTATTTTAATTCATTTCTCACGCAAATATTGCTTCTCTGGGCTGGAAACACTGGTTAGTTGGAAGAAATTATCATACGGTAATAAACTTGCGCAGGGTGCAAGGAAGTTTTTATTATTTTATTTTATTTTATGTAGCTTATGTAGCTCGGGCAACTAACAGGCATTATGTCAAATAATTATTTAACACGCACCCAATAACAAGTTGCTACATTCTGGAGACTTACGATATTAATCGTCTCACCGATCCAGACTGATAACACAATTAATAACTGTGTCTCAACCGGGAATCGAACCCGGGACCTTTGGATCAGCAGTCAGATACCTAACCAACCGAGCCACGAAGGCCGATACTTCAAATATTATTATTATTATTTTGCGGTGATAATGTTTTTTTATTTATTGTCAGAAACGTAGGACATAATTCAGCTATGTATACTCGCCCAATATTTAAAAATCTTATAGATATTGACACAGGTGACCTGGTGGACAAATATTGAGAGGTATGTGAGGAAGGAACAACTATCCAGAGAGATGAGGCAAGATCGAAAGATCCGGCGATTACGTACCATCAGAAGGGCTGACCACAGATGAACTGGGAAAAGGCAAGGAAGAAGAAAAAGAAGAAAAATTTTAAAATATTATGTATAACTTGTATTTAAAGCACTCAATAGCATGGCCCCAGAATATATATCGGAACTTTGTGTTCCATTTTCACCTAACAATAAACAAACAAAGTACGCTAAGATCAATGACCCAATCCAATAAAAAAAACTAGTAGAAACCAATCTCACAAATAAGCCAAAATACCTAAATCGATCTTTTGGCGTTTCTGGACCAAAGTCATGGAATAATATTCTAATGGATAATGTGCCGAAAATATCAATGAATTCGAAAAAAAATTAAAAACTCATCTTTTCCGCAAATCGTATCCAGATTATCCTTCACCCGTTCAATATTTCCTTACTTAATATTATTCCTGTTTACTTTGAATCGACTATTTTTACTCCTCACTTACCCAAGGGGATATAGTGGGGAGTTATGATTTCGCAATTTTGAAGGGTATTTTTTTATTGCAGATTATCAACTAGTATCATGCTGAGATTGTATTCTGAAAGTTTCATCACAATGTATCTGTGTGTGTGTGCTATGTGCAGTGTGCTATGTACGGCGTGTTCATTTTTACTTTATCAATTATAGACTAAAGTACTCATTCGATTCTATTCAAATTTTGCAAATATATATATATATATATATATATATATATATATATATATATATATATATATATATATATATATATATATATATATATATATATATATATATATATATATATATATATATATATATCTAATACTCGCTTAGACCTCATTAGATTTTGAACAATATGTGAATAGTGCTTCTCAATTTTTTTAACTGTCAAATATTTCAAAGTGACCCCAAACTCAGGAAACATAAAATTTGAAATTTTTACTTTCAAATTTGTAAAAAGGCACACCACTTACATACATAAAATGGCATTGAAGAGTTATAAAGTTCTCATAATAAAATATTTAAATAAAAAATAATTTAACAAACTCATTTCATGAAAATGCTGAAAATTTTCCATACAAAATTTGAATACTTTATAAAATGACTTGTTAGTCAGCGTTGGCCACAACCCACTCGTTTTACTATAATTTCATCTATGACTAGATCGATTTGTGATTTTTACGTATTTTTTATAATATGTTTCACTACTTCCAATGTGTTAGCTATAGGACTCATTTTAATTTTTTTTTTCGCAAATTGAAAGCGCCCTTGAGGTGACCACGGTTGTCTCTAAACGGCGCTTTAAAAATAGTCCTGATTTTTATTATTATTATTACCGTTCTCCGATTAATTTATAGACAAAATTAATTTTTCATTGTTACATCATGCAGACCTAGTATTATTAATTTGCATACAAGTTCGAATACTGTTGCATCCTATTTAATTTTCCTGTTCAATTTTTGTAGCAAGGAAATGCAATTCGCTATTTTCTGGTATAATTAACGACTTTTTAAACTTCTGTTTTATATAATTGGTTTCCCTATGATTGATTCTCAACAATATTGTAATTTAACAATCCATTTGCTTTTGTTATAGCTAATAAATGTAAATTGTTAATGTTAATGATAAATGATAAATGCATATTATGAATAAGTTATCTATTGCGTGAGAAATAATTCAATTTTATTGTTGATATAAAACATTGTATTGTTTGCAATATCTGCATAACTAATATGGCTGAATAGGTATTTGAGTGAATGCGCTTTTTTGGATTAATCCGTAACATTTTTTAAGTGCCATACAAATTGTATGAAGCGATGTCGTCACTAAATTCAATTTTTATAAAAATTGTTAAAAAAAAATTTAAGATGTACTACTACAATGATAATATTTTTTATAGAAAATTATATTATCTAGTTGGGGTGTTTCGGCTTTTTACGGTATTTTTAAAAATTTTGGAAATATAGGCAGTAAAACACATAAATTTATCATAAAAAAATGTTTTTATTATAAAAAATGTTTGAGAATCTATGGATTTTTTTTGAAAAAACTAATTTGAGATTTTGTATTTGTCTATACTTATACCAATTTTCAGGGTTCTAGCTTAATTTAATGGTTTCTGAGATATATGGAAAAATAAAGTAAAAATTCAAATGTTGATAACCCCTGACTGAAACAAAATTTCAAAATTCGAAGTATAAAAGTTTTGTAAGCCTATAACTGTTTATATATTCTGAAATTTTAGTTCTGTGAATTGAGCGGATCAAAAGTTATAAGGGACACACACACACACATCCTCACTCACACACACACACACACACACACACATACACACACAGACACACCGATACACATAGACACACACAAAGACACACGAAATGTTCTACTCCGAATTATGAGTAAATCCGTATATAGAACATATATGCTGCGAAGCCTCTAAGTTGGTGTTTTTTGACTTCAAAGTTGGAAAAACGTGAAAAATATAGACCCTGCATACAATCTCTCGTATCTTGGGTTGAAAGCACTTTTTTAAATATTTGAAGTCTATGATTATGATTTGTTTCATAATCGTTGTCCGGAAATAGAAATTATGAATTCGAATGCAGAGTTTCATTTTCAAAATCGTGAACCAATCACAATGGCAGACTATAATATTCTTAAAAGGCGCGTGCGCACTGTCACTTCGATAGATTGTTTACTTTTTTTCCGAGCACTAAGGTACTTACTTACTTTGTTTATTCATTCCGTAACAGTGTTGGACTGTCGCTTTCCGCGCCATTTCTAAAGCGGACTTCCGTCGCGGTGGTTGTTCTGGCGGTAAAATTCAAATCCGGTCCGCGAAAAAGAAAATCTCAAAACGACAATAATCTTGTTTTAAATTTTTGTACTGTTATTAAATAAGTACCTACCTGGTTTTATTAAAATAACTGTGAATATAATTTATGTAAAAAAATGTGATATTTTATAATTAAAAGAAAAAAAAATATTACTTAGTGATACATTAACGACTCCTCCTAAGTGATCAAAGATATTTTATCGCCACTACATCGTAATAGTGAAAAATTATAATTTTAAAAGTTAAGCGTATTTTCTTAGATAATTTTTTCAACATATTCATATAGGGATTGATGTTTTTGTGTGAATGGCGTATGATATAAGACGAACTATGAAATGATATATTCTAAACTATAATAAATTAACTTTATATTGATATCGTATTACGTGTGAAGTGCAATTAATTAGTTTTCAGTAGATAATTGTCGGTTTCTTCTCTTTAAAATTTTCAAGTGCTCTTACGTCATGGAAAATTGAGTTTGTCAATTGTTGCTCAAATAATGTACCTACCTATATCTACTCTAGAAATCGGCCCCATAAAATTGCTATTAAGGGTCGTCAATCATTGACGAAGAAAATTTTACAATATAGAATTTATTTATTTACTTTCGGTATAATAACATTTTCACAGTAATATAACATTTTTTATTATGATATGTTATGTAAAAAAAGAACCATTTAAAAGTTTCCATGGTATTAATAATACATAAATTTAACTGGTGTGCTTACATATCTACATAAAACTATCAATATATATATTTTTAAATGAATATATCCTTGTCTACTAATTGGCCGTAACGCAATTTGACACAGTTCTTCAATGAACTGTAGTATTATTATTAAAAAAAAAGTAATATCTCCTTGTTAAACAAGTACATATACATCTTCCTACATTCCCTAAATTAAGCATAAATGCTTGTGCTATAGGTGAACGAAATCGGTCGAGGAAGGAATCGTACTCGCGACCACTGCATTACTAGCCCAGCGCGCTAACCGCTCTGCCTCTAATTATATTTACAAGAATAGTGAATGTGTGTGAGGTTAGGGTATATGTGTGTGTATTATATTGAAAAGCAGTGTTGTTCGTGTGTGTACCTACATATATCATATATTATATAAAAAATATATTATACGAATTCGATTAAAAAAACGTACATACATAACTATATACTGCCATGTTGTTCCGGGAAGGCAGAGAGAACCGAGCCTCATACTTTCTCCGTCTCCTTTACATTGAATTTTTATTTGAAAATTATTTACGTTACTAAATTATTAATATGTACATAATAAGCTTTGTGGCACATACTTAAATGATCAACTATGGAGGCTTCTTCTTTATGGAATATCATTTAAAATTTATATTAAATGATTTTCATTTATTCATTCATTCAGACCATCAAGGCATAAACCACAGTGTGGGGGTTAACCAGCAACAGGTGTGAGGGCTTACATTACCTTATAAAATACAACGTCACAAAACTACAAAAAATTTGCATCACCTTATAAAACACTACTAATGAACACCTCGGCACAGGACTTCCTATTGAGGTGTTCATTGTACCAAAGCAATTACACACTTACCAGTAACACGCGCACACAAACACACACAATATTTCAAGTATGTAATTGCATTGTAATAACATATATATTTATCATTTATGTCACTTAATAAATAAACACGATACATGCGTGTACTCCCACACACCAGTCTCGTCTCACCTAAAAGGCACTACATTAATAATATAATGAACAATGCGGGATGTTATTTGGCTGTTGTATTTTCGATTACAGGACACCCGAAAACCATGATATTTGATAAGATTGGAAGCACTATTCTCAACCGGTGACTCGGAGCGAATATTAAAATAAATTAATAACATTGAATAATAATCCTGTATAATATAACAGATTACTAATCTAAGATAAGATGTCGGGTTCATTAGAGGTCAGGTGCAATTGATTTATTATGTGAGCAATGTCGGATGGCAAGTGAAAGTGTTATATCATTATAGAAGAGCTAAGGTTAAGTTAGGAATTATATATAGGTATAGATATGGTTTGAATTTATCTATGGCTTCAGTCGTGCAGACACAGCGGGTTTTGTCTATAGAATTCAACGCGCAATTATTGATACTACTTTATAGATATTCCAGTAACTCGAGAAATAATTAATATTTATAATATTGTTATGAAATTAAGTACTATTTCTATTTAAATTGAAAATTTAAATAGAAATATTTTGAAAATAAGAACCCAAGAAAAATGAAAACAAAAGATTTGAGTAGTGAGTTGGAAAAACTAGACAAAACCTTGTAAAAATATAAATTGTAGAAATATAAATTGTAAAAAATAAATAAGACTTTGAACCATAATAAAATAAATAAATATAAATTTCGGTACAATATGATGTACCCTAGATGCTGTACAAAGGTTCTTGCCGTACGTTTGATTGACGACCCATCATTGACTGATGGATTGCAATTACTAGAACACAGACGCAAGGTCAATATTCTAAGTTTATTCTATAGATACTACCACGGAAGATGCTCAGAAGAACTTACATCCTGGTCCTTCTTCCGCCCATTCACAATAGTCACTCGTTTTACTCAATCTCAACACCCGTTCACAGTAAAACTTCAATTTACACAGCAGTCCGGCTGTGGAACGATCTTCCGAGTTCTGTGTTTCCACCTTCTTACAACCCGGGACTTTTTAAAGCCGAATTAATATTTTCCTGAGAAGATTGCAAACCCTCCCCAACGTTACGTAGTGCGCTTCTTCGGAAGAGTATAATGGACCCAAATCCTAAATACTGGTGTCCCCTACGCAAAAGAAAATACAGTCGATCATTTTTTATATATTTAAAACTTCTAATGAAAACGTGTGGGTTGTGGCCAATATCAAACTCTCCACTTAGTGAGCACTTCATATACTTAAAGTAGATTGGAGTGCTTAGCGTAAACCTTATGAGTGTAACACAGAAGAAAAGATTACACTATTAGTTTAAACGAATAATAATAATAATTCTATTTATTTTCTCCACTTAAGAATCCATACAGGAACATAAATAATTGTTGAACTTATAATTAAGTTGTTGAGAAGAACCATATGTTTTGAGTTCCTCCAATTCTATGTTTTGAGTTCCTCTAATCTTTGTCAATCTAACTCGGAATAATTCCTGTTTTAATACAAACAATATTTATAACTGTACATTTATTTCTCAAAACTATTTTTTTATTTGGTTTGTCAATGTCTTTGAAAGCAATTAAACTACCAGTATGAATTATATTTTTTGGAATTATGGTTTTGATGGTGTTTTTTTTTTTTTGTTTTTTTCGTGTTTTGTAATGTACATACTTTTTGTTATGCTTTTGGTTTGGAAATTGTGTGTTTATTCTCTTTCGTCAAATTCTACATTCATTCATTCTTTCTTTCATCAAATTCTGCAACACTCTTTCTTCCATCAAATTCTACATTGTCTTTCTTTTATCACATTCTGCATTCACTCTTTCTTTCATCAAATTCCACATTCACTCTTTCTTTCATCAAATTCTACATTCACTCTTTCATTCATCGAATTGTATATCCACTCTTTCTTTTATCAAATTCTACATTCACTCTATCTTTCATCAAATTCTACGTTCACTCTTTATTGCATCAAATTCTGCATTCACTCTTTCTTTCATCAAATTCTACATTCACCATTTCATTCATCGAATTCTATATTCACTCTTTCTTTCATCAAATTCTGCATTCATTCTATCTTTCATCAAATTCTACATTCACTCTTTCATTCATAGAATTCTATATTCACTCTTTTTTTCATCAATTACTACATTCACTCTTTCATTCATCGAATTGTATATCCACTCTTTCTTTTATCAAATTCTGCATTCACTCTATCTTTCATCAAATTCTACATTCACTCTTTATTGCATCAAATTCTGCATTCACTCTTTCTTTCATCAAATTCTACATTCACCATTTCATTCATCGAATTCTATATTCACTCATAATATATGGAACTGTAGTTACTATAATTTTGCTATCATGTTTAAAAAAAGATGGCTTTGCTTTAGTTAATTGCAAAAAATTGCATTATGGCATAAAATCTGACTTTGTACGTACACTGTTTTTAGAACATGTATGCTGTGAGGCACCAGCTCTGAATAGTGCTTCCGTAAGAGCTGGGTAATAGAAAATACATCAGGCAACAATAACATCTCACATTGTACAGTAATGAGCTTCACCGCCCATTAATAATGTCTTTAGAGGTGCGTGATTCGTTTTGTATGGTAATGGACACAGGTACACCTGTCGCTGATGACCTCATAATGCCGTGCTGGTATGAATGAATGCTCAAAAAATAGTCATTGTACGTTTTCATTGTATGTATTCATAGTGCATCATAAAAGTGATTTGAAAAATTTAAACTGTTCCCGATCGGAGTGATAATCAAGTGATGTAATTAATAGGTACCTACATGTGTGGTGATTTTAGTGAAATAAATATGATTGAAGAGTCATTATGTGCAAACATATTATTAATAAAGTCATGTAGTTAAGTTGCTTTAAATAAAATATATTTGAAGCGAAGATGAAGATTGATTGCAGGACATTTATAATAATAAAAATAATTGTACTGTTTCTGACTTTGCCATATACACTGAGCAGTAATCTTGGTAAGTTTATTTCTTATTTAATTAATAATTTATTTATAATTATTTCAATTTATGTGATTAAAAGAAATCAGTAAAAATATTTTTAATTTCTACAAGTGAACACTATTTGTCATTTTATTCATCTCATAATTGTATTTATATTTTTATACATAAAGTTAATTTTTGGTAGCTGTGAGGCACCGGCTTAGAATAGTACTTCCACTCTTTTCTATTATTGTTTTCGAGTGTCCCGTAAGAGCCGGGTAATCGAAAATACAACAGGCAACAATAACATCTCACCATAGTTCAGAAATGAGATTCACCACCCATTCTGAATATAGTGACTTTTAGGTGAGACGAGACTGGTGTGTGGGTATACACAGATGTGTTGTGCTCCCTTTTATAAGGAAATCACACCCGCACACCTTTCGCTGGTTACCCCACTTTGTGGGATATGCCGTGATGGTATGTATGTATATATATGTATAAGTTAATTTTTGATTGGAATAATTTATTTGTATAATATTTTGACTGTGTGGTCACCCTGTCATTTTTTTTAATGAAAATGTTCTTGTTAAACAAGTACATTTACATCTTCCTACGTTCCCTAAAATAAGCATAAATGCTTGTGCTATAGGTGAACGAAATCGGTCGAAGCAGGATTGTTAACCCAATGGCGCTAACCGCTCTGCCATCGACCCATCTAAATTTATATCCATGTACCTTGTATTAATTATACCAGTTGGGTGTGCCTATTTTTTTGCTGTGGAATAATATTATTGTCACAATAATGATTTGAGGCACCTAACTGCGTATTAGTAAATGTTGTATTTTTGTGTGGTGGGTGCATGAATGAAGATGTAATGTTTCAATCTATTATTGCTAATTTCCAACCTCGAAACAGGCGTAGTCCTGGTGAGGTTGGCATTGTATGTATAACTAATGTAACTAATATCGAGATTGTATAAATAAATAAATGATGGATGGGTGGATGGCAGAGCGGTTAGCGCGCTGGGTTAGTAATCCAGTGGTCGCGAGTTCGAATCCTGCCTCGACCGATCTCGTTCACCTATAGGACAAGCATTTATGCTTAGTTTAGGGAACGTAGGAAGATGTATATGTACTTGTTTAACAAGGACATATTCATTTTTTTATTAAAAAAAAAAAATTTATATTTTAATTTTAAATAGGTATTATAATTTAACATATTTATGACAAATTTTAGACATCTTAATAGAGACAAAGTCGGAATATTATAGGAGAACCGGGTAACAAAGGTACTTACAGGGCTTACGACCTTTCATTGGCTGGTTGAAGACATCACTTAATACGCTTGCGCAACGTTATAAAAAGTTTCTTCGTCACGATGGCGATGGTGTTTCAGCATATTGTTTACATAGTTATATCACTAGTTGCATGTAACACATGAGATCCAACTGTCGATAGCGATAGTATGTATAGTTGAAGAATAAGTACCAAATTATAAACCCATAAATATAAATTATTTAATATTTTAAGATATTTGGTTTTCTATACAACACATGTACCTAGATATGTATGTCAAGATAGGATAGTATGGTGGTCAGTCTTTTGATCCTACCCAGAATATGAAAACAGCATAATGGTATGTATGTATGTTTGGAGATTAGTATCAAACAATTAAGTCTTCTTAGATATTGTGTGTAGGCGACTGCCATACAAATTGTATGAATCAATGTCGTCACTAAATTCAATTTTTATAAAAATTGTGAAAAAAAAATTGAGATACAATGTTAATATTTTTTTATAGAAAATTAAATTATCTAGTTGGGGTGTTTCGGCTTTTTTCGATATTTTTAAAATATTGGAAATATAGGCAGTTAAACTCATAAATTTATCATAAAAAAAATATTTTTCTTAATAAAAAATGTTTGAGAAACCCTAGAATTTTTTTGAAAGAACTAATTTGAGATTGTGTATTTTTCTATGTTTATAGCAATTTTCAGCGTTCTAGCTTTTATGGTTTCTGAGATATATGGAAATATAAATCAAAAATTCAAAAGTTGGTAACCCCTGAGTGAAACAAAAATTCACCATTCTGAGTACAAAAGTTTTGTAGGCTTATAAGTGTTTATATATTTTGAAATTTTGGGCTCTGTAAATTGAGCGGATCAAAAGTTATAAGGGGGAGACGGACAGACACACACACACACACACACAGACACATAAAATTAATGTTCTACTCCAAATTCTGAGTAAATACATGTATGGGAACATATATGCTGCAAAGCCTCTAGTTGGTGTTATAAGCATGCAAAAAGTCCACTACGCCATACGAAATGTTCCTTCGTACACGCATCTTGGCTTAATAATGTCGATTCATTCAGAGAATTGAATTCTCATGAACGAATCGACAGATGGATAATGTTATAAAGAAAGTATATTAAAGATAACTGCTTCACTAGACAGAGTCTATTCCGAAGCAACTACCCATGCATATAGTTTGCAAAGTTATATCATAATATTATAAAGAAAGTATATTAAAGATAATCAAGCCCCACCTCTGCTGGTTATTTTTGCACCTAGTCACCCCAACCCTAAGTCTGTTCAGTGTCTTCCACGTGGAGTAGTTCAGACTATGCACGGTGTTTGTGCTTTCGTATGGCATCATCCATCGATTCTCGCCACGTTCCTGCCTCCAAAATTTTCTGACGAGGTTGTAAGGTCATTTGTGACCTTAAGGAAGCTATTTCTCGATATTAGTATTGTAGGTACCATCCGGTGATCGTAAAGGGGATGCCAAGCTAGGGTCGTGGATCTGCTTGTGTCTTTCTGTGTCTGCTGCCACCTTTCTTCTTATAGTAAGGGGAAGCGATTCCGATTATGGGGTATAATTTATTTACCGAAGTTGGCTTTCACTGCAACATCTACCTGCTTGGTGTGTGATGACGTTTGCCAGACCGGGCAGGCATACTCGGTTGCGGAAATACACGATCCCAAAGCGGAGGTAATAATAATAACACACGTAAAATAATAATAATAAAACACGCTTCCTTGCACCCTTGTACAAGTGGCGAATTTATTGCCAAATGGCGATTTCTAACAATTAACCGGTGTTTCTATCCAATTAACCGGTATATCTAGCCATAAGCGGTGATAGCCCAGCGGTAAGGTCGTCGCCTCCCATGCGTGAGGTCGACGGTTCGAATCCGGGCGGGACACGCACCTCTGGATTTTCAAAAAATCTATCTGCGGACATTATCCAATTTGTCTGGTTCCTCTTTCTAAGGGTTAAGAAGGTCAGATGGCACTCGCTTCAATGTAATAACCGGATTCGCCAATTCCAGGATCATGGTCAAAGCGTACCCCGATAGAAACCGGACAAAAGCGCTTAAGGGGAAGGGGAAGGAAGGAACCAGTGTTTCTAGCCCAGAGAAGCAAGATTTTCTTGATAAATGATTTTAAATAAATTTCTCTGCTGGGAATTAAACCCATTGTGCATAGCCAAATATTTTACTCATAATCGTAGCATAAGAATAACATTACTAATGAAATATGCAGATAGGTGGGTACTTATGTAGTTCGTGAAAACACGAATCAACGTTGCCTTAAAATGTATATCCTTGTATGTAGGTACCTACTCAAAGAATACAAATTACATACTATACTTATTGATCCATCTACAATAATATACATACATACATTCTTGTACTTTCTCTATTGGAAAATTAATGCATATATAACTTGACCGAATTTTTATACAAATGCAAAAATTAGGTATACCATTGAATAGTTTAAAATATTTATTTGTGTCATCGCATTCAACATTTACATCCAAATGTGTTCACTTAATTTAATTATACTAGTTTTGAATACCTATGCAAGTTTTTAAATCTATAACTAGTTGCATATAACACATGAGATCCAACTGTCGATAGCGATAGTATATAAAGCCAAAAATACAAATTATTGAATATGTTAAGATGACACAACATGTAGGTATGTATGTAAGTATAGGATAGTATGGAGGTCAGTCCTTTTTTCCTACCCAGAATATGAAAACAGCAAGATACGAACCGTTGGAATGATGGAAAATAAAAATAAAATTAATTTAATGATTTTGAAACAATATCAAAAGCTGTCGAAATAAATATAGTATTTTTTCATTTTAATGGTTGCATGTAACACATGAGATCCAACTGTCAATGGCGATAGTATTTAAATTTGAAGAATATGTATAATTTTCGCCAAACATCTTGAACGAGCTTCCGGTTGCGCAGAGCGCAAATTTGTGTCTTTTTGGTTCGTTGATTTACGAGAAAATCGCCCTAAAAGTTCAATTTATTTGGCGACAACTATGACAAAGCATAAACCCATAAATCCAAATTATTGAATATTTAAAGATATTTTGTTTTCTATACAAAACATGTAGGTATGTCTGTCAGGATAGGATGGTATGGAGGTCAGTTATTTTTTCCTACCCAGGATATGAAAACAGCTTGATGGTTTGTATGTATGTAAGTATCAAACTATTGAGAGTTATCGTAGATATTGTGTAGTGTATACTGCCATACAAATTGTATGATACGATGTCGTCACTAAATGTTTCGGTGTTTATCGATATTTCTAACTGTCGATTTGTTCAAGAGAATTTATTTCTCTTGACATATCGACAAAGTATCAAGCCAAGATACACGAGATTTGTATGTCAGGTCTATATTTTTCACGTTTTTTTCAACTTCGAAGTCAAAAAACACCAACTCAGATGTTTCGCAGGATATTTTTATTTTATATTGCTTCTCAGGCAACTAACAGGTATTTATTTAACAAATAAAATATTTAAGTTAAATATTTATTTAACACGCACCCAATAACAAGTTGCCACATTCTGGAGACTTACGATTTTAATCAACTCACAGATCCAGACTGAAAACACAATTAAAAACTCGTCTCCACCGGGAATCGAACCCGGGAACTTTGGATCAGCAGTCAGATATCCAACCAACTGAGCCATGAAGGCCGACATATATGGATTTTATATAAAATCTCAAATTTATTTAATCAAAAAAGTTCGTAAATTTCTCATTTTTTATTAAGAAAAACATTTTCTTTATCTTAAATTTATGTTTTTAACTACCTATATTTTCAAGCCGAAAACCCCAACTGCATAATTTTATTTTTTTATAAAAAATATGAACATTGTAGTAGTACATCTAAAACTTTTCTTAACATTTTTTATAAAAATTGAATTTAGTGACGACATTTTCATACAATTTGTATGGCAGTATACACTACACAATATCTACGGGGACTCAATACTTTGATACTTAATCTCCAACATACATACCATCACGCTGTATTCATATTCTGGGTAGGAAAAAAGACTGACCTCCATATTATCCTATCCTGACAACTCATGTATTACATGCAACTAGTCATAAAACAATGTTTGACGAACTTTATTAAAAAAACGAATTTTGAAAAAATAGGCAGTTAAAGACATAAATTTATCATAAAAAAAATTCTTTTTTAATAAAAAATGTTTGAGAAAATTTGTATTTGTCTATATTTATATCAATTTTCAATGTTCAGCGTTCTAGCTTTTATGGTTTTTGAGATATATGGAAAAATAAAGCAATAATTCTAAAGTTGATAACTCCTGACTGAAACAATAATTCGAAATTTTGAGTGTAAAAGTTTTGTAAGCATAATATTTTCTAAACTTTCTGATGTTTAAGGCTCTGTGAATCAAAAGTTATAAATGACACACAGATACTCCGAATTCTGATTAAAGTCATATAATATGCAACATAATATGTATGCAGCGATGCCTCTATTTTGGTGTTTTTTGACTTCAAAGTTGAATCGCCAGTTGGATAATTATCTTAACATTAAAAAAAACTGAAGCATTCGAGATGTGGCTATACAAAGGTTGAAGCGCATTTCATGGGTCTCCAATGAAAGAGTCATAAATATAACGGAGAAATAGTTACTGACCACTGTTAAGGGACGCAATCTTACATATTTTGGCCACATATTCCGTGGCGATAGATATGCCCTTTTACAACTTACAGTAGAGGGAAAGATAGAAGGAAGACGGAGTATTTGGTACATCCAAAGGAACTTACTCAGCTATGAAAAGGGATGACAAACCCCCAGCCGCTGATTTTCAGCACAATTTAGTATTTCGTGTTAATGTAACAAACCTCAGTTTACAAGGTTGTAGTCACCTTGTGCTCAGATTGGAAAGAGTTGTGCTTAGTTTAATTTATTACGTGCTCAATTTCACTCGTTATGTGCTCAGTTTCACTAGTTATTTGCTTTCATTTTCACTCTTTATGAACTCATTTTCACTTGTTATGTGCTCAGGATTGAAATAGATACATATCTTGTATTTTGATGAATGAGTTAATCTGATGACTATAAATCAACTGAGGATATCGACCTGAGTGAGATGTCACATTTTTTTTTTCATTTCTTAAGAACATAAATAAATATATTTCATGTTTACGTAACTAAATTGTACAATTGTAACTAATTGCTTACTTTTGTAACCTGCCCATTGTGGTTCATAATATAAATGCGAATTTAAAAGAAATGCCTTTCTATAGCTATCACAAACAAACGGTCATTATATTTAGATTGGCTGTTGTGAGAAAAATATTTTATGATTAAGTTGGTAGGTACTGTAACAGCTTCCCATACAATTACTCTCGCTTTCATACAAAACCAGTATATTAACATTTTAGTACGAGTACCAAGATGAAAGTTGGTATAATATTACATTACATACATAGCCTTCTTTGCTTTTTCATACACAACAAACTACCTATTATGTATATTAATGTAATAGATACCTATGCATATTATATAAGTACACAATATTACGTATAACTATTTTTTTAAACACCAAATTTAATTACCAATGCAATTATATGAAACTCATTCATTCATTTATACTACCACAGCATATCTCACAATGTAAGGCATTCAGCGACAGGTGTGTGGGTGTGCATCCACACGCTGCCTCAATGTTCACCAATGCTCCCTTAGGGAACGGATTGACTGAAACTTGTTTATCATAAATTAATTAAAAGGAAGCGTGTATCCCCATACACCAGTCTCGTCTCACATAAAAAGGCACTAAATTCAGAATTGATTTGAACCTCATTGTTGAACTATGTGGGATGTTATTTTTCTTATTGTATTTTCGATTATTCCGCTCTTACGGAGAGATCTCAAAATGATGATAAAAATGTGGAAGTACTATTCTTACCCGGTACCTCATAGCAACAACATCACGTTATGCTTAATCAAATAATGATAGAATCTAACTTTAACTATATATTTTAATTTTAACTGTATTTTAGATGGGTCGATGGCAGAGCGGTTAGCGCGCTGGGCTAGTAGTAATCCAGTGGCCGCGAGTTCGAATCCTGTCTCGACCGATTTCGTTCACCTATATCACAAGCATTTATGCTTGTTTTAGGGAACATAGGAAGATTTATATGTACTTGTTTAACAAGGAAATATTCATTTTTTTATTAAAAAAAATACAATTTTAATTAAGTGCAGGGATTGTAACATCTAAAACAAATTGTTTTTTATTTAAGTATATGGAATTTTTAGTTTTTGCTTATTTTTTTTGTTTACATAGTAAACTCTCTTATAACTTTTAACCCGCTTGATACACAAAGCCCAAAATAAAGGAAATTTCAGGCCTATAAAAACTTTTACACTTTAAATTTTCGTTCCAGTCAGGGGTTAAGAACATTTGAATTTTTATTTTATATTTCCACTTATCTCTAAAACTATAAAAGCTAGATCACTGAAAATTTGTAAAAATATAGACAAATACAATATGTCAAACATTGTAACAGTACTCAACATTAATTTAAAATAGTTCATGTTGATAAGAAAGGTATTTAAATTTCGAAAATTATATCATACTTTTACTGCTATATAAATATGACATTAATATCCAATTTATATTTTTAAAAATTTGAATGTTTTTGGTATACCCCCGTTCCATCTCACTTGTGTATCAATCCCCTGGACTAAAGTCGCAGCTAAAGGGGCCATATAAACCTAAACACCTCAATTTCAAATCAAATTCCTCAAATATGTTAAACAGTGTGTTTCTAGAAAAAATACTATAAGTCTTTCCAATATTTCTCTAGTGAATGTTCTTCACACAATTTTGAAATTCAGCCTAAATTTCCATAAAAAAATTATAAAAATAATCCTTTTTTACAGCATTTTTTTAATTACTCTTTTAAATAAATCTTTTATATGCTTAAAGAATGCATAAAATCAAAGTGAATGACCGATAAAGTTTTTTCATTTCAACTAAGGTTTGTTCTTAAAATGCAAAAAATCAACAAATTTAAATCACTTATAAACCTTTTTTAACGCATGCGATAGTTACCTTATTTACTAACGCTAACTCATAGTGCATTGAACGGTTTTTATATATCATGTTTTAAGTCACTAGATTTAACGTTATATGTCCTCTTAAGTCAGCTCTTTATTGTTTATTTTTTAATTTTTTTTAACTCTTTTTTGTTTAACAATGTTACAACATAAAGTTACAAGATAGGTAGGTACTAAACTTATAATATTATTATAACCTTATCTTGATGAGGGAATAACTTGATAATGAAACAGATATTAGATTGCTAAATACATTTTTGATTTTGTTTGAATTTTTTTAATCGTTTATTCTGTTTTTTTTTCATTTGAGAGGCAATTGAAAATATAAAATTATCCCAAATAAATGTAATTGTTTGTACATTTGGGGTTTTTAAAATCGTTTCGGAATCGTAATGATATATTTTTTACAAATTTTTGCAACCTTTTAAAATATGTAAAATTGACGTTTTTTTATAAATATCCTCCAGAGGTGGTTTGGACATATTGAAGTTTTTGGTCTTGAGGTGGTTTGGACATATTGAAAGAATGAATGATGAACGACTGACCAAAAAAATATACATGGGTGTAAGAGATGGAGTGAATAGTAGGGGCCGCCCCAGAAAAGGATGGCATGACCATGTCAATGATATTTTGAAAGAAGGAAATATAAGAAGCTTGAATAATCGACGAGCATGTATGAGACGATGCATGGATGTAAAGGAAGCAAGGAATGTATGCAAAAATAGAGAAGTATGGCGCTCGATTCTCTCTGCTTACCCCGTAAGGGACATGGCGTGATGGTATGTATGTATGTAATTTATTAATTAATTAATTAATTTATTTATTATTTATTTATTTATTTATTTATTTATTTATTTATTTATTTATTTATTTATTTATTTATTTATTTATTTATTTATTTATTTATTTATTTATTTATTTATTTATTTATTTATTTAGGAGTATGGCGCTTGATTCTCTCTGCTTACCCCGTAAGGGATATGGCGTGTTGGTATGTATATATGTATGTATCCTCTAGTTTGGGAACTTTAAATGTACCTATCTAAAAGTGTTTTTGTGGGATATGTGCGTTTCTTCCCTATCAACTATTTCATAAATAAGCATAGAATGAACCGTCGCATAATATAATATATTTATTGGGTTTTTAAGGCTTTTCTTTGTCTTATATATCGTTACTCTGTGGTAAATACCTATTATATTTCTTATTCGAAGAAAACAATAACAATTAAGATTAAATATTCTGATTCGTCTCTCATTATTTTATATCAAGAAATAAGATCTTTATGACATTGTAATGGAATTTCGAGATAACATCTTTATATTTTAATGTCTCTTCAAACCTCAGTTTGACATTGTCACTTTGGGAGAAAGTCAGGCCAGGTCGGCCTTGCCACGGTGACCTGAACTGAGAGGAATGGAAGAGTTATGCAAAAAGACAACATCGTGATGTGACACTTCATATATTTAAACTCTTTTGACGTTCGTTTATTGTTTGGAACTTTTGAGGTTATGTGTCGTGATCAAACCGTTCAACCTTTCCCTTTACAATCAAAATATGTAGGCAATAGTATTTTTTCCCAAAATGGCTTATTGAAAATAGGCAATATTTACCAGTAAAGCACATTAGTAAATGTAAACATAGCAAGCTGTATCGCTACATAGCAAGTATACATAACGAATGGTAACAATAAAAAGATTATTTAGATGGGTCGATGGCAGAGCGGTTAGCGCATTGAGTTAGTAATCCAGTGGTCGCGAGTTCGAATCCTGCCTCGACCGATTTCGTTCACCTATAGCACAAGCATTTATGCTTATTTTAGGGAACGTAGGAAGATGTATATGTACTTGTTTAACAAGGACATATTCATTTTTTATATAAAAAAAAAAAAAAATATTAACAATAAAAAAAACGATTGGTCAAATTTTCTTTTTTTTAGACCTTGATAATTCACAGACACTAGGGTGAAATTTTGACATCCTTTTATTAAATTTTTTGATACTGAATGAAAGTTTTTAATTAATTAATTAATTTATTTTTTATAAATAATACTATGCGTTTCCGGATGAGCGTAAATAAAATTTGTTTATTATTCGCTTAGATGCAACATTTTTTTATTATTTTTTTTAGTTTCCATTCATTAATTTTTGTGTTGACCTAAGAACTGTTTTACAGTTTGGCGGGAAAATGAACACAGTTGTCAATATTTTTTATTAAAAAAAAAATAAACTTTAAAAAACATAATAATAATATTTATCTCACAATACTACAATCACAATTTTATACATTTTCATACATGATTAAACGGCCAACTATTTAAAAAATAAAGAAAAATTACCTATTTTTTTATAACTATTTTATATGGATTTAAAAGGTAAGTAAATAAAAAAATAAATATGTTAATAAATAATTAATTACTTAATTAAATAAATAAATACACAAATAAATTCACTAATAAATCAATACGTAAACAAATAATTAAATACATATTTTTTTAATCGAATATTTTTATTATTGCATATGCGCAAACATTGGATTTTTTTCCCTGTCGGGAGTCAAAGATATTTTTTAAAAAATATCTTTGACTCCCGACAGGGAAAAAAATCCAATGTTTGCGCATATGCAATAATAAAAATATTCGATTACTTACACATTGGTACAAGTAGGTAAATAAGACAAAAATGACCTTATAAGTCTGGCGCAATTCAGGGGTGACTTCTATGCGAAAAATGCATTGTCACCTCAGATATAAGAATTGTAGCTTTCATTATCAAAATTATACTCTATCAAAATCAAAATTATACTCTATCAAAATTATTCAAGTATATGCCCCAACCTCATCGTGTACAGAAGAAGAGATCGAAGAATTTTATGACGATATTGATAAGAGCTTAGCTATTAACAAAACGCATTTTTGCTGCTTAATTGGAGACTTTAACGCTAAACTGGGTACCAAGGAATCAACGTCAGAAGATAATATAGGACAATATGGACTGGGAATAAGAAATGAAAGAGGAAAACTACTCATGGACTTCCTAAAGGAAAACAACCTTTTTGCTATGAACACCTTTTTTAGAAAAAAGGCACAAAATAAATGGACATGGAGGAGCCCAGACAACAGAACTAAAAATGAAATTGACTACATCCACTGTACACATAAATATATAGTGAAAGATGTTACAGTTTTAAATAAATTTGCGGTAGATAGTGATCACAGATTGGTTAGAGCTACTATAACTGTAAACACCAAACTGGAGAGGCTAAAACTCATTAAAAAACCCAAAACAAACATATCACAAATTCTTCTAAATAAAATTCCAGAATACCAATCAACAATATCATCGGAACTCACGAAAAAACCATTACCAAACACTTGTACCTCTGCAGAGATAAATCAGTTTATTCATGATACAGTCAATAATGCCTTAAAGCAAATTATCCCCTCTAACAGAACTAAACAAGATAAACTTACTACTAACACTAAAGACCTAATGAATAAGAGAAATCGAATGAGAGAGAAGAAAGAATGGAACACACCAGAGTACAAGGCACTAAACAAACAGGTTCGCAAAGCTATCAGGAAAGACAATGCAAGGTACAAAGAAACAATAGTCAACCAAATTATCTCCGAAAACGGAGGAACAAAAATTTTGCAAAAGAAATTATCAAATGGCAAAAAACAAATCTTAACTTTGTACAAAGAAGATGGCACCGAGAGCAATAACAAAGACGAAATATTAGATATAGCAAAAAAATTCTATGAATCATTGTACAGCTCACGAGTAAAACCTACACATGATAAAACCATAGAAAATAATCGCAGAATAATTAATGTCGGCTCAGAGGACATTCCTGACATATCTATGGAAGAAATGAAGCATGCTATTAAACAGATGAAAAACTCAAAAGCCCCTGGTCCTGATAATATTATAATAGAGACCATTAAGTATGGAGGAGATGCACTTCAGAGAGTGGTACTGCAACTTCTAAATAGATGTCTGGAAGAATGTAATATACCAGAGGAATGGAACAATGCGAATATTACATTATTACATAAAAAAGGAAATCAAAAACGCCTCGAGAACTATAGACCCATCAGCTTATTATCACACCTATATAAACTATTTACAAAAATCCTCACCAGCAGACTTTCAAACAAACTAGATTCATACCAACCAGTAGAACAGGCAGGATTCAGAAAAGGCTTCGGAACAAATGACCATCTACAAACTCTAAAGAATGTAATCCAGAAATATAATGAGTATAATATCCCCATAGCATTGGCATTTATAGATTTTGAAAAAGCCTTTGACTCAGTCGAGACATGGGCGGTGATGAAGGGTCTAGATAATTGCAGAATTGACTATAGATATTCCCAAATTTTGAATAATATTTATGAGAAGGCCACATCCAATATACAACTTCATGAACCATCCAAGAAATTTTACATTAGAAGAGGTGTCCGACAGGGTGACACTATTTCTCCCAAACTATTTACATTGGCCCTCGAAGATGTCTTCAAAACTCTGGATTGGTCTAAGAAAGGTATAAATATAAACGGCGAGTATCTCAGCAATCTACGGTTCGCAGATGATATTGTCATATTTGCCAAGGATGAGGAGGAATTGAAAACTATGCTGACAGAAATAAATTCAGCCTGTGTGAACATTGGATTGAAGATGAACATCTCCAAGACCAAAATGATGAGTAACGCAGAAGAGTCCTTCCCCATCATAATAGATGGAGTGCAAATTGAAAGAGTAGACAGATACATATATCTAGGCCATACCGTGATGCTTGCCAAAGAAAATCAAGAGGCAGAAATAGAGAGAAGACGTGGCCTTGCCTGGGCAGCTTTTGGAAAATTATCATACATTCTGAAATCCCGTAAATACTCCCATTATTTGAAAAAGAAGCTATTTGATGCATGTATTCTCCCAGTGCTTACTTATGGAATGGAAACATCGGTCCTAACAAAAAGAATAATGCACAAGCTGTTAGTGACACAGAGAGCTATGGAGAGAAAGTTGCTGGATATTTCAATAAGGGACAGAATTCAGAATGTCATGATAAGACAAAGAACCAAAGTAGCCGATGTAGCCGAAAGGGTCGCTGGCCTTAAGTGGAGCTGGGCTGGGCATATTGCCAGATGCCAGGATTCACGATGGACCAAAAAGATCTTAGAATGGCGACCGAGAACAAGCCGAAGAGGTGTTGGCAGACCCCAGGCAAGGTGGTCTGATGACATCAAGAAATGTGCCGGAGGGAGATGGATGCAGTGTGCCCAAGACAGGGAGTTGTGGAGGATCAAAGGGGAGGCCTATGTCCAAGAATGGATGAAAACTGGCTGAAGAAGAAGAAGAAGAAGCTTTCATTATTTACAAAAAAAAACAATTCTCTCAATAGATGGCGTTACAACAAAATAAATAAAAAATAATAAGATTGTTGTTCATAATTTCACCCATAGATGGCTGTAGTAAAAATTCCTTATTTTCAAGCGAGAAGAATTTCAGTATTACAATATATAGAACTTTCAAAATTGAATTGATAGGATCTCATTAAAAAGGCTTAATTGGTGAACGTTGCGCAAGCGCATAAAGTGATCACGTAAACCAGCCGATGACAGGTCGTAAGCCCTGTAGGTGCCTTGATTTCCCGGTTCTCCTACAATAAATATTCCAACTTCGTCTCTATTGAGATAATTAAAAATCTGTTAAAAAATATTTTTTTTAAATTAATTTATAAATAAATTTTACTATCTAATACTGGAGAGTTGAACTCCATGCTATTGTCTTAAACGTATATATTTGTTTTGTTTAAGTATGTACTTATTGCATCATCGACATAACAATTAAATAAGATGACTGAGTTGTATTTGTTTGGAATTGAAGGTTGAAAATACAATCGGTTTATTGGATTAGAGAAAGTCAGAGTATAGTTACTTTCCGCCTTAATCCCGAAGATATTACCTATAAGTTAAAGCTAAGCCATTAGATAAAACACAAGGGATATTATGTAGGTAGGTAGGTACCTCATATATATATATACATTTGCTTTCACTTCCATATATCTTTATCGGTTGCACTTAAATTATTATTAGTCTTTTGTTTGTTTAGTAAGACGCTTTGTCCATTAAAATTATTGAGAATTGTTATTGGTTCATGTTTACAACATATAATCATAACAATAAAAATGTACCAATTTGTTTTGTTACGATCAATCATGAACTATGAGTCTACGTTAACTTGTCTTTTGAGTCAAAATTTCGAAATGAGTTAGAGAAAATTGAACGCCAATTGACCAAATATTAAATCGAATATTTTTATTATTGCATATGCGCAAACATTGGATTTTTTTCCCTGTCGGGAGTCAAAGATATTTTTTAACAGATTTTTAATTATCTCAATAGAGACGAAGTTGGAATATTTATTGTAGGAGAACCGGGAAATCAAGGCACCTACAGGGCTTACGACCTGTCATCGGCTGGTTTACGTGATCACTTTATGCGCTTGCGCAACGTTCACCAATTATGCCATTTTAATGAGATCCCTATCAATTCAATTTTGGAAGTTCTATATATTGTAATACTGAAATTCTTTTCGCTTGAAAATAAGGATTTTTTTACTATAGCCATCTATGGGTGAAATTATGAACAACAATCTTATTTTTTTTTTTTTTTTTTTTTTTTTTTTTTTTTTTTTTTTTTTTTCAAAATTGAATTGATAGGGATCTCATTAAAATGGCATAATTGGTGAACGTTGCGCAAGAGCATAAAGTGATCACGTAAACCAGCCGATGACAGGTCGTAAGCCCTGTAGGTGCCTTGATTTCCCGGTTCTCCTACAATAAATATTCCAACTTTGTCTCTATTGAGATAATTAAAAATCTGTTAAAAAATATTAAATATTAGACAATTTGGTTCTTTTCCATACACTTACATATGCCGTATTTATATCGACTTATAAAATATTTCTTATCATATTTGTTCCTCAAACTGTCTATCTGTTAATCACTCCATCTTACGTATTTTGCCAGATCATCTATCGAAAATGTATTTATATTTCGTTTAAATTCATTTACAAAATCGTATACTTTTTTTGAGCCTATAAATGTTTATTTATATACGAGTAAGTTATTTGAGATAAAAATAAACTTAAATGTCAGAACTCTGCCTCTATTGATGATTTTAAGCAGGATCTATCCTTAAATACCTAATGTGTAAAAAATAAAAAAAAAGGTTTAATTGATTATTCATAGTGATCGTTAGAGGTCAAAATTCAACCGAATGTCATTAAATTTTTATAAAATAAAATAAATTAAAACAAATAACTTTGTTTACTTCTACTACTGTAAACACCTTTAATTTATGAAAGGGGTTATAACGTTTTCGAGCGTGTGCTCATCCTCAGTAACCACTTATTACTAACTTAAAACTAATGACAGACTACTTAACTATGTTGGCGGGCGGACGGAGGAAGAAGGGGGTGGTGGATGGGGGGGGGTGATAGTGGGTGTGGTTAATATTTTTATAAGGGGAGAATTTATTAGTGGGTGTTGTATATTTAAAATTTGGTTTTTGGGGGCTCTATTTATTTCGATTGATTCTAGAATATCTAATTTTTTCCCCTTATTACACCTATGTAAAATTTCTACGTCTCTGAAGTCGAATGTATGTCCTGTTAGTCTGGCGTGGTCCGCGATATCTGAGTTGATAGAAAAGTTTTTTATTGCCTTTATATGTTCAGAAATCCTGGTTTTTATTTTCCTTCCACTTTGTCCGATGTACTGGTTTTCACAATTGTGACAATTTAATTTATAGACCCCACTATTGTTCAGCACACTAATTTTTGTTTTATTGTTCAATATATATTTTTTGATACTATTATCCGTGTATAGTGCAGGTTTAATTTTCATATCTTTACATATGTTTAGTAACTTTGAAGTAAGTTTTCCTGTGTATAAAATTCTTCTCCAAGGTTTATCTTCTTGATGGTCAAATACTCGATAATACACAAATTTATTGATGGCCGACTCTTGTTCTTTTTTACGAATCTTTTTGACGATCAGTTTTTCATCAAAACCATTGTTTTTTGCGATTGTTTTGATCGTTTCTACTTCTGTGTTGTAATTTTTTGTTGTCAGGGGTAGCGATGTGAGTCTGTGGATCATCGAGTTAAACGCTGCCATTTTTTGGGATAATGGGTGGCAAGATTCTGCATGTATGATGTTGTCTGCATATGTTTCTTTTCTGTATATCTTAAATATGAATTTTCCATTTTCAATTGATATTGTTGTATCTAAGAAATTTAATGTGTTATTATCTCCTATTTCACAAGTAAATTCTATTTTGTGATGTTGGGCATTAAACAATTTTAACAAATTGGTTAATTGTCTTTTGGACCCTTTAAATGTAAAAAATACATCGTCGACATACCTCTGATAAAAATAAATGTTTTGTACCAATTGATTCGTTGATGATAGAATTTTGTTTTCAAGGTTATCCATAAATATGTCTGCGAGTAACGGGGATAATGGATTGCCCATGGGGAGTCCGTTAGTCTGTGTGTAGTATTCTTCTTTGAAGCAGAAATAATTTTGGTGAATGGATACATGTATCATAGTATATATATCGTTTTTAAGGATACTATCTTCACATTTTTCTTCTAAAATTTCTTTTAAGTATTGTAATGCTTCTTGAACTGGAACGTTTGTAAATAAACTTTTTACGTCGAACGATACAAGAGTGCTGTTTTCTGGAGGTATGTTATGTTGTAAATTGTTACAGAATTCTATTGAATTTTTAATTGCATACTTTGGTTTAAACTGAGTAACTTTTAAAAACAAATCGTTAACATATTTGGATACCAGGTATGACGGTGCATTTATGTAGGATACCACAGGTCTCATTGGATTATTTTCTTTATGAATCTTGGAAAGTCCATATAATTGTGGGGATTTTGGGTTCATTGTTATATATTTATATGATCTATGTTTGTCTATTGTTTTTGATTTCTTGAGTGTTTCTTTTATTTGTTTTTGGTATTTTTCGGTGGGGTCTTCGGTTATTTTCTCAAATGTTGTATTGTCGGTGATTATGTCGTAAATTTTATTGTTATAGTCGGATTTGTAAAGGATAACGATTGAATTTCCTTTGTCTGCTTTGGTACATACTAAATCTTTTTCTTTTATTATTTGTACGAACTCTTTCATTGTCTTCTGGTAATTATTGTTACTTAGATATTTTTGGTTTTTATTTAGTTTTTCAATGAATTTGGCGCATTTGTGTTTATTTAAATCATCTAATGCTATGTCTAGGTCGATAATCAGGTTTTGTAAACAGTGTTTATTATGCATCGGATCAATATTAAATTTGGCCCCCTTCTCCAGTAGTTTGATGTGTTTTTCTTCAAAGGTTTCATTTGTACAGTTGACAACACGATGATGGAATTTTATTGAATCATTGTTGTTGTTGTTTTTTGTGTTTTTATTTGTTTTTGATGCTTGGATTAGGTTCTTCAGTTTCTTATCCAAAGTTTTCTTTTTTAAGCTTGCGTGTAAACTTATCTGTTCATATATTTTATCTTCAATTATGTCCCATTCCACTGGATGTAATTCTGATGTAAGTTGATTATGTAGGAAAAAAATGTATTTCTTCAAGTCATTTTGTATTGTAAAAGCATTTTTAATTTCTTTTTTCATCCACACTATTTGACCAATTTCTTTTGCTTCACAAGCTGATTTTGAACTATTTTTGCACTTTAATAAACAATATTTTGGAAACACTTTATTTTTAAGACACTTTTGATTGAAGTAGATTTTTAGTGACAGTAGTCTGTCTTTCAGTCTTAACTTAAGTAACTTCCTCACTTTCATTGCCGTACAAGCTGATAACAATTCTTCGAATTTTTCGTGAGAAACTTTGTAGAAGTTCATTTTAAATAAAATAAAATAAATTAAAACAAATAACTTTGTTTACTTCTACTACTGTAAACACCTTTAATTTATGAAAGGGGTTATAACGTTTTCGAGCGTGTGCTCATCCTCAGTAACCACTTATTACTAACTTAAAACTAATGACAGACTACTTAACTATGTTGGCGGGCGGACGGAGGAAGAAGGGGGTGGTGGATGGGGGGGGGTGATAGTGGGTGTGGTTAATATTTTTATAAGGGGAGAATTTATTAGTGGGTGTTGTATATTTAAAATTTGGTTTTTGGGGGCTCTATTTATTTCGATTGATTCTAGAATATCTAATTTTTTCCCCTTATTACACCTATGTAAAATTTCTACGTCTCTGAAGTCGAATGTATGTCCTGTTAGTCTGGCGTGGTCCGCGATATCTGAGTTGATAGAAAAGTTTTTTATTGCCTTTATATGTTCAGAAATCCTGGTTTTTATTTTCCTTCCACTTTGTCCGATGTACTGGTTTTCACAATTGTGACAATTTAATTTATAGACCCCACTATTGTTCAGCACACTAATTTTTGTTTTATTGTTCAATATATATTTTTTGATACTATTATCCGTGTATAGTGCAGGTTTAATTTTCATATCTTTACATATGTTTAGTAACTTTGAAGTAAGTTTTCCTGTGTATAAAATTCTTCTCCAAGGTTTATCTTCTTGATGGTCAAATACTCGATAATACACAAATTTATTGATGGCCGACTCTTGTTCTTTTTTACGAATCTTTTTGACGATCAGTTTTTCATCAAAACCATTGTTTTTTGCGATTGTTTTGATCGTTTCTACTTCTGTGTTGTAATTTTTTGTTGTCAGGGGTAGCGATGTGAGTCTGTGGATCATCGAGTTAAACGCTGCCATTTTTTGGGATAATGGGTGGCAAGATTCTGCATGTATGATGTTGTCTGCATATGTTTCTTTTCTGTATATCTTAAATATGAATTTTCCATTTTCAATTGATATTGTTGTATCTAAGAAATTTAATGTGTTATTATCTCCTATTTCACAAGTAAATTCTATTTTGTGATGTTGGGCATTAAACAATTTTAACAAATTGGTTAATTGTCTTTTGGACCCTTTAAATGTAAAAAATACATCGTCGACATACCTCTGATAAAAATAAATGTTTTGTACCAATTGATTCGTTGATGATAGAATTTTGTTTTCAAGGTTATCCATAAATATGTCTGCGAGTAACGGGGATAATGGATTGCCCATGGGGAGTCCGTTAGTCTGTGTGTAGTATTCTTCTTTGAAGCAGAAATAATTTTGGTGAATGGATACATGTATCATAGTATATATATCGTTTTTAAGGATACTATCTTCACATTTTTCTTCTAAAATTTCTTTTAAGTATTGTAATGCTTCTTGAACTGGAACGTTTGTAAATAAACTTTTTACGTCGAACGATACAAGAGTGCTGTTTTCTGGAGGTATGTTATGTTGTAAATTGTTACAGAATTCTATTGAATTTTTAATTGCATACTTTGGTTTAAACTGAGTAACTTTTAAAAACAAATCGTTAACATATTTGGATACCAGGTATGACGGTGCATTTATGTAGGATACCACAGGTCTCATTGGATTATTTTCTTTATGAATCTTGGAAAGTCCATATAATTGTGGGGATTTTGGGTTCATTGTTATATATTTATATGATCTATGTTTGTCTATTGTTTTTGATTTCTTGAGTGTTTCTTTTATTTGTTTTTGGTATTTTTCGGTGGGGTCTTCGGTTATTTTCTCAAATGTTGTATTGTCGGTGATTATGTCGTAAATTTTATTGTTATAGTCGGATTTGTAAAGGATAACGATTGAATTTCCTTTGTCTGCTTTGGTACATACTAAATCTTTTTCTTTTATTATTTGTACGAACTCTTTCATTGTCTTCTGGTAATTATTGTTACTTAGATATTTTTGGTTTTTATTTAGTTTTTCAATGAATTTGGCGCATTTGTGTTTATTTAAATCATCTAATGCTATGTCTAGGTCGATAATCAGGTTTTGTAAACAGTGTTTATTATGCATCGGATCAATATTAAATTTGGCCCCCTTCTCCAGTAGTTTGACCGTCATACCTGGTATCCAAATATGTTAACGATTTGTTTTTAAAAGTTACTCAGTTTAAACCAAAGTATGCAATTAAAAATTCAATAGAATTCTGTAACAATTTACAACATAACATACCTCCAGAAAACAGCACTCTTGTATCGTTCGACGTAAAAAGTTTATTTACAAACGTTCCAGTTCAAGAAGCATTACAATACTTAAAAGAAATTTTAGAAGAAAAATGTGAAGATAGTATCCTTAAAAACGATATATATACTATGATACATGTATCCATTCACCAAAATTATTTCTGCTTCAAAGAAGAATACTACACACAGACTAACGGACTCCCCATGGGCAATCCATTATCCCCGTTACTCGCAGACATATTTATGGATAACCTTGAAAACAAAATTCTATCATCAACGAATCAATTGGTACAAAACATTTATTTTTATCAGAGGTATGTCGACGATGTATTTTTTACATTTAAAGGGTCCAAAAGACAATTAACCAATTTGTTAAAATTGTTTAATGCCCAACATCACAAAATAGAATTTACTTGTGAAATAGGAGATAATAACACATTAAATTTCTTAGATACAACAATATCAATTGAAAATGGAAAATTCATATTTAAGATATACAGAAAAGAAACATATGCAGACAACATCATACATGCAGAATCTTGCCACCCATTATCCCAAAAAATGGCAGCGTTTAACTCGATGATCCACAGACTCACATCGCTACCCCTGACAACAAAAAATTACAACACAGAAGTAGAAACGATCAAAACAATCGCAAAAAACAATGGTTTTGATGAAAAACTGATCGTCAAAAAGATTCGTAAAAAAGAACAAGAGTCGGCCATCAATAAATTTGTGTATTATCGAGTATTTGACCATCAAGAAGATAAACCTTGGAGAAGAATTTTATACACAGGAAAACTTACTTCAAAGTTACTAAACATATGTAAAGATATGAAAATTAAACCTGCACTATACACGGATAATAGTATCAAAAAATATATATTGAACAATAAAACAAAAATTAGTGTGCTGAACAATAGTGGGGTCTATAAATTAAATTGTCACAATTGTGAAAACCAGTACATCGGACAAAGTGGAAGGAAAATAAAAACCAGGATTTCTGAACATATAAAGGCAATAAAAAACTTTTCTATCAACTCAGATATCGCGGACCACGCCAGACTAACAGGACATACATTCGACTTCAGAGACGTAGAAATTTTACATAGGTGTAATAAGGGGAAAAAATTAGATATTCTAGAATCAATCGAAATAAATAGAGCCCCCAAAAACCAAATTTTAAATATACAACACCCACTAATAAATTCTCCCCTTATAAAAATATTAACCACACCCACTATCACCCCCCCCCCATCCACCACCCCCTTCTTCCTCCGTCCGCCCGCCAACATAGTTAAGTAGTCTGTCATTAGTTTTAAGTTAGTAATAAGTGGTTACTGAGGATGAGCACACGCTCGAAAACGTTATAACCCCTTTCATAAATTAAAGGTGTTTACAGTAGTAGAAGTAAACAAAGTTATTTGTTTTAATTTATTTTATTTTATTTAAAATGAACTTCTACAAAGTTTCTCACGAAAAATTCGAAGAATTTTTAAATTTTTATGTTTCAAATGTCATTTGGACGATCGACGATAAAAAAAACATCATTAATTTATTTATTGTGATGAAACTTTCAGAATACAATCTCAGCATGATACTTGTTGATAATCTGCAATGAAAAATAAAACAAAAATCAAATTGCGAATAACTCCCCACTATATCTCCTAAGGTTAGCGAGGAGTAAAAAATAATAGTACCTAATAGTGTAATTTTCAAACGAATTGTATCCCATTATTGTTTTTTTTTTTTTTTTTATTTATATAATGACATTTTTAACATAACACATAGTCCACCATCGAAACCCTCAGGGTTTATCTGAGTTTGACGAGTTCAGTATTTGGTAGTTTTCCAACTGTCGATTTGTTCAGGAGAACTTTGTTCTCTTAACATATCGACAATGTATCAAGCCAGAATACGCGAGAATTGTATGGAGAGGTCTACTTTTTTCACGGCTTTTCCAACTTTGAAGTCAAAAAACACCAACTTAGAGGCTTCGCAGCATATATGTTCCATACACGGATTTACTCAGAATTCGGAGTAGAACATTTCGTGTGTCTGTGTGTCTGTGTGTGTGTGTGTGTGTCCGTCCCCCCCTTATAACTTTTGATCCGCTCAATTTACAGAGCCCAAAATTTCAGAATATATACACAGTTATAGGCCTACAAAAATTTAATACTCAGAATTGTGAATTTTTGTTTCAGTCAGGGGTTATCAACTTTTGAATTTTTATTTTATTTTTCCATATATCTCAGAAACAATAAAAGCTAGAACGCTGAAAATTGGTACAAACATAGAAAAATAAAAAATTTCAAATTAATTTTTTCAAAAAAATTCCAGGGTTTCTCAAACATTTTTTATTAAGAAAAATATTTTTTTTATGATAAATTTATGAGTTTAACTGCCTATATTTCCAAAACTTATACAATTATCGAAAAAAGCCGAAACAACCCAACTAGATAATTTAATTTTCTATAAAAAATATTAACATTGTAGTAGAAGATCTCAATTTTTTTTAACAATTTTTTTAAAAATTGAATTTAGTGACGACATCGCTTCATACATTTTGTATGGCAGTCGCCTATACACAATATGTAAGAAGACTTAATAGTTTGATACTTCATCTCCAAACATACATACCATCATGCTATTTTCATATTCTGGGTAGGAAAAAAGGAACTTCCTCCATACTATCCTATCTTGACATATGTACATACCTACATATGTTGTATAGAAAACAAAATATCTGAAAATATTCAATAATTTGTATTTATGGGTTTATAGTTTGGTACATATTCTTCAACTATACATACTATCGCTATCGACAGTTGGATCTCATGTGTTACATGCAACTAGTAATATAAATAATACGATGCAGGTTCCAACCTACGTCAGCCGAGCAACTCAAAGAGCATGCTTTTAGAGCACATAGCTGTCGTCATCAGACCTCATCAAGTACCATTTCAAGTGGGTAAAATAGTTTGGGCATGTAGTGTATATATGTAAGAGCTCATCATTCATATTATTTAGTATTTTTAGCAGGAGATATTCCCATCTTCTCATGCCATATGCATTATTGTACACGGGTAAAATATATTTCTTCGAGTAGTTTAACTGTCGAAGGTTATTTAAATAAGAAGGTGAAATATATAGAACTTTAAAAATTGCATTGATAAGAGAACTCAATAAGAAGGCATAATTTGTGAACGTTATCATCTAAACCAGCCGATGACAGGTCGTAAGCCCTGTAAGTGCATTGAGTTCCTGGTTCTTCTACAATATTCCAATTTCGTCTCTATTGAGATGTTGAAAAATTGTCAAGAGTAATATTTTAATCGAATTTGTTTTTTTTTAGATTGTGGAGTACCTCTGCGTCGACACTATCGTCACCCCAGAGAATACATCCAAGGAAAGGATGAATCAGCAGAGAGTGTTAGAATTATTAAAGGACGGGAATCAAGAAGAGGAGCATGGCCTTGGCAAGTAAGACAGAATCTTATTCCTGGGGAATATTAAATAATAAGAAACTTAAATCGTTTAGCTATATTATGTAGGTATCAGTTTATTGTATTGTATTGTTTCTTGGGCAACTAACAGTTAAGGTATGCGCGCATGGAAGCTAATTTCATCGGCCGATTAATTATCGGTGAGCTACAACATACGAATTACATGTAAGAGCGCGCATGAAAGCTAACAGAATCGGCCGGTTTAAAATCTGTGACGAGACACAAAAAAATCGGCCGATCGAGATCGGCCGATTTTTTGTATCCAATACTGTTGTATGAGAGGGCGCGCATGGCGCATGCTCATCGATAATTTAATCGTCCGAGCGCAGTAGATCGAGAAGTACGTTGTCAGTGTTGTCAAACGAAATGTCAGAAAACATGGATGAAATAAATATTGATTCCGAACAATTAATTATATATGTTGAAGCACGTCCTTCATTGTATGATAAAAAATTAAGCGAAATATTAATAACTGGTTAAGAACAGCTAAATCATAATAAAAGAACTGAATTGGGTAAGTTATTACTTAATTGATTAATAGTTACATAGGAAATTTTATAAATATTCTACTTAATGAATAAAAAAATCCATATTTCTAATCATATGTATATTAAAACTTGTGAATGTACATATTGTATTTTAAATATGTGAATGTTGACCGCCGTGTTATTTCCAATCGTACGATTCTATAAGCTTCCATGCGCGCTAGTACCGATCGGCCGATTATTATCGGCCGATAATAATCGGCCGATGAATTTTAGCTTCCATGCGCGCCTTACCTTACTGTGTCAAATATTAGTTCAACACGCACCCAATAACAAGTTGTCACATTCCTGAGGAATAATAAATCATAAAAAACCTAAATCGTTTAGCTATATTATGTAGGTAACAGTTTATTGTATTATATTGTTTTTTGGGCAACTAACAGGTAGGTACTGTGTCAAATATTAGTTAAACACGCACCCAATAACAAGTTGCCACATTCTGGAGACTTATGATATTCATCGTCTCACAGATCCAGACTGAAAACACAATTAAATACTGTGGGTCGTATTACGGGAGTTATTTAGGAATAATGTAAGTAAAAGTTGAGGTCCCGTAAGCAGTATTCTCGCAGTACGGGATCTTACCCTTTTCTTATATTTTTCTCAAATAACTCTTGTAATACGACCCTGTGTCTCCACCGGGAGTAGAAATCGGGACCTTTGAATCAAGGGTCGAACATCCAACCAACTGAGTAACGAAGGCCGACTATATTTTTATTTCTTTTATTTTTCTTACATTTTGTTAATTATCTATGTTAGTTTTTAAGTTATAAAATTGTTTTTTTTTATGCTAAAATTGTATTCACCACTAATTGGGCAATTTGTGGAGAAATGATTACAGCGTTCATATCATTGTAATATACATGTACTCTTTGCCTGTTGGTGAGTCTTTGGGATAAATAAATAAATAAATAAATATGGCGATCTTACTTATTGCCTCTAGGCATTTTATGTCAGTCAACCACCTTAGTTCAGGAAAATCAGGTAAATCAACATAGCAGTACACAAAAAGAGTGTTTTCTTCAACATGGGTACGTAGGGGACACCAGCTATTGTGATTTGGGTACATTATACTCTTCCGGAGAAGCGCACAACGTAGAAAAAAAATGAATTCGGATCTTAAAAAGACCCGGTTTCTTGTACAATAATCATGTGAATTTTGTTATATCAAAAAAATGTGTATCATTGCCTTGATTTGCGGAGATTGTGCAATATATTTCAACTGATATTCAATACATGTATAGTTTTACAGTGTATATTCCTACTGCGTGTGTGTTTATTGTGATCAAGGACAGTAAATATTTTGAAATTATTTACAATGGATACTTTAAGAGCTATTATTACTTTTGTTTGATTCTATGTTAGTTTTCCTTTATATTTTTTTTGTACTTATATATTTTGTAGTGATGTAATTACTTAATTGATAAGCGTGTAAAAATTTATAGGTTTTAACCTATTATTTTACCAATAAATGAATTAATAAATATGCATAAACGTAAATCACAATAGTACAGTAACTAAAACTGAACAAATAAAATACAGAAGCACTTCATTACTAATTAGATACATTTTCAGGTTTCCTTACAGCTTCTTCATCCTAAGTATGGATTCATTGGTCACTGGTGTGGTGGAGTTCTTATACATCAATTATGGATACTGACTGCAGCTCATTGCATAAACAAGTAAGATATTTTAGTTTCAGGTGGGAAATTATTGTAAGTATAATATCTACCTACTAGTTTGTAGAAGAATAAGTCTGTAAACTCATTGGACATGAGGATCTTAGGGCTACCAAGAACAATTTGACATTCAGTCACCAATATGGTGAACTTATTGACATTCAGTCACCTCCTGTCATTTAGCTTAAGCCAGTCACGTGACAACTGGCACTTTATACATACCTTGAGTTATCTTTTCTTGTTTCTTTTCTTGAGCTAAATGACACGTTGTCTACGGGGGCTTATCTTGAATTATGATAATATTCAGCCGTTATATATCGTTATGAGATCGATTTTGAACATTTTAAAAGGTTGTCCTCAATTTTTTTTTGATTTACCTGTTGCATATCTCTTTCACTCGGCATTCTTGAGCATTTGCTATTAAAGGTGATGCAGTTTCATATTTTATCTCTAAAAACAAGAAAAAATGCTGAGTAAGTACCTATTCCCTTGTAAGTTTTCATTTTCTTCCAATCTCTCTAAACACTTTTTGTTTTCAGTGAACTGTTTAATCTTCCCGTGGCTGCTCTCTGGACCGCAGTGCTAGGAGAGTGGAACAGGGCTGAGCAGAGTGGAGCTTATGTTCCTGTGGAAAAGATCATTTTGCACCACAGATTTCATCATTATCAACATGATATAGGTATGTGAGAACTATAGTCATACAAGAGTAAACCTTGAATTAACATAAGAATGAGCAATTTAATATTATCATTTCAGATTAGAGCTATTGATAGTGACAATATTGTAATGTGCCCTAAGAAAATTCATTGAAAAATCTTGATTATTGATGGAATCTTGGACGGAATTGTAATTATTTAATATATCCAACTGTCGATTTGTTCAAGAGAACTTTTTTCTCTTAACATATCGACAAAGTGTCAAGCCACGATACGTTAGATTTGTATGCAGGGTCTATATTTTTCACGGTTTTTCCAACTTTGAAGTCAAAAAACACCAACTTATGGTCGTATAACAAGATTTATTTGAGAAAAATGTAAGAAAAAGGTAAGGTCCCGTACTACGAGAATACTGCTTACGAGATCTCAATTTTTTCTTACATATTTCTTAAATAACTCCCGTAATACGAACCTTAGAGGCTTCGCAGTATTTATGTTTTATATGGGGATTTACTCAGAATTTGGAGTAGAATATTTAATGCGTGTCTGTGTGTCCGTCCCCCCTTTATAACTTTTAAACAGTTCAATTTATAGAGCTCAAAATTTCAGAATATACAGATAGAATTTTCAGAATTTAGAATTTTTTATTTAGTCAGGGGTTATCAACTTTTGAATTTTTACTTTATTTTTCCATATATCTCAAAAACTACAAAAAACGCTGAAAAATGGTATAAATATAGACACCAAAAAAATCTCAAATTAATTTTTTCAAAAATATTTCAGAGTTTCTCAAACATTTTTAATTAAGAAAAACATATTTTTATGAAAAATTTATGTGTTTAACTGCTTATACTTCCAAAGTTTTTAAAAGTATCGAAAAAAGCCGAAACACCCCAACTAGATAATTTAATTTGCTATAAAAAATACCACCATTGTAGTGTTATATCTCAATTTTGTTAACCATTTTTATAAAAATTGAATTTAGTGACGACATCGCTTCATACAATTTGTATGGCTGTGGTCTATACATACATTATATCTAAGAAGTCTTAATAGTTTGATACTTAATCTCCAAACATGCATACATACCATCATGCTGTTTTCATATTTTGGGTAGGAAAAACAGACTGACTTCCATACTATCCTTTAATATAGAAAAGAAAATATTTCTTCACAAATAGACATATAGGTGCTTCAAAATAGATTTATTCTAGTGAGGCAGCTATCTTATACTTGTATAATGAATACTGTTATGATTCAAGAAATAAATAATAAGGAATTGATAAAATATATCTGACGAACTGCATTGATTGAATCATTTATAAAGACTAGTCTATAAAAAAGAATGTTTTGCGTGACTAAATAATTGCGTGGCTAGTAATTCAGTGGTCGCGAGTTCGAATCCTTCCTCGACCGATTTCGTTTATCTATAGCACAAGCATTTATTTGCTTATTTTAGGGAATGTAGGAGGATGTATATGTACTTGTTTAACAAGGACATATATTATTTTATTTTATTTCATTTACGGCAAATTGCCATAAACAACAATTAAGTACACGCATTGAATTACAAAAGAAAAAATAAAACGATCATATACACACTTAAAAAGAAAAAAGGTACTATTACAAAAACAGTAAATATAAAAAATATTTTTTTTTTAAACAATAATTCTACATTTCATTGAAGAACTGTGTCATAAAATTATCAGCCAGGAAGAGATTTAAATGTAAATTGCGTTACGGCCAATTACAAAACATTATGTCAAATATTAATTCAACACGCACCCAATAACATGTAAGTTGTCACATTCTGGAAACTTATGTTTATCGTCTCACAGATCCAGATTAAAATTGTGTCTCCACCGGGGCCCGAATCCAGAACCTTTCGTTAAGGAGTCAGATATCTAACCAATTGAGCCGTGATGGTCGACATCTACATAAATAGAGATCGTCTGGTATATTAAAGTGATTTTTTATTAAATTAAATAAAAGAATAGTATTTCCAAAATACCTATAAAAATGTACTATATATAATTTGAAACTATCAAACAACATCATTGAAAGGAAGAGAAAATATAGAATCCAGTCACCTTGTTTGTAATTATAACGATACAATAATGTTGATGACATCCGGATAAAAATAACTTATTAAAATAATATTTCGATCATTGTGGATTTTCAAGATAAATTAGAAAGTGATATGCTAAAATTTGCCTTCTTTTTTAAGGCTCCATCGATCAGACACGATAATATGATAATAAGAAGAATAATTCATAATGCGATGATATTAAATCATTCCAAGGGAGCTCATGTTTAATTATTGTTGGTCATAGAAAACACCAGTAGACTTATGTAATTTATAATAAGTACATATTACGAAACAAGATCAATGTATCCATATTTGACGAACTGCAGATAAAGAATCGACTGACGACAATCTGCCTACACATTACATCATTTAGTATTATTGACACATTGCCAGAAGGGCCCCCGACAACCTTCTGGCAATGTGTCTAAAATACTAAATATCGTATTGGGAGTCGTCTTTTCCCTGGGAATATCCCAACTCACTTGCTGTGCAGACTGTTGGGGTCGGTTATCCTCAGCCTGTTATGATGTTTTCTTGTCCTGGGTTAGTTTGTCGATACATGGCTCAAGTCTGAATAAGATACTTGAACCAAGCTTCGATTAGGCGGGCCTCCATGTTTGAGGTTGGCCTCTTAGGGGTAGAAGTATGATGAAATATGCTTGATAGTTATTCCTTGTGTCGTCCGACGAGCAGACGCTCCGGGGATGAAAAGAGCTACAAGCTCTATATGAAATATGCCTGATCAAGGCCGACTAATTAAGTCGTAAATTATATTTTAAAGTTTATAATAACAACATAATAATAAGGTACATTTTGTTTTGTATTGTATTGGTACAGGTTATCTTTAAATTATGATGGTTTATTATAAAGATTTGCTACATCAATAAAATAGCTGTGAGGCACCGGCTTAGAATAGTGCTTCCACTCTTTTCTATTATTGTTTTCGAGTGTCCCGTAAGAGCCGGGTAATCGAAAATACAACAGGCAACAATAACATCTTACATAGTTCAGCAATGAGGTTCACCACCCATTCTGAATATAGAGCCTTTTTAGGTGAGACGAGACTGGTGTGTGGGTAAACATAGATATGTTGTGCTCCCTTTTATAAGGCAATGCACACCCGCATACCTTTCGCTGGTTACCCCACATTGTGGGATATGCCGTGATGGTATGAATGAATGAATGAGGTATATCGTTTTTGTATAACATTAAGTTAGCTACAATAACCTATCCTGTTGTTCTGAGGTGATCATTGGATGTATATAATAAGTATGTATATCATATATATGTAATATAACGGACGTAACTAATAAATAGAAGCGAAAGTTAGGTTATAAAACCAGTTTATTTGTGGTCTTTATATATTATAATATTAGTAATAATAAAATACTTGGCTATTATGTATTAAATACACCAACAATAAAAAATACAAGTCTTAACATTTATTTTGACGACTTTAGTTTTAACTCACAATTTCAATAGCGAATTGTGAATTCGCAATTTTATAGGTAATTTTTTATTGCATATTATCAAATAGTATCACGCTGAGATTGCATTCTGAAAGTTTCATTACAATGTATTTGTGTGTGTGTGTGTGTTCTATGTGATGATGTGTACTATGTACGGCGTGTTTATCGATTATAGACTAAAGTACTAGATCCCATTGTATTTTTAAGGACATCTGATCTGTACTTTTATTTTTTTTTTCAACAGTCAAATATTTCAAAGCGACACCAAATTTAGGAAACTTAAAATTTGATATTATTATATTCGAATTTCTAAAAAGGCACATCACGTTCATAAAATACGATTGAAGACTTATCGATTTATCATATTACAATCAAAAATAATTTAATAAAATTGTTTCATGACAATGCAAATAATTTTCCATACAAAATTTTAATCGAATATTATTTTTTTAAAAAGTTGCATGTACGAAAATATTGGATGTTTTTCCCTGTCGGGAGTCAATGTTATTTATTGACAAATTTTAAACATCGCAATAGAGACGAAGTTGGAATATTATAGGAGAACCAGGAACTCAAGGCACCTACAGGGTTTACGACCTGTCACCTACGCAAACCAGCCGATGACATGTCGTAAGCCCTGTAGGTGTCTTAAGTTCTTGGTTCTCTAATAATATTCCAACTTCGTCTATTGAGATGTTAAAAATTTGTCAAAATTTAAATACATTAGTATAGTGTTGGCCATAACACACTCGTTTTAAACATTATTTGCTATTCCTATGTGTAAGACTAATTATGCGCAGAACTCTTTTGTTAACTAGACGTAGTTGTAAATTGTATAATTCTGTCGATAAATGTGCAATCGATTTTGCAACTTTTAAAAGAAAACTTTTTAATGTTGTGTTAACTTATATGTGGTACGTGATAACTCTTCTTCTTTTTCTTCTTTATCCTGCCCCTCTATCCCGGTTTATCCAGGGTCGGGCCTCCTTGTACGTAAACGCCAGCATCACAAAGATCATGGATGATCAATGATCAATCATCACAATGATCAATGATCAACCCAGGATCATGTCCTGGGTTGTCACAACTGGAACACTCTGAGCCGCCAGCTCCTTCTCAATATTGGACCACCATGTTGCTGTGGGTCTGCCTCTATCCCTAGGTCTAGCTGGGATATTGAGCGCTTTCTTTACTGAATAATTTTTGTCTCTGCGCATCGCGTGACCGCTACTCCCACCACCACCCGCTCCGCATATGGGGACTGTCAACGGCCCCTTCGCAGAACGCTAGAATGAATGACAAAAAAAAACAATGCATGGCACGAAGAGTAGCTCATGGAGCCCTCTAGATTAGCAATCTCGGCACCATGGTGCAAAAAGAACAATCAACAAGTGCGAATTGAGATTCACACTTGCGGACTGTCGGCGACTTCAGATCCATATATATATATAGGGCATCAGAGAAGTGACCAAGATCTCTGGAAACAGAAAAGTCAGTGAGAATCTTCGGATAATAAGGCACCGTATCTATGGCAAAATCGTTTGAAGGCTTTGTAATTGTTCTTCGAGATCACTAAGTCCGCATGTCCAATGGGACCTTGAAGAGGCCCACGGACAGCAACGAGGAGCTCCGATCTGTAAGAGGACACAATTGGGTGGGAACACTCCCAAAGGATGTGATCCGAAGTTTGGTCCGGACATTGACAAAACTGACATGAGGAAGAGGGAGCAATGTTGAAGCGATGGAGATAGCTTTTAAAATTACCGTGTCCTGTGAGAAATTGAGAAGTCCAAAAGTCTGGAACAACCCAAGGAGATTTCAGTCGCGACCTCAACATCGCGTGACCATACCATCTCATCCTGCTTTCCATCAGCTTTTCAGTTATCTGACATACTCATTGCGGATTCTGTCTATCCGTGTTACACCACCCGCCCAGCGCAGCATTTTCATCTCAGTTGTATGCAACTGTTGCTCAAGCTTATCGGATGTTGTCCAGCAAACTGATTAAGTGATAACTGATTTTTTTTATTTTATTTTAGTATTGTTATTTTTTAATGTTTTATTTCAATCTTGTTTCTTCTTTCTCTTGTTATAACTAATGTTTTTTTTCTTCATAAACTGTCTTATTGTTAACCATTTATGGAAACTTTGCTGGTTTATATGATTGTTTTTGTACTTTTACAGTATATTTACAAAACTGTATGTTTCTTTGATAAATAAATAAAATGAAATTGACATACTTAGGTATTATCCTTCTTGTCCTTAGTCTTATTCCCATTATTATTTTGGATCGGATCTTCTATTCTGCATGCGCTGTACAGTAAAATGTGCAAGTCTGACAAAAATGAAACGAGTAACTAAGTGTAAAATACACAAATAAACAATATAGTTGTAAGTCAAGATGTGTGATGATCATGTCGTAATCTTACCTACCTCAAATTGGGATTTGACATGATGCCACAGATAATGTTTCTATCTTTTATTGGCTTTGCAGTGTTTTTTGGATACGACACTCCACTAGACCAATGCCATTATACTTGTTTAGTATTAAATTCCTGTCAGTGTGAATAAAGTGTTTTATAATCTATCCCTGCTAGAGGATAGTATAGTAGTAAAATATATTTGTTCAGTTCATTGTTATATGTATTATTATTAATTATTCAATTAATTATATTTCGCTCTCTCGTCTCTGCCTTTGTTAAATGTCTAGTGTTATGTACATATATGGCTTAGGGGAATGTGACTGTGATTTTTTGTATAGTACAGTAACAAATATAGGAATCTAAACCTATTTGAACTCTTCTCATACATATTATAAAATAACTCTTACTTTCGCTTATTCAAAAATAAAAAAATAAATACATGCTAATAATACAATTAATACTTTCGTTTCATATGAACCGTTTTAACCACAAAACCCAATAATAGTGCAAATATGGTGCGATAATTTTTTTATGAAAATATTGATAGTATGAATTATATTGTCGTCCGGTAGTAAAAAAAACACAAAGGCATACGATGATACGAAACTACATGATGTTGTAAAGTTTCCAAAGATTCAAACCATAAATATCTAGATGCCGTTAGTTCGTATTATGTTGATAGATGGCAGCATCATATTATCAAATAAATGAATATTGAAGTATCGTAGTATGTAGTATGTAAAATATTGTATATTTGTTGATGTGAAGTTTCTTTAAACTGAAACGCAACTACTCTGACCCTTTCTTCTTCGATGACGATACAGCCAATATCGAGACATGCCCTCCTTCAAATTATGTCTCCAACTTCGTCTGTCCTCAGCCGCCATTCTGAAGTTGGTTACATTAAGAGCTGTGCCACGTCCCTCTTTATATCATACCGCCATCTTAGTTTAGATCTCCCTATCAATCTCTTACTCCTTGCTGAGTGTCCAATAATGATAATCTTGTGTTTTAACTACCTTGTCAGCCGTATGCATTTTCTTTGACAATCGATATATCCAATTTTGCTAATGTTTTTGTTTTCATTCTGTTTATTATATCGATTTATAATAGATAATTATAGTTTTTCTTTATTAAAGTCGATGTTGTGGCCCTGCCAAAATGAAATAAAATGAAATAGGTAATATTGGCTCTGGACGATACTGCTTGACTTGTTTAAATGGACTGTACGAGTATAAGGACAGAAGGAATTTGGTCGGGTTGGGACAGGACAAAAGGAATTATAACCAGGAACTGATGAGATCGACTTACCCGGGTTCATGGCGATGTACTGGATGTTGCCTTCCTTTTTTCTTGATCAGAGCGTTGTATAATATTTCTTGATAAAGGTTCACTTTACTAAGTGAGAACGCAATGTTTCTTGAAATATGTATAATTTTGTAGTCAATGCTTGTTTCTTTTTTTTTATGTGTTCCGAATTATTTTAATATATGTAGGTTCCGAATGGAACGTAGGTAAGTAGGTACTTAAATATTTTCTTCTCTGGGTGGCGTCTGGTCTCAAGTGTGGCGATAATAATCCAAGGATAGAATATGAATAGGCTGGATCTTAAACGCCCGAACAGTCGATAGAAATGCTTTAACGACAGACCGGACGTACTAAAAAGGTACAATTTTCGATCGTTTAATAATACGACATTATAACATAATATTATGTACAACGTTAGGTATTTGTAAACACATGTTAATCGAGTGCAATGGACATAAATTTAATCGTACATCATGTTATGTTAACATTTGTAATATGATAATCGTTCAAATTATCTGATATGTCGGAAATTAAAGTGTCTACGTACATTCTATTGATTAGAAAACGAAAGTTTCCGTCTGTAACATAATATTATCATCGTACGTGAGTTTATGTCGCTGACAGATAATAATAGATGTGATTGAACATTTCACGAAATAGCGCCATCTATTTAAAAACACCGCAAAGTTGACTGTGTTATCTAACATTTTGATTTTAACAGATGATCGTCTATTGATAAATCATCTAAAATATTCAGTTTTTTGTCCCCTTGGAATAATTAGGTTCCATCTAAATACTTAAATTTAATTTATGAGTAAAATAGATTTCAATTACAGTAGACATACTTTATTTATTTTATACTTACCAATGACATCAAACGGTTAAATATGGATACATACATGCATACATGTCATCACTTGGTTTTCTCTGCCTGCTCTTGTTATTGGGGTAGGCAAAGAGAATCTAGCGCCAAAAACTTCTGTCTTTCTGCATACATTAATCTTGAGCCATGTGAACAATATTCTGAAAAAAAGCACTCGGATTGAATGAAAGACTAATTGAAAGAGTATTTATAATAGGTATATGAATATGAGTGAGAGGGTGGAGCAATTCGAAACTGTCAGTGTTCGATGAAACCTTGTTATTCCAAGATGAAGATTTGTAATAATATGTTTTTTTTTTTCTATTACAGCTTTGATGAAACTCTCCAGGTCTGTCAACATCAGAACAGGAAAAATAAAAGCCATCTGTCTACCGACTCCACGTCACCAACATGACGTTCCCTCTGTCCCTATCAAAACTTCTCAATATTACGCAAAACCAAAACAGTCCACCACAACAAAAGCGACGAGTAAAAATGCTGGTAAAACAAATGGCCAACAACAAAGTACAGTTATGAAATATTTAGAAAAATTAAGCAATCTGACAAGATCAGTACTAAGCAACATGCTCAGCAATAAACCAAAGAATATGCGATATAACATAAGGGTTGCCGTGGATGAACCGGAGCAATACAATGATAAAACAAAAAACATTACACAAAACATTAGAAATAGATTCAATTCGCACAGCAAAGAAGATGGATCAGCTAATAGAAGAAATTCCAGTCCAGAAAAATCAGAGGGAAGGACGAACGCTAAGAAATTACACTTTGCCAATGACGACATCCATGAGTACGTCGATCCCGGCGATTTGAACGATTACACCGACAGCAACCATCTGGGAGAGTCCAACGAATGCTACGTGACAGGTTGGGGAAGGTCGCAGACCAACGGGTCCCTGACTGACACACTTTTGGAGGCTTCTGTTCCTCCACTTCCAATAGAGGATTGCCTTGGAAAGTATCCGGAGAATCTACCGTTGAAGGCGGGACATCTTTGCGCTGGAAATACGGATGGAAGTAGTGGAACATGCGTGGTAAAGATAATTTGTATTTTCTTGTTATAGATTCATTTCTTTTATCGACAAAAGAACACATACACCTTTGTCCCATTTACTTAAGTTCGGCTCAACTGATCAAACTCATCTGTGCTGTGCTAGATCAGAGTCTAGATTCTTGATCACATATATTTTTTGATACTCGACAACCATGTGGCTGGTGGTCTGTCTGTTCTTCTGGATGTATGAATGCGAAAAAAAATACTATATACCTAATGCTAATATGTAACGTAGTAATATATGGCACACGCTACTTTCTGGTATTTTTTAACATATAGACTTAGGTTTGTATTACGGGAGTTAATTAAGAATAATGTAAGAAAATGTTGAGTTCCCGTAAACAGTATTCTCGCAGTGCAGGAGCTAACCTTTTTCATACATTTTTTTCAAGTAACTCTTGTAATACTTAGGCTGTAACACCATAATATGAGTGTTGATATAATTTTCAAATTAGTCTCTGTCAGTACATTTTTAATAACGCAAATTGGTATAATGCTGCTATTCAGCGTGTACAAGCTAAATTATTAACACAAAATCGCACCAAAAGAACAACGCCGATCATACAAAAACTGTCACATATGTAGCTTTCACTGTACATGTCATGTAATGGGCCAATATATAATTATTTATATATAGTAGGTATGTAGTACATATAGTTCCATGGAGCTAATAATTTTACAGGTATAAATAATACCAAATTATCAGATACTGCCTCTCCTATAACTACTACACTGATTAAAGCGTCCAGAATAAGTTATAAGGCTGTAATGTATGCATGATGATCTCCTAGACTCTGTATATAACTACATACGTTCCACATTATGCTGTAGGTACATATATGTAGGTATATTCAAGAACTTTGACAAAAATAAGAAAGACACTTTACAACGAGATCTTCTGGATAACAATAGTAATGATTATTTGAAGAAATGGAATCGAAAAATCGAATATTTTTTTTAAATGCATATTTTTTATAGGAGATTGCAAAAATTGGATTTTTTCCCTGGCACGAGTCAAATGATATTTTTTGACAAACTTTTTTGACATCTCAATAGAGACGAAGTTGGAATATTATAGAAGGACCAGGAACTCTAGGCACCTACATTGCTTACGACGTTCACCTTACCTTACCAACCTTACCTCACCAACGTTCACCTTCATGGTGAACGTTGCGCAAGCGCATAAAGTGATCACGTAAACCACCCGATTACAGGTCTTAATTCCTTTATTTATTCCTTTGTCTCTATTGAGGTGTTAAAAAAGTTTGTCAAAAAAAAATGAAATCGAGTTGATCGTAGCTTTGATTGCAGTTTAAATGTAAACAGGTCTTCAAAGTGGAATAAACTACTCCCAGACATAATATATGGAGCTCAGATTATTGACACTTTCAGTATTTTTTAAAAAGTTCCCTTGTAAAACGCCCCCAATTTAATTATTATTTCAAGAAGTTTTGATCTACCTACTCGTCAAATTTACTAATCCCAGAAGGTTCACAAATTTAATACAATAAACTAATCGTAACTATAATATTTCAGGGAGATTCTGGTGGTCCGCTGCAGTGTTACAGAAGTGATGGGCGATGGGTGTTAAAGGGTATAACTTCCTTTGGATCTGGTTGTGCTAAGCCTGGAGTACCCGATGTCTACACATTTGTACCACATTATGTACCATGGATACTTAATGTTATCAAAAACAATTGATCACAAATTTCATATTGGATATTCAACGAAATTGTTTTTGATAAATATGTACGAATTCTGATTTCTTCATTCTCAGAACTTAGTGGAATTCTATCAGACCGGCTTTATTAAATTTAATTGCCGAGGAAGGTATATCTCACATAAGAAAGAAGTCAACAAAAGAAATTCAACTTAGACGCACTTATCTTAGGGGTACTTGACCCAAGTTTGATTGGCGGGAGTCCCAAGCCGAGTGGCTTGTCGTTATATGATCCAAGTTCTATTTGGTAGGCCCCCACGTTTGATATTTTCCTCTTAGTGGCAGAGGTATGCAATATGCTTGACAGTAGTTCCTTGTGTTGTCCGACGAGCAGCCGCTCCTGGTATGAGCAGTACTTAATGTGCTATAACATTTCCAAAGAAGTTGGTAAGAGATTGTGAAAATCCTCTAATATCTTTGGTTGATAAATCTTCGATTTTTCGAAATCCACTTTTCTTCCAACGGAGAAAATATGTAGAGGCAATGAGGCAATTATGCCAGAGATTCATAAATTTACTGAATTTATACCTAACCTGACCATGTCAGATGGGTTGGTGGCAAAGTGCTGCAGTGAAAGATTTTGTTCTCCTATAGAACAAGTATTTTCTTAGTTTAGGTAATATATCAGATGTATAACATATTCATATGGCTTTTTGATGATCAAAAAAGATTGTTCCATACGGATAGCCTAGTTTGTACACATTTTGTTTTTGAAACATCATGTCTAGTATTCACACTAATTTAGTTTTTTTTAATATTTTAGTTACTTTTTTTAATATATAATGCGACTGGCTTACGCCAGATGAATTTTATTCAAAATTTTGTAGGTTAGGTTTAAAAAATCTGGTATACATCCTAGAATATCCGTTCCAAACTATACATAGAAAGTGTTTTTGCTTATTTCATATTATATTTTATGACAGTTGATACATAAATCTAAAATAGCTGTGAGGCACCGGCTTAGAATAGTGCTTCCATTATTTTAAATCATTGTTTTCGAGTGTCCCATAAGAGCCGGGTAATCGAAAATACAACAGGCAACAATAACATCTTACATAGTTCAGCAATGAGGTTCACCACCCATTCTGAATGTAGTGCCTTTTTTGGTGAAACGAGACTGGTGTGTGGGTATACATAATTGTGTGGTTCTCCCTTTTATAAGGCAATGCACATCCGCACACCTTTCGCTGGTTACCCCACATTGTGGGATATGCCGTGATGGTATGAAAGAATGAATGAATGATACATAAATCTATGGTCATAGATGAATTCAATGACACATCGACAATAAAATAAGAATACACAAAAAACAGTAGACTTTAGATATATTTGATAAATTTGTAGCTTTAACCAAACAATTATGTACATAATTACAACCATGATTATTGTACCTGTAATTAGATAATTATGATCTCTTAATATAAAAAATAAAATGTTACCAATGTTTAAAATGTAATACTTAGATTTAATAAAAAGAGTACCTACCTACGTACATATAACTACATAAATGTTTTTTTTGTTTATATTGTCTTGTCTATTATTGCGCCCTTGCAGTGATCGTGAATCATTCGACGGCGCTATATAAACTTATGTTGTTGTTATTATTAACACAAGCTTTTTTGAGTAAATAGAAGGTATTTTTTGTGTATTTTATATTATATTTGTGATCTTGTAGGCACACTTTTCAAACAACAAAATACAAACTTGTTTTATTCTGTAAAATGACATACATTTTAATTTTACAAACATATGATAAAAAACGGTGACATTGCTTCCGAAACCTGGACTCTAAAAGAGATGAGGACCAACTTTTAGAAGAAAGATCCTGCGTCGAATCTACAGAGCTGTTTATGAGGGTGGTGTGTGGTGAATCAGACATAATTACGAGCTGTACCAGCTTTATGATGATGTAGAAGTCAGGGGATTTATCCGGATTGGTAAACTCAACACATGTGGAAATATTGAGTGAGCAATTGCATGCCAGAAGAGTCCTTCGCCATAGACCTGAGAGTGTAAGGCGTAGGGGGATACCCAAGCTGAGATGGATGGACTGCGCCCAGGGGAACCTGGACTCTTTGGGCGTGGTCAATTGGTGACATGGGGCCGCTGACAGATCCGGATGGCAAAAACTTCTTCCGGAGTCCAGTTCCCACCTTGGGACGTGGAACCGATGATTGGATTCATACAAAACGTGAAAATTTTGACAGCAATGGTATATGAACCACTGACATGAAATAGTATTAAGGGGCCATATAAACCTAAACACCTCAATTTCAAATCAAATCCTTCAAATATGTTAAACAGTGTGTTTCTAGAAATAATAGTTTTTTCAACATTTCTCTAGTGAATGTTCGTCACACAATTTTAAAATTCAGCCTAAATTCTCATAAAAAGATTATAAAAAATATCCTTTTTTACAGCATTTTTTTAAAATTACTCCATAACTATGTGTCGTAGAGAAATAAATCCATTATATGTTTAAAGAGTGCATAAAACTAAAGTGAATGACCGATAAAGTTTTCTCATTTCAAATTAGGTTTGTTCTTAAAATGCAAAACATCAACAAATTTGGGGTTTCCGATAATTTAAATCACGTATAAACCTTTATTAACGCACGCCATAGTTACCCTTACTAAACGCGTAACTTCACAGTGCATTGGGCGGTTCTGATATATCATGTTTTCAGTCACTAAGTTTAGCGTTATATGTCCTCTTAAGCCATTTGACTTCTATGTAACATCCTGGATTCGATTCCCAGAAGAGAAGAAATGGAATAATATTGTTTTGTATCTAAAAGTTCTATAAAAACAAAAAAAAAATACACTAACGCGACGTCCTACGTAGGCGATTCAAAGCGAACGCGATTGCGGAGCGATCCGAAGCGGTTACACGCGAATTCATAGCGATGCGGTGCAACGCGGCGGCTCTGTCCTACGTGCGCGCGAATCGTTCCTTCTGCCGCCAGCTACTGTCATGGATGTACGTATATAAAATACTCAAGAAATATGTACGGCAGATAAGTGAAACTAATATTGTGTACTTAGAGAGGCATATTTATAGGGAATATCACAATTTGTATGAAGAATTACGTGATCTTGAATTAATAAATGAGACTGATCTTTCCGATCTTTCCGGGAAACATATCAAAATTTGCCATTTGTGCAAGCAAGAGAAAGTGTGTTTTGAACAACATCCTATTGTAAAATAGCAATAATAAATATATGTGTTTACTTGTAGTCCCATTTATTTTTGTCAAATCCTCCCATTCGCGGTTCAATAATAAACGGTTATGATAATTTTTATTTCTTTTGTCCCATAATATGGGACGTTCATTGACAGAAGTAATAAAAATTTATGTTTCTGACATGTCAAAAAACAATGGCACCGCTTTCAATTCGCGTGAAAATATCAAACCAACTGATCGCGTTCGCTTCGCATCGCGCCGCGCCGCATCGAAACCAACTCGCGGTCGGTAACGTAGGACACTACCGTAGTTACCGACTGTTTGTTATTTTCGCGCCGCGCCGCGCCGCTTCGCATTCGCTTTGAATCGCCTACGTAGGACGTCGCGTAATAGTCTACGAGGGTAAGATATTTTGGAAACCTAAAATACAATACTTAATATCGAAATAACATAACGATATTTTTTTCACAGGGTAGGCAGACAAAACCGAAAGTCACAAGACAACTGCCTATTGCTCGAATTTCAAAGAAATGCAAATACGAATTGTTTTTGCTCCTATGTAAATGTCAAACTTATTACTTGTCTGCTATAAACATTGTAGATATTCAGGCGTAAAAATATATTTAGTCATGCTTTCATTTTCATCGTCATTGACCAAGAGCCAGCGACTTCCAGACTTACATCATATAATTTCATATCATACCATCACGTCCTTTTCCTATTTGGTGTAGGCAGAGAGAAACGAACGCCAGACTCCTCTCTCTTGACATACATTTCTCGTTTCGTTCACGTCCATGCATCTTCTCATACATGCTTTTCTGTTATTCTTACTTTCAACGTCTTCAAAGTTCCATTTATGTGATCGTGCCAAATTTTCCTTGGCCGACCTCTACTGTTTGTTCCTCTTTTATCAACCTTATATACTTTTTTATCAGACGGTCATCACTCATTCTTTCTCAGTGGCCAAACCATCTTCGGGCATTAATTTTCATCTTACTTATGATATCTCTTTCAATCATACATTCTCGTCTAATATCCGTATTTTTTATTCTATCATACACTGTTTTACCACACGTCGTACCGATTCTAATGTATGCTAATGAGGCATGGACATGGCAGAAGCCGCATGAAAGTAGAATTAACGCGGTTGTAATGAGTTCACTAAGACTTCATAGAATAATAGAATAATTAAGTATTGATAATAGAATAATTAAGGGTTACACAAAGAGTGATGGAAAGAAGAATGTTGAATAATGAATGGATTAGGAAGAACACAGGAGAAGAGAATAGCGGAGTTAAAGTTGAGTTGGACGGGTCATATATCTCGGATGTCGGACGGACGATGGACAAAAGTTGTGATGGACTGGAGGCCAAGAACAGGAAGCAGAAGCGTGGGAAGGCTCCATACCAGATGGTCCAATGACATGAAAAAAGTGGCAGGTCCAGAATGGCACAGGATAGAGACCAGTGGAAGTTCAAGCGGGAGGCCTTTGTCCAATACTGGACTCAAGAAGAGGCTAAGTGTAGTGTAGTGTGTGTGTATTGTCTTGAGAACACGCCGACAATTCTAGAAATATGACTTGTCGTGTGACTCACAAGCATTGTTTTTTTTTTTATTTTATTTGTTTATTATTTTTAATTAAAAAAAAACTGTAAAAAGATACCACAGCAGGTAAAAACGATAGGATAATAAGCAATTGAGTACTGGTGGCTTTTGGAGATTAAAGCCTTCAAAGTGTTGAAAATTGCTATGAAAATTTCTGTCGGGGGGTTTCCATCAATCAATGTGTATTTTACTTAATGTACAATAATGTGCAAAATGGCAAGTTTATTGCCATAAGGTAAAGAAAAAATATATAAACTCCATATCGCTCGAATCCTAGGCCTAACACATTGAGCACTTCAAAAACCTGATTTCAATCTACCTTATATATTTTATCTACCTTAGACCTTTTCCAATTCGTTTGTGGCAGAAATACCTACATCAAACATGATATTTCTGTCACAAGAAAATTAATCAGTCAAAACAATCAAGAAAGGGTAATGACTCAAAGGTGTTACTTTCACTTTTGGTATACAACAATAAATAATTCTTCATACTGATATACCCCCTAAAGGCTGTTTACCAGACGACAGTTCAATGAACCCTAAGTACCCAAACAATGGGTATATAAACAAAACAACAGGGGGTACTTGATCTCTTTACCTGTCAAACTTCCTAGTGAAATCATCGACCTGCTAAAGTTTTATAAGCGAGTGAAAATTGTCATTATTCTAATTTATAAAAACTGTGATAGTGCTAAAATACAAATTTGTAAGTTATCATTTCAATTTGTTATTTCTCATCTCTACTCTGACTTTACCCTGTCTTAAATACTTTTACTTGATTGTGACTTGTTGGAACCTTTTATAATACTAAATAGAGTTCGCACTCTATTTAAGCGAACAGTTTCTGTTCTGGTGACCTCTCTTCCAGCAAGTCATAACAAGGAGTTCATTCTGTATTAATTTCCCTTCTGGAGTCTCAAAACATAGAACCTAACTAAGGATTCTATTGGTATATAGTAAACCCCTCTGGTTACTAATTTTATTGACCTACCAAATTGGTAATAGGCACACACTGGCCTTTAGTTGGCCACACCGTCTTACGTTAAAGGCTTTGTATGTGGCATTGCGTTTTATTATTTTCTCTTCAATTATTAACCTTAGACATAGGATTGCGTCTCTTGTGTCTGTTTCTCTTCTAAAGACAAATTGATCTTCCGACAGCATGCTCTCAATCTTTGTTTCTGCTCTTTATTAAATGCAATATCACAGCAACAAATAATTTAGGGAGATAGAGGTTGTAGGAGGAGAGATGATGGTGAAGGATTATATTATTTGATATGGAGTATAATTGCAGAAAACTACCTATAAATTGTTTTTACTCCTGTGCAAACGTTAAATTTATCACATGAATGTAGTACACATTGCAGATAGTCAGGCGTAAAAATTTAAAATCATGCTTTCTTTTGCAACATTATTTTTAATATTATTTGGCTGACAAGTTATCGATTCGCAGATAATTTAGTTAATACAGCAGACTCAGACCCCAATCCCGCCTCGACAGACTTCTTTAATTTATAAATGATGAAGAAGGCAAACTAGTTTTATTCCTTAGAGTTTGCAATGAACTAAAAAAAATGTTCATTAAAATTATGTGAATATTTGAAAAATCAACACTATGGGTTTATTATAACAACGTTAGTTTTATTAAATATCAATTTATTTTATCAAATATCTTGCTCATGTGTTCTTCATATTGAAACATGTTCATTATAAATACAATAAAAATAAATACAATAATGTCTTAATCAAAAACCAATTCATATAATCACATTAATCTCATGAATAATGTTATGTAAAATATTATATGCTCATCGCTTCACACATTTCCAACATAAATAAAAAAACAAAATCAATTGTATAATTCTAATTAAATACATTATTTTATTAATATTTGAAAAACAAGGCAATTATAACATATCATGTCACCATGAAGATATTTTTTAAATTATTGTATTAATTTATATCACAGTAATAGCACAATAAAAACTATTTAATGAACATAATAATAAATAATTTAAAATTAAAATATTATAATTTCGTCAGGGTATAGTTTTTTTTAATAAATATTATATTTACGTAATATTATTACTATTTTTTTAAATTAAAAATGAATTCATTTAAATTTTAACAACATGGTCACTGTCACATAGTGCATTTTTATACTGTCTTTCGGTTTACCTAATTTAATTCATATCTTACTTAATTTCTAATTTGTTTCTTATATTACACTTAAGGTACAATATTTGATCCTATACTTACAACAAGTAAGACTATAAAGTAATGTTGAAATGAAAATGAAAGATACAGAAGTATTTATAATAAAGAAAGATGAACGGTTCAGAATGTTGCTGAAAAAACAAAATGAAATGAACTATTAGAAGATCTTTCAGCAATTTTAATGATGTTTTGAAGTAAATTAATATCAGAATAATAAAATAATATTAATTCAAAAATACCCATGTATGAAAGACGTATGTATGGATGTACATAAATGAGAATATGACCCGAATGCACAGTCCTAGGTACCTAAATACTAATTCCTAACCTCACTGGAGTATTTAGTATTCTTAAGTTAGCAATTGCGTTGCAGAGTCATCACAAACTAAATACTTAATACTAGGCCAAACTTATGGTCGATGGCGTAGCATTGCACATTACTGTATATGAAGAAAAGAGATAGATAGTTTTCTATGGGTTTAGACACGTTTAAAATGTTTTTTTGTCATAACAACTTAATTACATGTAACCAAGATCACACTGACAGCTCGATGTCGCGAAATTTTCTGAAATTCCAGCGAATTTTCGGCATTTCGGCATTTTGCCTGGATCGCTGTATACTATGTTTGGTATTTTATTTGACGAAATTAGCAAGTACATATTCAACAAAGCCGATAAAATCATCATCCACCGAAAACCTCTCGTATTTTAGTATTAAACCACTCGTAAGGTTTCTCGCTATTAACCTTACTTTTTAACAATTCAAAAATGTTAGTTAACGCCGACGCGCATGCGCTAAGTATTTAGACATGTCTCTGCAATGCAATTCTCATACAAAAACTTCGTAGTATCCTTTATTTAGGAAGCCACGTGAATCCTTACTTAAGTGATCGACTGTGCAATGAACATGGTTAGTATTTAGAATTTAGTATTTAGGTAGGGCCCTGCATTCGGACCTATCACTATAATGACAATTTTCGGAATGTGGTGAGGTTTACTTTTTTTCTTAGTACGTACTTTTTATGTTTTCTTTTAACCAACATCCAAAAACGAAGGAAATTTCACAAAAAAAATTTGCAAAAATTGAAAATAATCGAATGAGTACTTAAGTCTATAATCGATAAAGTAGAATGAACACGCCGCCGTACGAAGTACATAGTGCACAACACACACACATCTATTGTGATGAAATTTTCAAAATACAATCTCAGGACGATACTAGTTGATTATCTGCGATAAAAAAATAACTTTAAAATTGCTAATTCACAATTCCCCACTATATAGCTATATATCATTGGGTTAGTGAGAAGTAAAAAGGAAATAAAACATTAGAGAGAGAAGGATAACCGGTAAATATATCAGACAACGGATAGATTTACAATGTTCATAAATGAAGGAAAAAATCTGTGGCATGGCACTCAGTTACTTATGCCTACCCCATTTAGGGTTTTTGTAAATGTATCTACTTATATAAAGTGAATAATCAAATAAATTAAAATGGTTCAATAAAATCTATCTATGGTATATAAATTCTAGATTATAATAGTAATAACAAGTTGGAATATAAAATATTATAGGAGAACCGGTATATTAGGCATCTACAGGGCTTACGACCTGTCGTCGGCTTATTCTAATGCGATTAACGGGAGACATCTATACGATAGCATTGTTGACGTTCATTTTTCACGAACCGATTTCTCAATAAATGGAGTTATAGGAATAGTTTCGTGGTCATTTTCATATATGGAAATAGTTATTTCGCCATATTTTTAGACTATTTATATTGAGAACTAGGTACCCACAGCAAGTTTCAAATTGGAGTGATGAGGGAACTCGATAAAAAAATGCATAATTGCTAAACGTTGCGCAACTGCTCAAAGTGATCACGAAAACTAGTCGATAATGATCTACCTACATTAATTGATATATTCTCGAATAGTTGTTTTATCAGTAGCGGATATTACATACAAGCTGGGTATTATAAATTGGTGTATTCTCGAAAAGTAGTTTTATCAGTAGCGGATATTAAATACTAGCTGGATATTAAATACTAGCTGGATATTATAATTGAGGTATTCTCGAATAGTATGTATTACCTTGTTAAAACAAATTCACGATTTACACAATTCACCAATTTAAGCAGCAATGTGCTCACATCTCAAATTCAATAGTCAAGTCTTTATTAAGAAAATTTATTTCAACTTAAAATTGTTTTTTTGCATTACACTTTAAGCAAATTGTTTTTTGCAGAACAACTTTAAGTAAATATTTTTTTGCAGTATATACTTATTTTTCTTTTCCTAATCAGCCATGTTTGATCCATTGCTGGATAATGGCTTCTTTTAACCAGTTTTTTCTTTTTTTTTTGCAGTACACTTTAATTAAATTGCTTTTTGCAATATTTCTAATTTTTCTTTTTATCAGCCATATTCGAATCGCTACTGGATAAAGGCCTCTTCTAAACATTTGCTTATTTTATAGTACACATCTTAAATAATTCGGTTTTTTGCAGTACACATCTTAAATAAATTGATTTATGCAGTACATTTTTAGCAAATTACATTTATATTAACGACTTGACTTCATCTTTAAATTCTCCTTTTAAAATGTCCTTCATTTCAACTATAGATTGTCTTCTTGGGAAATGCGCCTGATCTGTCATATGCACAATCTCCCGTGGTATCTTGCACATGACGATGGTGCTGTAGAGGAACAAGGATATCCCCATGATGGAGAATAAACATCCAAGTACAATTTCAGCCTGTGGTAGGTACACGTAGCCCAAAAGAATAAGCAGCAATAGATCGTCAGGAAGTTTGTCAATTCTCTGGAAAATAAATAAAAATAAGTCAGAAAAATCAGCCCACATCTGTAAATGCAAGACCAATACCACTGCAGTCTTGGTCTTATTTTTTTACTCATAAGAATCTCGTCATATTGGGATATAGTCAAGAATATACATTTAAAAGTATTTTTTTAAATATATATATTTAAAAAATGGGAAACGTATAAAAATAAAATATAACAATATAAAACATAAGAATAATATAAGTAATTGTAAGTTAATCAGCCCACCTTTGATTTCATGTAACATGTACACACTGCTGGTAACAAATCAATGATTTATTTCTGTCTAATTTGGCTCCTGGACATACAGAACATGTCCACGGACCTGATCACACAGTACAGTACAGTGGCGAATTTTGAGCGGTGTGTGTTTTTTTTGTCTAAAAAGAACTTTGAGGTGTAGGTACCTTGTTCGTCTGTTTGGTATGTTGAAGTTGATAATTTTCAGAAGGTCTGTACAGTCAATATTGAAGTTTATTATGTCATAAAGGTATAGTTGTCCTCAAATATCTTGAGCCATTTTGCCGAGAAGGGAAGCGATTTTCACGTATACCAACGAAGAAAAAAGACACAAATTTGCGCTCCGCGCACCTGGAAGCCTGGTTCAAGATGTTTGGCGATAACTATACATTAAGTATGAGGTCCTCCGCCTTGTGTGTAAAGTCTGCAATTAATGTTAGTAATTATTATAAAATTTGTACTTTATGTGTCTCAAAAATATGCGTTGATATCGTTTTATTGTGGACTCTAGATGACTGACGCATGTTACAATTGACTTCTAACAATTGTGTCTTGTAGTAAGTTAAATATTTTCACTTGAGTGAATGGTTTGCATATTCTCATCAGGAATCCCAACATTTTATAAGCTTTCATCAGGGTAATACTGTTAATTTGTTTGTCAAATGAGAGTTGTATGCCTAAGTCTCTACAGTCTGATTTCTTATCAATCGTCTCCCTATTGATTGTGTATTTTGTGTATGTGTATTGTATTGTACTCTTTTTCCTAGAGAGTGTAATGGAGAGGCATTTTTATATTGGAGCTTATTGGAGACACAGTAAGAAGTGAGTCTATAAAGGTCAAGTTGTAAGTCCTCACAGTCAGTAATGTCTATAACAGTGTTAGAGATTTCCATATCGTCAGCGTAAAATATGTAATTGCTGTTCTTAAAACATAATCCAATGGCATGTATATAAATATAAAATAAAATAGGGCTATTATGGGAACCCTGAGATACACCTGATGGCACATATGTTACATACAATATCCACTTTATCAAAGGCTTGAAAAAAGTGTTTGGAAATGGTGAAATAATCATAAATTATTATGTTTAAATAAAAATGATTGGACCGAATGTAAAATGTGAAGTGCAACATAACCTCACTTACCGAATCAATCCATGCCACTGGGTAAACAATATTGCTGAATCTCTTTCCATATGAGTTGAATGAAATATCTTTGATAACTAAATTAAGTTGAATTCTGGCTGCTCCTTTCAACGGTAATCCAACATCCTGAAATGATACAAAAATACTATTTTATATGTGTTATTTTATGACAATTTTTTAATATCTTAATAGAGACGAAGTTGGAATATTAGAGGAGAACCGGGAAATCAAGGCACCTACATGGCTTTGGACCTGTCATAAACTGGTTTACGTGTCTTATTATAATTATGTCTTTTTATTGTATAAGAACTGTGGCTTTCATTGTTTATAAATCAATTCATAGATGGCGAATCATTTTGACATAGATACAGGACTACAGATTATGCATACAGGTTATTCAAATCTAAAGTTTGCAGATTAAGAAATTAGGAAAAGTGTGAATATTAAACAAACAATAATAAATAACTAAATTAACTTCCCAAACAATCTGTTACTAAATACCTCTCCAATTAATCTATATTATAAATCTTAATGTTTATTTATTTATTTATTTATTTATTTATTTATTTACAAACATTAAGATTTATAATATAGATTAATTGGAGAATTGTTGGTATGATTGTATGTACGTTATGCGCTCCTAAACCGATGATCCGATTGCAATGAAACTTTATGGATTTGTCAAGCGTTTACCCAGGACGGTTACTGGATTTAAACATAAGCAAAATAAATATAAGCAAAAAATACTAAATCTCAAATATTTTTTATAAAATAAGTTCTATTCATACATATTTTATTCAGAAAATATTTTTTTATGATAAATTTATGTGTTTAACTGCCTATATTTTCATTTTTTGAAAATACCGAAAAACGCAGAAATACCCCAACTAGATAATTTAAATATCTACAAAAAAATTGTACATTTTATCAGTACATCTCGATTTTTTTTAAATTAGTATAGTGACGACATCGTTTTATTTTTATGGCAGTATACACTACACAATATTTACGGGGACTCTCAACAGTTTGATACTTAATCTCGAAATATACATACATACATTCCATCATGCTGTTTTCATATTCTGGGTAGGAAAAAATAACTGACTTCTATACTATCCTACCCTGACAGACATACCCATTTGTTTTGTATAGAAAACAAAATATCTAAAAATATTCAATAATTTGGATTTATGGGTTGATGCTTTGTCATAGTTGTTGCCAAATAACTCGAACTTTTATCCAAGAAGGGGGGCGATTTATAAAAAAGGAAGAAGCTCGTTCTAGATGTTTGACGAAAATTATACATATTCTTCAAATTTACATACTATCGCCATTGACAGTTGGATCTCATGTATTACATGCAACCAGTAAAATAAAAAAATACTAACACACACATACACACACACACACACACACACACACACACGCACACACACACACACACACACAGATACACACACACACACACACAGATACACAAACACACCCTCACACACACACACACACACACACACACCCACCCACCCTCACACACACACACACACACACACAGAGACATTGTGATGAAACTTTCAGAATACAATCTCAGTATGATACTAGGCATCTGCAATAAAAAAAAATTAGCTTTAAAAATTGCAAGATCATATCTCCCCACTAACCCAAGGGGATATACCTACCCCTAATTGATGAAAGTTTTTGTTAAGTCGATTGAAAAGGAAGAAAATATTGATTTTATAAGATTTTTTTATAATTTGGATGCATTCAAAACACTTACCGGTTGTATGTTGTAGAAACTATCTAAATTTGGTGTATTTGGGTCGACTCCAATGAAGTTTTCTAGTAACTTAGGATCGCAGTTCAAGAAATGTGGCTGAGACACCGCCAAGGGAATATCTAAAAAAAAACATAGGAATTATTTATAATCAATATAATTTTAATAGCGATGTATATGTAATTAGACTTCGGAGTCACTCGGCAAAGTCCGAAATTACTCGAAGCCGAATGGGAAGACTTCGTCCCACACGGAGATGGTTACTCTCTGTCGCGCCCAACTAATTGGAATATGTATGAGTGAGACGAAAGGAGACGCGGCCAGTCTGAATTGCATTTGTTTGGCTTTATGTTTTAAAACGCGAGTTTTTAGTGTTTTATTGTACCTATGCGTTTATAAAATTGAAATAAATTAATAATCTCACCGTAAAAACAGGGCGATATGTCAGAGAGTCCATCCGGAAGACATTCATCTGGATCGTCTTCCGGCCAAAAGCACTTGTTGCTCGGATCCCTGCACTTGAAAATATCTTTGGTCAGGGTGTAGGAGTTGCCCATTAGTCCGCTTTCGTCCTTTACTTGACGCACAAAGTCCAACTTCAGCGTTCGACAGAACATCTTCTTGAAGACGTGAAAGGAACCGTTCTCGGGTGAGAAACCTTGGGGGAATATAAGGCCTTCAAATGCGCCTCTAAGACGATTGCAAGGAAGACTGAAATCAAATGATGTGTAAAGAAAATTAATCAAAGTTTCTTCTTTATCTTTTAATAGATTGATGATCGATGATGATTTGAAAAGAGTTAACCTTGGTGATGGGATGAGGATGTCCAAATCTTCCCCTATCTCTAAGGTGGTTTTTCTTTCTTCTTTGGATAGTTAAATCAAAAATGTTATTTTGGTAAGACCAAGGCTATTCCATGTCTCGAACTTTTCCCTCTCCAAATCCATTTTTTGTCATGAATTATTTATTATCGAAATATGTTTAATGTTTTTATTTAATATTTTTGTGTACTCGTTTTATTTTTTATTGATAATCATAAGGTACTATTTTAACAGTTTACTGTAGTTCCTTTGCGTGCTTTGTTATTTTTAATCTCTCTAAACCCATTTTGTCATGATCATATATTTTTAATATCGAAACCTAAATATAAAAAAAACGGCTTTCAAGACTTACCTTGTATTCAACTCAGTATATTTCCATTGTGTAAGTCCTGGAGATCCATTCCAATCATATATAGAATAAATTGGTGCTCTCTTGCTGTCCATGTTTACAGTGAAGACTTCATTCTTCTTAGCATATAACTGAAAAACAAATATTTTGTGAGCTTTAAATATTTACAAATACATTCATATTTGACTCTAGGGGTCGGTTGGTGGCAAAACGATCTTTCTCCACATTCCTCGGACTTCAGTGATCTTCTTCAACTTTTCATAGGACGCACAATTCATATAGTGGCACACCTGTTTCAGACTACATCAAGCCTTTCTTCCAATACAATTTGTAATAATATAATTCCAATACATGGCCTATACAATTTGAACGCCTCTTCGATATGGTGTATAACGTGTGTCTGGTTTCTTAGATTCTGCTTCGTATAATGGTCCCTTTAAGATATACCTATGTAGTATACACGTATTCGTTGATAGGTTCACGTCTCGGAGGCACGTAATAATATTAGGTACTGCCTCCCTGACCAGCCAGGATAGCCTAGGATGTAAACCGATTTTTTAAACCTAACCTACAAAAGTTTGGTAAAAATAGATTGGTTAGGTTTGTTTGTAGTTATAATTGCGACTGGCGTGAGCCAGTTGCATTATATATTAAAAAAAAATAACTAAAATATTAAAATTAAATAACTAAATTGGTGTTGGTCAAATAATTTTCAACCAGCTGGCTAGTCAGGGAGGCAGTACCATAATATTATATTGTGGTGATGCATATACTGACAGCTTCGCAGCCAATCAGGAACATCCGCTGCCATGTTCCAATAGAAGAGCAGCGCGCCAACTATCAACTACCAATAAAACCATGCCGAACATTCTGGAAGGTGTACTACCAACACAAGGAAGGCAAAGAACACCGCGGGACAGTGTCAAATTAATTTCTTTGCGTGAATTATTGTTATATTATTATTCTTGTAAACTGAATTTGTGAATAGATTATCGGAGCGTTGAATAAAAAGAATCACACTAAGATTTGAATTAAAATTTGATTGATTATAAGGATTTGTAATAATTTAAAGTTTGCCAACCCACTCTTTTGTACATCGTGTAAACAAAATTTCTACAAAATCGGACTACATATGTGAAGTGGTTTAAAATTTGATTATAAGCGTTGTAAAGAGTGCCTAAACCCATTTGTTTTCATATAAATATTGTCATCAAGTGTGCATAAAGTATATAAAATTTCTGCACGATTGGACCATAGGAAATTGTTAAAATATGATTATAAACGTTGTGAAGAGTTCAGTGCTAGCTAAAACCCCATTTTCATATGTTGTCATAAGAAGCAAATATGTATAGAAAATTTCAACAGTATTGGATGGTGGGAAATGGTTAAAAAATTGATTAAAAAAAGCATTAAAGGGGTCTAGGGTTGGCCACAAACTATTCGTCTTTATATATTTCTATCAACTGTGCATAAATTATACATCGCTCAAGGTGTATTGGCCACAACCCATTCGTTTTTATACATTTTTATCAGAAGAACGTGTTTATAGAAAATTTAAGTAAATCTGAATGATGGGAAATGGCTTAAAATTTGATTGAACAAAAGCATTGAAGGAGTCTTGTATTGGCCAGAACCTATTAGTTTTTAAAACTGACATTAAGTGTGTAATTGTTTTAATATCAAAAAATATTCTTAAAAGAAGACAGTTCAATCAAAAAAATAACTTAGATAACATTTTGTGATATAATGGTGACAGATATAGATATAATATGTTATAAAAACAGATATAGATATAATATTTTTGCAGCATAGTTTACTGTCATTCCAAATATTTATTATGAATTGAAATATAAAATATACTCACTCTGTCGAGGATCCCAAACTTTTCGAAGTCGATCCAGTATGGCAATAAGTTACCAACGCTAGCAACTAGCTCATCTTCGTAGCCCCACAAAAAGTCGTTGACAGTAACGTTAATAAACTGCTTTGGATCATATAATTTGATGAAGAAATTTGCACCAAATTTCTTTAATGAACCCTCTTTTGACAATACAGAAAGGAGACCCTAAAAACAAGAAAAGCAAATTTAAGTCGGTTTTCATTTTCCATTACACACCTATATTTATGTATTGAAGTATGATATACCTCATATATCAAGCAATAATCTTTATGGGAATAGTATCGATCAAGTCGCCTTCGCCTTTAAAGTCGCCTTCGACTATGACTGTTCTATATTATTCATTGGTAAGAAGTCACTTGGAGTTTGCATCGGTTGTGTGGAATCCCCAATATTGCATATATAAAAATAGATTTGAGGGATTACAGAGGAGATTCGTAAGATATCTGGACTTTCTGATGAGCCAAAATTTTGAAACTTATAAGCTTGCTGCTCGACACTATGGAATCACCACACTTGTAAATAGAAGAACGGAGACTGATATGGTTTATTTGTTTAAGATCGTAAATGGAGATGTTAATTCTGCGAATTTGCTCGAGCAGGTACCCTTCAACTGTCCGCAGCGCGTCACTCGCGTTAATCACTTGTTCAGGTTGCCCCACTGCACCACTAACTATGCTCGTAATTCGTTTATGCAGCGTAGTTGTTCGATGTACAACACGTTATTCGGTGGCCTGGACATATTTCTATTAAGTAAGGGAGAGTTTAGGAGAGGTGTGTGTGGTGTATTGGAATCATCCGATCCCTAATCACGTAATATAAGTATTGTATGGTGTTCGTTTAATGATTGCTTCACTTAATTTCATTTCTATATATATAAAGGACTAATATTTGGTAATATCTGGAGTCTTCACTGGTCTATATGCAGGTAATTCATTTTTTTGTATATATTATATGAATTTGACTGTTTGCACTCTTTAAAATGAAATAAAATAAAAATAAAAAATAAAATAATCAATTTTTTGTAGTGTCCGATCGAACAATACGCTTCTATCGAATATTTTTTAAAAGCATTTAATATGCAAACATTGGATTGGATTATACGCTAACATTGGAACATTGGAAAAGTGGATAAAAAGCAAAAAATGAAATAATATTTCTGGCGCAGTTCAGGGGTGACATCTGTGCGAGACACCGTCACCTCATTTATAAGGACTGTTGCCTTCATTGTTTAAAAATAAACCAAATTCTTAATAGATGGCACTACAAAAAATTATTAGTTAGGTACTTCATAGATGGCAGTAGTAATGATGTCCTGTTTTCAGGTGATCTGTTATTCGTTATTCAAATATATAGAACATTAAAAAATTGCATTGATAAGGGAACTCAATAAGAAGGCATAATTGCTGAATGTTGCGCAAGCGCATAAAGTGATCGCGTAAACCAGCCGATGACTTGTCGTAAGTCCTGTAGGTGTCTTGAGTTCCTAACTTTTACATTGTACTGTTTTTGAAAGTAATGATTTTCAACGTAGATACGGCATAACCCATAATGTGAGGTAAACAGTGACAGGTGTGAGGGTGTGCATTACCTCATAAAAGGAAGCACAAAAAATGCGTGTATCTCCACATACCAACCTCGCCACATCTAAGAACTTTCAACGTGTATTCAGTACCTAACTATTTTATTATAACTTAACTTAGAAGAGGACTAATTAATTAGGTCTAGTTAGGTATCAACTTACCATTAGAGGAACATTCAGTGTGACAATAATGTCGGTGTTTATATTACCGACAGATTTCTCTGGTACAAATATAACATCAAATTTTGGATGGTATGTCAGTGTTCCGTTATCGTTGTATGTTAGATTTGTATTATTTCTGACTTCCCTAAAATATTAATATAAAAAAATTAATTCAATTTATAACTATATAAATTTCGAGGAGCAGTGAAGACGTACCTAGTTTCTAAATCTTTTTATTCTGTAAACGAAATGCTGGAATGAACCATTTACATTCACTTCAGCATTAAATTACCCATTCATTGTATTATTATATTTTCATAGAACTATGAGTTAGTGCAAATCTACCTAATTTATATTCCTATTTCGTAATTTATATATGTAATTGTTTTTGTTGTACTGGAACTTTAATGAGTCAATCAATCTTTATATCCCTGATAAAATGCTAACAGAGCATTTCACACTCTGTTTCGCATTGACATTGTATATTGTTAACAAATTGTAATATAAAATTGACGAGTCCAAGTACCCAAGATAGGGTCTACGGACGATAAACAACAATAAACAATAACTCAGATTTGATATATCATGGGAAAATAATCCTTATGTACTTACAGTATGTACTTTAAACATTATAAACTTTTTTGAAGAATAATTATTTGTTACATCATGTACATATATTTCATAATAAAAATCTTCTATGAACAGAAGGGCCACTCGTGAAGTTTATTAAGATTAAATTCAGTGTTTAGCAATCTTTATGATTAAAATTGATCAATGAATGTGATGAATTTATATAAATTTTTACGACAATTCATCATATTATTAACTTTTCTTTTCCCCTTTTTTTATTTTTTTACGGCGCTGGCCGATTTACTAATTTATTTATTTATTGATTCACGGCTCAAAGCCTTTTACAAAATTAAATATTACATGACACAGCATTAACAAAAGAAAAACAATTTATAAACATCTAGACATAACAACGGTAGCAGAGGATATATAAAGAAAAATTAAAACATATAAGAAAGGTAAATTAAACAACAAAGTACATACATTATAAACCAAAGAATAAATAAATAAATAAAAAAACTCAAATAAAAAATACTACATAGCATGAACATAAGGATATTACTGACTCAAAAATATAAAAATGAATGGTGTGAACTACCTACATACTTAGCCACACTGAATCAGAGAATGCTGCCAGATGTGACTATATACAACATTATTGAATTAAATAAAATAAAAACCAAATGTACAAAAATATATAAAATGTAAAATATATAAAAATGTAAAAAATATATAAAAATGTAAAAATATATAAAAATATATAAAAATGAAAACAACTGACTACACAATCATTTGGGGAATGATATTAATTACAATTAAGCACTACAAATAATAACACTCAATTATTATTATTACCATTATACACTTCCTCAAAAGAATTAGCAGATCAATGCGTAAATTGTAAATTATTTAAAAGAGCAAAATAAAATGAAACAAACGCATCATCAAGCTTTCAATTGGGAATAGTTCACCCATCCAGATACTTAACATATCAAAGGATTAGGCTCTGAGGAGGTCTCTTTACTACCTAACAACCCTACTGATTCCCGAATATTAACGTTTAAAAAATCTTTAACGATTCTACATGTAATCATTATTACCGTTTTTTGCATTTTTATTATTAAGTTTTTCGATAAATCTATAATTTCTAAATTACGGATTAACGATTTTGGAATAATGATTTGATTAAATAATTATATAAATTATTATATAAATATTATAATAAGGCCTTTGTATAACTTGAGCATACATTATGTAGGTACACAAATAGGCACACTAAATTTCCTTCTAATGTATGATTCATGAAATAATATAGTACATCACCAAACCTGTGATAAACAATATTTTTTCATGCAGATAAGGTAAAATTCAGAGTTTTTTTTAAATAGCAATAATAGGTATTAAAATAGAAAAAAAAACTCTTGTTCTCTTTCAAATGAAGTAAAAATCTACTTCATATGTACCTACCTTGTAGCTTTTTAGTTATTTACAGTATCTAATAAAATAAAAAGGGGTTTTATTAAAACTAATTTTGCAAGAAAGGTATTAAACAATTTTAAGTTTTAAACAACACGCGATTCAATAAAGATGTAAAAATAAACTGGCTCTTTATTTCAAAGTTGTACCTTTGATGGTACTGGGGAAAAGGTTATCAAATTTACTATATTTAGCCTACTATAGACTCTTAGGTTATTTGTCAACAAAGAAAATTTATAACTTGTGGGATTATATACGTATTAATTTATTTTAGACACATTTGTTTCAGTGTAGGTGATCTCCAATGGGGGCAAGTCTGGTCCAACTGGTGCACTGGTTATTATTATATGTCATAGAACTCCATATGATAATTATATCCGTGATATGGGTAATCACGAATGTTTTGATTTCGCCGATTAGACCAGATTTGCCCCCCTGACTTAGTTTTATCCAAGCAACCGAGAAGATGCATGCTTGTAATAGATGACATTCCAGTGGAGCAAGTTATGACTTTCAGATGTCTGGGTGTGGAAATCTCAAGCCATAGTGACCTTTACTCAGAAGTTAGAGATCAGACCAATAAAGCAGCTGCTAGTTCAGGATGTCTCAAAAATATCATCTGGCATAACAAATTCATAAGAACGGATAGTAAGGTCAGAATTTATAAGACATGTGTTAGACCAATTATGACATATGCGGTGGAGACAAGAGCTGACACCACCAGAACCAAAAACCTCCTATGAACATCGGAAATGATGGTTTTAAGGGCTATCACAGGGAAGACGCTTAGGAACAGAATTCGCAATGACGACATTAGGCGGACCTGTGAGACCGAGGACATCATACGATGGAGAAGATTTTGGAGGGACCATGTCAACAGGATGGATGTATCTCGAATCCCATCCATAGCGGCAAACGAAATCCCACTATAGGGCATCGCCTCCCCGGAAGACCACCGAAGAGGTGGAAGGATAGCTGAACCTCAGCTTCACAGGAATAGCTTTCTCGAAAAAACAGATCTACGATCTAAAATAAGAAGAAGAAGAAGACTTAAGTTTAATCGAAAAGATTCAATTTCGACAATAAGTGTGACCTCTTGGTCTTCTGGTTTTTTGACTATGGTAGGTAAAATATATTATATACAAATAAACTTACCTGAAGACATACGGTCCGATTTGGTTTAAAATCATTTTTGAATCTGTACCATTGAGGTATTCCTCTGAATTGGTTACGTTGAATAAATATATTCGATTATAGACATCAACAGGAACATTTTTCCATAAATTCTCCGCCAGAGTTCCTTGTGATATTGTTATTTGCTGAGAACAATATAAAATATTTTTTAATTTTTTTTTAATATAAATAATAACTTAGTATACACAACTTATGAGCACAAATAACTGTTGACTGGTTTCGAGAACAATGTTCTCATTATCAGGATGACTTACGTACTAAATTAAAAATGGAAATATAGACTTAACCTAAACTAAAGATTGACTCCTCCTACATCTTTAGTTTAGGTTAAGTCTATATTTCCATTTTTAATTTAGTACGTAAGTCATCCTGAAGATGAGAACATTGTTCTCGAAACCGGTCGACAGTTATTTGTGCTCATAAGTGGTGTATACCAAGTTATTATTTATATTATAAAATAAAAATTATAATGACACCACAAAGTTACTTCTTTGAAAATATAACTTAATCAATATAAAATATTTATTTATTTAGGATAGAAAACAGAGACATTTAGTAAAACGTTCGCCAAAACAACTATACACAAATTATACCAACATGATTATCAAAATAATAATAAATTAATAAATACAAAAGAAAGATATTTTTATAATTATTTTTATACTTAATTTTTGTGCCATATTTAAAAATAACAACAAAATTATTACACTTTAAAATTTGTGTTACACACTAAACTCCGTTGATACCTCAACCGGTTTCGGAGAGCATCTCTCCATCTTCTGGAGTTCACTTACAAACTAACTGTGTTAAACTTAAGATTAATAATTTTTGGTTTAACACAGTTAGTATGTAAGTGATCTCCAGAAGATAAAGAGGTGCTCTGCGAAACCGGTTGAGGTATCAAAGGAGTTTAGTGTGTAACACAAAAATAAAGTGTAATAATTTTGTTGTTGTAAAAGAAATATGTTACAAAATAGATAAAAAAACAACAACAGAAACTCTACCGGAAATCGATACCGGGACCTTGGAATCATCAGTCGGATACCGAAGCAATCAAGCCACGTAGGCCGACAATAATGAAATGATTAAAAAAGAAAAAAATGAAATCGTGTGAATTATTCCCTTATTATTTATTATTTCAAAATAATATATTTATTTATGTTTAAAATATGTAAATATATTTAACAATAGTCAGACATAGTGGTCTTGCTGTTATTTATTTTTTTTCGATAGTATTTATGTGCAGATTTTCCTTGTTCCTCGTCTATATAGATATCAATAAAGAAAATGAATTATATTTACCGCTCAACTTGTACTTATTTATTTTTTACTTTTTTATCTGCGTTTAGAATTCTTTAAAAATAATTTTATAACTGTAAAAGGTCGTTGAAAAATAAAGCAATTTAGCGATAGTGGTTTAGTAGTAAGCCGTTTAGCTTCTATGCCGGCATTCTGGGTTTGATTCCCAGCAGAAGAGAAATAAATTTATTAAATTTTAGCTTCTTTTGGTTGAAAAATTTGTACATTTTTGTTTTATTTATTTATTTATTTTCATTGGGATGCAACAGCTCATTTACAGTTTAATGATACAATACTATTTTTACATGCAGTGTTTGAGCCAAAAAAAGCATTCCATCAACATAATATAAAAACAAATAACAGTTTACAAGCCAAAACACATATTCATACACACACCTTCATACACACCCTCACACACACTCATACACATCCTCACACACACATACACGCACACACATACATGCATACACATACATACATACATATACAACAACTAGGGAAGGGAACAGAAAGGAGAGAAGAGAGACTAGGAGGACAGGATAGAGGGATATTGCCTGCGCATCACCTTCAGATCATCATGTCTAATCATTTCGCGCTGAATATTTCTATCTCAGCTGAGAATGTATTGTTATATTGGCTGCATATGTGTGTAATTGTGGAATTTATCCTGATATTCGTACTACTTGTTGGAACTTGAAGTAATTGAGATCTGCGAATCATTCTACCTGGAACATGGATACCTACTAGGTTAACAAGTTCATTTTATTTTATTGGTTGAGTTATACAGTCTACACAATTTATAAAACAGACAATGTTTGTTGAAATAAAGTATAGATAACCCAACGCTACGTCTGTATTCATGCATTGTCTCATACATGTTCGTATTGTTGAAGTTTCTTACATGTCTATCTTTCAGGATATCTTTCAGTCACATGCTCAAGCCATCCTTTTCTTGGACAGCCCCGGCTTCTCGTTCCATTCCTACCCACTTTTTATATTTCCTTCGCCAGGCTTTGTTCGTTTTCCCCATGTGGCCACACCATCTCAATGTGTTGATGACATCTTTCTTCATCTGTCAATCCGTTATTATATCGTACATCGTCATGTTACATATTATAATTATTTACAGCGATCTCATTTCAACTGAATTTACTTTTCTCCCATGTCCAAGTTTATTTTCTACATAATTATTTAAAATAATTTAAATATTTACCCATTTTGCTATTCTTCCAACAGGATCAACTATTAAACAAATAATTCCTAGGAGAGTTAAAAATAATCCCAATATATTCCGCAGAAGATAATCTGAAATAAAAATATTTCACATGAATTAGTAAAAATATAAGAATTTACGCGAAAAACAATTATTTTGATTGATTTACTAGTACATTATTCAGGATATCAACGTCGGGCGTCCAATGAGATCCAAAAATGATAGCAAAGTATACCAGACAATCATCAGACTAATACTCCTCAACACTACAATACTCTACAAAGCGCAAATACGTCCAATTATTGAATATGGTAGTCACCTCTCGAGTGGTGCCCTCCAGACGACGCTGTCCAAAGGCGTGCTATACGTCTGATTGATGATCCATCACTGACTGATGGATTGCAATCACTAGAACACAGACGCAAAGTCGGTATTTTAATTTTATTCTATAGATACTACCACGGAAATTGCTCAGAAGAACTTGCATCTTTGGTCCCTCCTCCACCAACTCGCAACAGAGTCACTCGCTTTACTCAATAGTTTACACAACACCCATTCACAGTAAACCTTCAACATATACGAACCAGTCACTTCTCGAACTCCTTTATTAATACAGCAGCCCGACTCTGGAACGATCTTCCGAATTCTGTGTTTCCACCTTCGTACAACTCGAGTCTTTTTTAAATCCGAATTAATAAACTATTTTCTAGATTGTAAACCCCTCCCAACGCTACGTAGTGCGCTTCTTCGAAAGAGTAAAATGGACCCAATTCCTAATAGCTGGTGTCCCCTACGTGGACATGTTAAAAAAAAATAAAACTACAATCCTACTCTAGGCAACTGGAATCTGCTGAAATACGTATGTTGAGATGGGCAGCTGAAGTGTCCTTATAAAATGACAAAAAGTGTTCACGCTTTCGCGAAAGCCTGGGCTTTACTGATATATGTACATAGTGAGATGGAGGAAATACAGTTGAGATGCTACGGACACGTGAAGTGATTTTGGTATGGTGCCTGTAGATGATAATACTATCGAGATTATTGTTACTTTTTCTTATTTCCATTGTGATTTTATTTGTTCTGCTAACGGTATGTATTTGTCGATTTTTTTCAGATGTTTTTTTTTGTACATTTTATGTGTTTGGTATTGATATTTCTATTACATATGTGTGTCTATGTATTTGGTCAATTAGAGTAATGTCTGGTCATCTATGTAGGTTAATTCTGTCTGTGACGATGTTTCTATTCCAATATAATTTGTAGTTGTCGTTTTCTGTCACTGCTGGCGGTGTGTATTGATATCATCTGTGGTGTGTTTCGATGAGTTTGTGTTTGTGGGCTAGTTCCAAATATGTGTGTTTGCAGATGTTATCGTGTCTAATTGTATATTTCGTTATTATTATTACCTACATCATGACATGGGAAATGATGACAGACACCTCCTGTATGGGAATGATTCCCCGGTACCAAGGCTCGTATCGAGACGCAGTTTCCTGTCGAAACCCAATGAATTGCGTACCACCCCGAATGAAAGACTCTACTAACCGGACACCAACTCCTGTATGGGAGTTGGAAAACCCTGAACAGACTCAGAACCGGCGTGAGTAGATGCAAGGTGAACATGCAGAGATGGGAACTGTTGGGAGGCGAGAAGGATGTGACGTGTGATTGTGGAGAAGAACAAAACACGGGGCACCTGCTGGTTTGCCCATGGGCAGCCTTGTAATCAAAGAGTATATAATACCTTACGGATACTTGTAATGAGGATATATTCAAATACGTTCTATTGATTACTACCACTTTGATTACTACCAAAGTTAAGTGTCACAGTCACGCGATGTGTAGGTACCAATGTTTTTGTTTGTGTCGTCTATAGATTATTGGTCTGTGAATAAATCTTCATTTTTGAATAATGAATAACCTTCATTTTTGAATAATAATAAAATAATTTAAATCAAGTAATCACCGACAGTCACCATCAAGTATTATTTATAAAACTGTTTTTTTAATCACTACCTTCAGCTTGACTCACTCTATTTATAATTCCCAATGTTATTAAATCTATTTATTTATTTTCTAATAACGGCAGCAATCTGCTATTGTTGTCATTATAAATATGCTGTGATAAAAGGTAAAACAAATAAAATAAAATAAATAAATTGCCTTTTACATAAATACACTAACTTAAGAAGAACAAAAATATAGAATAAAAAAAAACAAATAGGTATACACTTAGCAAAAAAAAAAGCAAACAGGTATGCATTTGGCAAAAAAAAGAAACACCTACCCAGGAAAACCATCAAATCAAAAATAATATTCTAATATTGTATAATATTATTATTTAAATAATCCAACTGTCGTTAATAGCGTTATTTTTTAAATAATCCAACTGTCGATTCGTTCATGTGAATTCAATTCTCTGAATGAATCGACATTATTAAGCCAAGATGCGTGTACGAAGAAACATTTTGTATAGCGTAGTGGACTTTTTGCATGCTAATAACACCAACTAGAGGCCTCGCAGCATATATGTTCCCGCACATGGATTTACTCAGAATTCGGAGTAGAACATTTTATGTGAGTTTACAACAGAACTTGTTTATAACAGAAAACCGTACCAGGAACAAATATAAATATATACATCCAAAATTAAACACATCATTTGCGCAGCACCATTACACAAACATGGCAGAACATTTTTTCAACAAACTCTCAACGGATATAAGACAGTCAAATTATGAAACGCTAGGAAGCAAAATAAAGAAACACTTTAAAGTAAAAGAATAGAAAAGGGGTCAATAGAATCTTGGGGTATAAATAAATTTATTGTTTTGATGCTTTTTTTGTTTAAATATTTTTGTGTATTGATGCTTTTTTTTGTTTAAATGCTATTTGTATTGATGCTTTTTTATGTTATTTGTATTGATGCTTTTTTTTGTTTTGATGCATGCTTTTTTTGTTTTATGCTATTTTTTTATGCTTTTATGTATTGATGCTTTTTTTTGTTTTGATTCTTTTTGTATTCATGTTTTTTTTTTGTTTTGATGCTATTTGTATTGATGTTTTATTTTTGTGTACCTATAGCTATAATATTGTTGATTTTATATATGTATTTTGTATGTCTTTAATTTTTTATGTAATTGAATCGTTCTATATGTACTCACTTTCTCAGCACAACCATTTTATTTTTGGGAAAGAGATAAAAAAAACAGTGTACAAATTCAAATAATTGTTATATATATATATATATATATATATATATATATATATATATATATATATATATATGTATATATATATATATATATATATATATATATATATATATATATATATATATATATATATATATATATATATATATATATATATATATATATATATATATATATATATATATATATATATATATATATATATATATATATATATATATATATATATATATATATATATATATATATATATATATATATATATATATATATATATATATATATATATATATATTGTTTAATTGAATAAATAAATAAAAAAACCATTAAGTCCAAGGAAAACTTTAAGTGATGACATTACGACGGCTCAATCATTTCAACTTAAAACGAGTGGGTTGTGGCCAACACTAAACTCTCCACACCACAAATATTGACAATGAAATATTTTATTCATTCTAAATTTTACTACCAAGAATATAAATTTTCTAACGATAGTATATTTTCATGTTAAGATAGACAAACTATTAATGCAGTATGGTGAAGAATTCTAATGTTGTATGAAATATTTTAATAAAAGCAGATAAATTTTGTTTTAAAGGACGTTAGAGCATTTTGACAATTTTGACACGTAATATCATATGAAGAAATTTTTGTTATTTATGAAAAGCTAATCAGTTCGATGTTCAAGCTCTTTACATTATAACATGAAATCAAATTACTGAACTTTTCCATACATAAGAAATTTATCTTATTATATACATTTTTATTCATACTAAATTTTACTACCAGGAAAATAAATTTTCTATCGACAGTATATTTTTATGTTAAGATAGACAAACTATTATTGCAGTATGGTGTAGAATGCTTATGTTGTATGAAATATTTTAATAAAAGCAGATAAATTTTGTTTTAAAGGACGCGAAAGCATTTTCCAAATTTTGACAGGTGATATCATATGAAGAAATTTTTTGTTATTTATGGAAAGCTAATCAGTTCTATGTTCAAGCTCTTTACATTATAACATGAAATCAAATTACTGAACTTTTCCATACATAGAAATTTATCTAATTACATTTTTATTCATACTAAATGTTACTACCAGGAATATAAATTTTCTTCCGATAGTATATTTTTATGTTAAGATAGACAAACTATTAATGCAGTATAGTGAAGAATGCTTATGTTGTATGAAATATTTTAAAAAAAGCAGATAAATTTTGTTTTAAAGAACGCGAGAGCATTTTTCAAATTTTGACAGGTGATATCATATGAAGAATTTTTTTGTTATTTATGGAAAGCTAATCAGTTCTATGTTCAAGCTCTTTACATTATATCATGAAATCAAATTACTACACGTTTCCATACATAGAAATTTATCTAATTACATTTTTATTCATACTAAATGTTACTATCAGGAATATAAATTTTCTTCCGATAGTATATTTTTATGTTAAGATAAACAAACTATTAATGCAGTTTAGTGAAGAATGCTTATGTTGTATGAAATATTTTAAAAAAAGCAGATAAATTTTGTTTTAAAGAACGCGAGAGCATTTTCAAAATTTTGACACGTGATATTATATGAAGATTTTTTTTGTTATTTATGGAAAACTAATCAGTTCTATGTTCAAGCTCTTTACATTATAACATGAAATCAAATTACTGAACTTTTCCATACATAGAAATTTATCTAATTACATTATTATTCATACTAAATGTTACTATCAGGAATATAAATTTTCTTCCGATAGTATATTTTTATGATAAGATAGACAAACTTTTAATGCAGTATGGTGTAGAATGCTTATGTTGTATGAAATATTTTAAAAAAAGCAGATAAATTTTGTTCTAAAGAACGCGAGAGCATTTTCCAAATTTTGACAGGTGATATCATATGAAGATTTTTTTTGTTATTTATGGAAAGCTAATCAGTTCTATGTTCAAGCTCTTTACATTATAACATGAAATCAAATTACTGAACTTTTCCATACATAGAAATTTATCTAATTACATTTTTATTCATACTAAATGTTACTATCAGGAATATAAATTTTCTTCCGATAGTATATTTTTATGTTAAGATAAACAAACTATTAATGCAGTTTAGTGAAGAATGCTTATGTTGTATGAAATATTTTAAAAAAAGCAGATAAATTTTGTTTTAAAGAACGCGAGAGCATTTTCAAAATTTTGACACGTGATATTATATGAAGATTTTTTTTGTTATTTATGGAAAACTAATCAGTTCTATGTTCAAGCACTTTACATTATAACATGAAATCAAATTACTGAACTTTTCCATACATAGAAATTTATCTAATTACATTATTATTCATACTAAATGTTACTATCAGGAATATAAATTTTCTTCCGATAGTATATTTTTATGTTAAGATAAACAAACTATTAATGCAGTATAGTGAAGAATGCTTATGTTGTATGAAATATTTTAAAAAAAGCAGATAAATTTTGTTCTAAAGAACGCGAGAGCATTTTCCAAATTTTGACAGGTGATATCATATGAAGATTTTTTTTGTTATTTATGGAAAGCTAATCAGTTCTATGTTCAAGCTCTTTACATTATAACATGAAATCAAATTACTAAACGTTTCCATACATAGAAATTTATCTAATTACATTTTTATTCATACTAAATGTTACTACCAGGAATATAAATTTTCTTCCGATAGTATATTTTTATGTTAAGATAGACAAACTATTAATGCAGCATAGTGAAGACTGCTTATGTTGTATGAAATATTTTAAAAAAAGCAGATAAATTTTGTTTCAAAGAGCGTTAGAGCATTTTCCAAATTTTGACAGGTGATATCATATGAAGAATTTTTTTGTAATTTATGGAAAGCTAATCAGTTCTATGTTCAAGCTCTTTACATTATATCATGAAATCAAATTACTACACGTTTCCATACATAAAAATTTATCTAATTACATTTTTATTCATACTAAATGTTACTATCAGGAATATAAATTTTCTTCCGATAGTATATTTTTTTGTTAAGATAAACAAACTATTAATGCAGTTTAGTGAAGAATGCTTATGTTGTATGAAATATTTTAAAAAAAGCAGATAAATTTTGTTTTAAAGAACGCGAGAGCATTTTCAAAATTTTGACACGTGATATTATATGAAGATTTTTTTTGTTATTTATGGAAAACTAATCAGTTCTATGTTCAAGCTCTTTACATTATAACATGAAATCAAATTACTGAACTTTTCCATACATAGAAATTTATCTAATTACATTATTATTCATACTAAATGTTACTATCAGGAATATAAATTTTCTTCCGATAGTATATTTTTATGTTAAGATAAACAAACTATTAATGCAGTATAGTGAAGAATGCTTATGTTGTATGAAATATTTTAAAAAAAGCAGATAAATTTTGTTCTAAAGAACGCGAGAGCATTTTCCAAATTTTGACAGGTGATATCATATGAAGATTTTTTTTGTTATTTATGGAAAGCTAATCAGTTCTATGTTCAAGCTCTTTACATTATAACATGAAATCAAATTACTAAACGTTTCCATACATAGAAATTTATCTAATTACATTTTTATTCATACTAAATGTTACTACCAGGAATATAAATTTTCTTCCGATAGTATATTTTTATGTTAAGATAGACAAACTATTAATGCAGTATAGTGAAGACTGCTTATGTTGTATGAAATATTTTAAAAAAAGCAGATAAATTTTGTTTCAAAGAGCGTTAGAGCATTTTGACAATGTTTACACGTGATATCATATGAAGAAATTATATGATATCTATGAAAAGCTAATCAGTTCTAAGTTCAAGCTATTAATATTCTTCTATCAATATGAAATCAATGAACTGATCATTGCCAAATATGAAAAAATTCTCTTGTTACATATAAGTTTCATACAAATATCCATTAAATAAAATATAATTTTTGAAACCGTTGAATATTTTTCTTTTAACATTGACCAACTTTGAATACAATTTTATGAAGATTCTTGGTGTTGTATAAATAGTTGAAACCAAATTAAAATATCTCTAATTTCCAGGTCGTGAGAGCATTTTTTCAGTTTTAATAGATGAAATCATAAAGAAACATTGGGAAAAAATGAACCGTTGTCTATGGAAAACTAATCAGCTCTAAGTTTATGGACTTAACACATGTGATATCAATATGAAGTCAATCGGGCTTATAGTTTGGGCTGCAGAGAGGACACAAAAAAAAACAACGTAAATGATGAATTCATAGAGAAGAAATCAAAAGTTGTCTATGGAAAACTAATCAGCTCTAGGTCTTTGCACTTTACACATATGATGTTAATATGAAGTCGATCAGACTTATAGTTTGGGCTGTAGAGAGGACACAAAAAAGATAAATGCTACGGCGTACGGCGTACGGCGTACGGCGTACAGCGTATACGCCATACACACAAACACATCACGACGAAACTCATAGTGTGCATTCTCTACATGATACCCATTGAGAAATTGATGTAAAAAAAATACGCTTAAATTTTGCGAAATCATGACTCTCCCCTATTCCATAGTGTGGAGAGTAATAATGATAAACTGTTTTTTCTAGTATATAATTTTTCTTCCGATAGTATATTTTTATGATAAGATAGACAAACTTTTAATGCAGTATGGTGTAGAATGCTTATGTTGTATGAAATATTTTAAAAAAAGCAGATAAATTTTGTTCTAAAGAACGCGAGAGCATTTTCCAAATTTTGACAGGTGATATCATATGAAGATTTTTTTTGTTATTTATGGAAAGCTAATCAGTTCTATGTTCAAGCTCTTTACATTATAACATGAAATCAAATTACTGAACTTTTCCATACATAGAAATTTATCTAATTACATTTTTATTCATACTAAATGTTACTACCAGGAATATAAATTTTCTTCCGATAGTATATTTTTATGTTAAGATAAACAAAATATTAATGCAGTATAGTGAAGAATGCTTATGTTGTATGAAATATTTTAAAAAAAGCAGATAAATTTTGTTTTAAAGAACGCGAGAGCATTTTCAAAATTTTGACACGTGATATTATATGAAGATTTTTTTTGTTATTTATGGAAAGCTAATCAGTTCTATGTTCAAGCTCTTTACATTATAACATGAAATCAAATTACTGAACTTTTCCATACATAGAAATTTATCTAATTACATTATTATTCATACTAAATGTTACTATCAGGAATATAAATTTTCTTCCGATAGTATATTTTTATGTTAAGATAGACAAACTATTAATGCAGTTTAGTGAAGAATGCTTATGTTGTATGAAATATTTTAAAAAAAGCAGATAAATTTTGTTTTAAAGAACGCGAGAGCATTTTCAAAATTTTGACACGTGATATTATATGAAGATTTTTTTTGTTATTTATGGAAAACTAATCAGTTCTATGTTCAAGCTCTTTACATTATAACATGAAATCAAATTACTGAACTTTTCCATACATAGAAATTTATCTAATTACATTATTATTCATACTAAATGTTACTATCAGGAATATAAATTTTCTTCCGATAGTATATTTTTATGTTAAGATAAACAAACTATTAATGCAGTATAGTGAAGAATGCTTATGTTGTATGAAATATTTTAAAAAAAGCAGATAAATTTTGTTCTAAAGAACGCGAGAGCATTTTCCAAATTTTGACAGGTGATATCATATGAAGATTTTTTTTGTTATTTATGGAAAGCTAATCAGTTCTATGTTCAAGCTCTTTACATTATAACATGAAATCAAATTACTGAACTTTTCCATACATAGAAATTTATCTAATTACATTTTTATTCATACTAAATGTTACTACCAGGAATATAAATTTTCTTCCGATAGTATATTTTTATGTTAAGATAAACAAAATATTAATGCAGTATAGTGAAGAATGCTTATTTTGTATGAAATATTTTAAAAAAAGCAGATAAATTTTGTTTTAAAGAACGCGAGAGCATTTTCAAAATTTTGACACGTGATATTATATGAAGATTTTTTTTGTTATTTATGGAAAGCTAATCAGTTCTATGTTCAAGCTCTTTACATTATAACATGAAATCAAATTACTAAACGTTTCCATACATAGAAATTTATCTAATTACATTTTTATTCATACTAAATGTTACTACCAGGAATATAAATTTTCTTCCGATAGTATATTTTTATGTTAAGATAGACAAACTATTAATGCAGTATAGTGAAGACTGCTTATGTTGTATGAAATATTTTAAAAAAAGCAGATAAATTTTGTTTCAAAGAGCGTTAGAGCATTTTGACAATGTTTACACGTGATATCATATGAAGAAATTATATGATATCTATGAAAAGCTAATCAGTTCTAAGTTCAAGCTATTAATATTCTTCTATCAATATGAAATCAATGAACTGATCATTGCCAAATATGAAAAAATTCTCTTGTTACATATAAGTTTCATACAAATATCCATTAAATAAAATATAATTTTTGAAACCGTTGAATATTTTTCTTTTAACATTGACCAACTTTGAATACAATTTTATGAAGATTCTTGGTGTTGTATAAATAGTTGAAACCAAATTAAAATATCTCTAATTTCCAGGTCGTGAGAGCATTTTTTCAGTTTTAATAGATGAAATCATAAAGAAACATTGGGAAAAAATGAACCGTTGTCTATGGAAAACTAATCAGCTCTAAGTTTATGGACTTAACACATGTGATATCAATATGAAGTCAATCGGGCTTATAGTTTGGGCTGCAGAGAGGACACAAAAAAAAAACAACGTAAATGATGAATTCATAGAGAAGAAATCAAAAGTTGTCTATGGAAAACTAATCAGCTCTAGGTCTTTGCACTTTACACATATGATGTTAATATGAAGTCGATCAGACTTATAGTTTGGGCTGTAGAGAGGACACAAAAAAGATAAATGCTACGGCGTACGGCGTACGGCGTACGGCGTACGGCGTACAGCGTATACGCCATACACACAAACACATCACGACGAAACTCATAGTGTGCATTCTCTACATGATACCCATTGAGAAATTGATGTAAAAAAAATACGCTTAAATTTTGCGAAATCATGACTCTCCCCTATTCCATAGTGTGGAGAGTAATAATGATAAACTGTTTTTTCTAGTATATAATTTTTCTTCCGATAGTATATTTTTATGATAAGATAGACAAACTTTTAATGCAGTATGGTGTAGAATGCTTATGTTGTATGAAATATTTTAAAAAAAGCAGATAAATTTTGTTCTAAAGAACGCGAGAGCATTTTCCAAATTTTGACAGGTGATATCATATGAAGATTTTTTTTGTTATTTATGGAAAGCTAATCAGTTCTATGTTCAAGCTCTTTACATTATAACATGAAATCAAATTACTGAACTTTTCCATACATAGAAATTTATCTAATTACATTTTTATTCATACTAAATGTTACTACCAGGAATATAAATTTTCTTCCGATAGTATATTTTTATGTTAAGATAAACAAAATATTAATGCAGTATAGTGAAGAATGCTTATGTTGTATGAAATATTTTAAAAAAAGCAGATAAATTTTGTTTTAAAGAACGCGAGAGCATTTTCAAAATTTTGACACGTGATATTATATGAAGATTTTTTTTGTTATTTATGGAAAGCTAATCAGTTCTATGTTCAAGCTCTTTACATTATAACATGAAATCAAATTACTGAACTTTTCCATACATAGAAATTTATCTAATTACATTATTATTCATACTAAATGTTACTATCAGGAATATAAATTTTCTTCCGATAGTATATTTTTATGTTAAGATAGACAAACTATTAATGCAGTTTAGTGAAGAATGCTTATGTTGTATGAAATATTTTAAAAAAAGCAGATAAATTTTGTTTTGAAGAACGCGAGAGCATTTTCAAAATTTTGACACGTGATATTATATGAAGATTTTTTTTGTTATTTATGGAAAACTAATCAGTTCTATGTTCAAGCTCTTTACATTATAACATGAAATCAAATTACTGAACTTTTCCATACATAGAAATTTATCTAATTACATTATTATTCATACTAAATGTTACTATCAGGAATATAAATTTTCTTCCGATAGTATATTTTTATGATAAGATAGACAAACTTTTAATGCAGTATGGTGTAGAATGCTTATGTTGTATGAAATATTTTAAAAAAAGCAGATAAATTTTGTTCTAAAGAACGCGAGAGCATTTTCCAAATTTTGACAGGTGATATCATATGAAGATTTTTTTTGTTATTTATGGAAAGCTAATCAGTTCTATGTTCAAGCTCTTTACATTATAACATGAAATCAAATTACTGAACTTTTCCATACATAGAAATTTATCTAATTACATTTTTATTCATACTAAATGTTACTACCAGGAATATAAATTTTCTTCCGATAGTATATTTTTATGTTAAGATAAACAAAATATTAATGCAGTATAGTGAAGAATGCTTATTTTGTATGAAATATTTTAAAAAAAGCAGATAAATTTTGTTTTAAAGAACGCGAGAGCATTTTCAAAATTTTGACATGTGATATTATATGAAGATTTTTTTTGTTATTTATGGAAAGCTAATCAGTTCTATGTTCAAGCTCTTTACATTATAACATGAAATCAAATTACTGAACTTTTCCATACATAGAAATTTATCTAATTACATTTTTATTCATACTAAATGTTACTACCAGGAATATAAATTTTCTTCCGATAGTATATTTTTATGTTAAGATAAACAAACTATTAATGCAGTATAGTGAAGAATGCTTATGTTGTATGAAATATTTTAAAAAAAGCAGATAAATTTTGTTCTAAAGAACGCGAGAGCATTTTCCAAATTTTGACAGGTGATATCATATGAAGATTTTTTTTGTTATTTATGGAAAGCTAATCAGTTCTTTGTTCAAGCTCTTTACATTATAACATGAAATCAAATTACTAAACGTTTCCATACATAGAAATTTATCTAATTACATTTTTATTCATACTAAATGTTACTACCAGGAATATAAATTTTCTTCCGATAGTATATTTTTATGTTAAGATAGACAAACTATTAATGCAGTATAGTGAAGACTGCTTATGTTGTATGAAATATTTTAAAAAAAGCAGATAAATTTTGTTTCAAAGAGCGTTAGAGCATTTTGACAATGTTTACACGTGATATTATATGAAGATTTTTTTTGTTATTTATGGAAAACTAATCAGTTCTATGTTCAAGCTCTTTACATTATAACATGAAATCAAATTACTGAACTTTTCCATACATAGAAATTTATCTAATTACATTATTATTCATACTAAATGTTACTATCAGGAATATAAATTTTCTTCCGATAGTATATTTTTATGATAAGATAGACAAATTTTTAATGCAGTATGGTGTAGAATGCTTATGTTGTATGAAATATTTTAAAAAAAGCAGATAAATTTTGTTCTAAAGAACGCGAGAGCATTTTCCAAATTTTGACAGGTGATATCATATGAAGATTTTTTTTGTTATTTATGGAAAGCTAATCAGTTCTATGTTCAAGCTCTTTACATTATAACATGAAATCAAATTACTGAACTTTTCCATACATAGAAATTTATCTAATTACATTTTTATTCATACTAAATGTTACTACCAGGAATATAAATTTTCTTCCGATAGTATATTTTTATGTTAAGATAAACAAAATATTAATGCAGTATAGTGAAGAATGCTTATTTTGTATGAAATATTTTAAAAAAAGCAGATAAATTTTGTTTTAAAGAACGCGAGAGCATTTTCAAAATTTTGACACGTGATATTATATGAAGATTTTTTTTGTTATTTATGGAAAGCTAATCAGTTCTATGTTCAAGCTCTTTACATTATAACATGAAATCAAATTACTGAACTTTTCCATACATAGAAATTTATCTAATTACATTATTATTCATACTAAATGTTACTATCAGGAATATAAATTTTCTTCCGATAGTATATTTTTATGTTAAGATAAACAAACTATTAATGCAGTATAGTGAAGAATGCTTATGTTGTATGAAATATTTTAAAAAAAGCAGATAAATTTTGTTCTAAAGAACGCGAGAGCATTTTCCAAATTTTGACAGGTGATATCATATGAAGATTTTTTTTGTTATTTATGGAAAGCTAATCAGTTCTATGTTCAAGCTCTTTACATTATAACATGAAATCAAATTACTGAACTTTTCCATACATAGAAATTTATCTAATTACATTTTTATTCATACTAAATGTTACTACCAGGAATATAAATTTTCTTCCGATAGTATATTTTTATGTTAAGATAAACAAAATATTAATGCAGTATAGTGAAGAATGCTTATTTTGTATGAAATATTTTAAAAAAAGCAGATAAATTTTGTTTTAAAGAACGCGAGAGCATTTTCAAAATTTTGACACGTGATATTATATGAAGATTTTTTTTGTTATTTATGGAAAGCTAATCAGTTCTATGTTCAAGCTCTTTACATTATAACATGAAATCAAATTACTAAACGTTTCCATACATAGAAATTTATCTAATTACATTTTTATTCATACTAAATGTTACTACCAGGAATATAAATTTTCTTCCGATAGTATATTTTTATGTTAAGATAGACAAACTATTAATGCAGTATAGTGAAGACTGCTTATGTTGTATGAAATATTTTAAAAAAAGCAGATAAATTTTGTTTCAAAGAGCGTTAGAGCATTTTGACAATGTTTACACGTGATATCATATGAAGAAATTATATGATATCTATGAAAAGCTAATCAGTTCTAAGTTCAAGCTATTAATATTCTTCTATCAATATGAAATCAATGAACTGATCATTGCCAAATATGAAAAAATTCTCTTGTTACATATAAGTTTCATACAAATATCCATTAAATAAAATATAATTTTTGAAACCGTTGAATATTTTTCTTTTAACATTGACCAACTTTGAATACAATTTTATGAAGATTCTTGGTGTTGTATAAATAGTTGAAACCAAATTAAAATATCTCTAATTTCCAGGTCGTGAGAGCATTTTTTCAGTTTTAATAGATGAAATCATAAAGAAACATTGGGAAAAAATGAACCGTTGTCTATGGAAAACTAATCAGCTCTAAGTTTATGGACTTAACACATGTGATATCAATATGAAGTCAATCGGGCTTATAGTTTGGGCTGCAGAGAGGACACAAAAAAAAAACAACGTAAATGATGAATTCATAGAGAAGAAATCAAAAGTTGTCTATGGAAAACTAATCAGCTCTAGGTCTTTGCACTTTACACATATGATGTTAATATGAAGTCGATCAGACTTATAGTTTGGGCTGTAGAGAGGACACAAAAAAGATAAATGCTACGGCGTACGGCGTACGGCGTACGGCGTACGGCGTACGGCGTACAGCGTATACGCCATACACACAAACACATCACGACGAAACTCATAGTGTGCATTCTCTACATGATACCCATTGAGAAATTGATGTAAAAAAAATACGCTTAAATTTTGCGAAATCATGACTCTCCCCTATTCCATAGTGTGGAGAGTAATAATGATAAACTGTTTTTTCTAGTATATAATTTTTCTTCCGATAGTATATTTTTATGATAAGATAGACAAACTTTTAATGCAGTATGGTGTAGAATGCTTATGTTGTATGAAATATTTTAAAAAAAGCAGATAAATTTTGTTCTAAAGAACGCGAGAGCATTTTCCAAATTTTGACAGGTGATATCATATGAAGATTTTTTTTGTTATTTATGGAAAGCTAATCAGTTCTATGTTCAAGCTCTTTACATTATAACATGAAATCAAATTACTGAACTTTTCCATACATAGAAATTTATCTAATTACATTTTTATTCATACTAAATGTTACTACCAGGAATATAAATTTTCTTCCGATAGTATATTTTTATGTTAAGATAAACAAAATATTAATGCAGTATAGTGAAGAATGCTTATGTTGTATGAAATATTTTAAAAAAAGCAGATAAATTTTGTTTTAAAGAACGCGAGAGCATTTTCAAAATTTTGACACGTGATATTATATGAAGATTTTTTTTGTTATTTATGGAAAGCTAATCAGTTCTATGTTCAAGCTCTTTACATTATAACATGAAATCAAATTACTGAACTTTTCCATACATAGAAATTTATCTAATTACATTATTATTCATACTAAATGTTACTATCAGGAATATAAATTTTCTTCCGATAGTATATTTTTATGTTAAGATAGACAAACTATTAATGCAGTTTAGTGAAGAATGCTTATGTTGTATGAAATATTTTAAAAAAAGCAGATAAATTTTGTTTTAAAGAACGCGAGAGCATTTTCAAAATTTTGACACGTGATATTATATGAAGATTTTTTTTGTTATTTATGGAAAACTAATCAGTTCTATGTTCAAGCTCTTTACATTATAACATGAAATCAAATTACTGAACTTTTCCATACATAGAAATTTATCTAATTACATTATTATTCATACTAAATGTTACTATCAGGAATATAAATTTTCTTCCGATAGTATATTTTTATGATAAGATAGACAAACTTTTAATGCAGTATGGTGTAGAATGCTTATGTTGTATGAAATATTTTAAAAAAAGCAGATAAATTTTGTTCTAAAGAACGCGAGAGCATTTTCCAAATTTTGACAGGTGATATCATATGAAGATTTTTTTTGTTATTTATGGAAAGCTAATCAGTTCTATGTTCAAGCTCTTTACATTATAACATGAAATCAAATTACTGAACTTTTCCATACATAGAAATTTATCTAATTACATTTTTATTCATACTAAATGTTACTACCAGGAATATAAATTTTCTTCCGATAGTATATTTTTATGTTAAGATAGACAAACTATTAATGCAGTATAGTGAAGACTGCTTATGTTGTATGAAATATTTTAAAAAAAGCAGATAAATTTTGTTTCAAAGAGCGTTAGAGCATTTTGACAATGTTTACACGTGATATCATATGAAGAAATTATATGATATCTATGAAAAGCTAATCAGTTCTAAGTTCAAGCTATTAATATTCTTCTATCAATATGAAATCAATGAACTGATCATTGCCAAATATGAAAAAATTCTCTTGTTACATATAAGTTTCATACAAATATCCATTAAATAAAATATAATTTTTGAAACCGTTGAATATTTTTCTTTTAACATTGACCAACTTTGAATACAATTTTATGAAGATTCTTGGTGTTGTATAAATAGTTGAAACCAAATTAAAATATCTCTAATTTCCAGGTCGTGAGAGCATTTTTTCAGTTTTAATAGATGAAATCATAAAGAAACATTGGGAAAAAATGAACCGTTGTCTATGGAAAACTAATCAGCTCTAAGTTTATGGACTTAACACATGTGATATCAATATGAAGTCAATCGGGCTTATAGTTTGGGCTGCAGAGAGGACACAAAAAAAAAACAACGTAAATGATGAATTCATAGAGAAGAAATCAAAAGTTGTCTATGGAAAACTAATCAGCTCTAGGTCTTTGCACTTTACACATATGATGTTAATATGAAGTCGATCAGACTTATAGTTTGGGCTGTAGAGAGGACACAAAAAAGATAAATGCTACGGCGTACGGCGTACGGCGTACGGCGTACGGCGTACGGCGTACAGCGTATACGCCATACACACAAACACATCACGACGAAACTCATAGTGTGCATTCTCTACATGATACCCATTGAGAAATTGATGTAAAAAAAATACGCTTAAATTTTGCGAAATCATGACTCTCCCCTATTCCATAGTGTGGAGAGTAAAAAGACTAAAGCTGTTATTTTATTTTATTTTTATTTTTACTTTGCATCTCTGGCAACTAACAGGTACTATGTCAAATATTAATTTAACAAGTGCCATATTCTGGAGACTTACAATATTAGTCATCTCACAGATCCAGAAATGAAAACACAATTAAAAACTGTGTCGCCACCGGGAATCGAACCCGGGACCTTTGGATCAGCAGTCAGATGACAACCCAACTGAGCCACGAAAGCCGACATACCCGCTTAATAACTCTTAATTGGTACTCCTTTTCCATCCTCTCTCTCCTACAACAATCTCTATCTCCCACTCTTCTTTCTTGCTGTTTTTTACATTTAATAATTATAAGTGGACAGGGGCAGAGAAGAGTGTGAGAGGGATCTTACTCATGTTTTGAAATGACGGATCTCACTCATGTCCTAATATCAACCAACACATGTACATACAATAAGCACTGACTACATTTTGACTGACTAAATACTTGCACAGCTACTCATTTTGAATAGGTATTACCTCGGAAGAGGCTTTTGCCTAGTGAGGTAATATATCCAAGTACCTAATATTGATATATATTTTATTTCTTAGGCTGGTATTTCGTTAGTTATCTTGAGAAAAAAATAAGAAAAAGTTGAGGTACCTCACTGTAAGATTGTTTTAAGGAAAGATCTATCTTTCCTTGGCAACGGTATTTTGGATAACCTATAATGTACATTAAGTTAAGATTAATCTTACCTTACTTTGAGTGTATCTTTTTGGCCATCGTCTGCGAGCGCCACTACTTTTAATTAATGGCAACTCTATTTTCTATGGTTCGTGTGAATCCATGCCGTACGATTTTGACATTTTGTTGTTTGGTCATAAAAGTTCGCGAGGTTATATTACAATTTCTTCGTATATTTTCGTATTTAGATAAATAAACACATAAAACAAAATAAACGTTGCCGGCTGGGCACAATTATTTGGAATCTGGTAAGTTAATTACATACTTTTGTTATTTTATTACGTATTTACAGTATTTTCATATGAGTTATAAACATTGATTTATAATGTACAACATACCTTATGAAAGCATTTATATTACAGTGGGAATCTGTATTCTTGCTATATCTACTAAAAAAGATGATTAATTTTGTTCATTATTGCTTTTATAAGATGTTGAATTTGACAATTCTGAAAAAAAACAACAATGAACAAGAGTTATAAAAAAACAAGAATTATATGAAATTACTTATCATAACCGTAAACTAGATAAACTTCCATACATAATATAAAGTCTTACTATAATATCTTTGCACTTTTCACAATTTATATTTTACTGTACGCAAATTAGTACATTTTAACCAACAAAAATGATGTTTTCAGAGAACTGTCATTCTGCTCTAGAAAACTTGGAACAATGAAACATAGGTTATGGAATGAACACGAACAAACAAAAGTAGCCAGGGATAATGTTCGCCAAGAAAGCAGACCTTCAGGACGTCCTCCCAAAAGATAGAAGGATAGCTGGCATTCGACGTCACAGGAAGGAAACTGACACAGGACTTTAACAGGCTAACAGATCCAAAAAGAAGAAGAAGACTTATGGCGACAGTCGACGGTAGGTATTGGATTTTAAAATTATTCATAAAAATCTTGAGTACATAAAGTATGCTTTATAAAGGCGTTAACGACTAGTAAAAGAAAATTTTGAGCGTACATGGTTTACTTAAAAAGAATCTTTTGAGTGTCTATAGAAACAATTACAATGTTATTAGTGCTCGCCATATAAGAGGATGTAGGTGACAGTTTTATAAATCATTTTTGCAAAGGTCAGGGGAAATGTGCCTCAATACGCTGTATAACGTCGAACATCAACTGATTTTATTGGTTGATACAATTTAAATTGTTAAAATTGGTTTATACACAGGTGATATCACCCATATACATTCGCTTGGCGCGTCCTATATATACTTTAAATTGATTTTGACAAGATTGGTTAAAATACTTTTTTATATTATCATACATCAGTAAAGCCAAAACTGTAGATAGAATATGTCGGTACAATTTAAATCCATAGATGTCATTATAATTAACTTCTTTGGTATAATTCATGCTGTGCTAGTATCATCATTCATACTAATATGAAATATGTTTTGGTTTTCTACTATTATTTAATACAATGACTGTTATGAAAAATCCTATTAAATTAGCCTATTATTATTTTGATGTTACTATTATTTTTCCTTTTTTTTCAGTTATGAAATGTTACCATGACCACAAAGAAAAACCTCATAGAAGACAACATCTGATATTGTAAACAACAACACCGATTCTGCTTATGGGGCTATCTTAATATAAAAATTTGTCTATCTTAATATAAAAATATACTATCGTTAGAAAATAAATTGTTAGAAAGAAATCCTGGTAGTAAAATTTAGAATGAAAAAATGTATATAAATATATAAATTTCTTATGTATGGAAAAGTTCAGTAATTTGATTTCATGTTATAAGGTAAAGAGCTTGAACATAGAACTGATTAGCTTTCCATAAATAACAAAAAAATTCTTCATATGATATCACATGTTATAATTTTGAAAATGCTCTACTGCTATTAAAACAAAATTTATCTGCTTTTATTAAAATATTTCATACAACATAAGCATTCTTTACCATATTGAAATTGTCAACATTTCAAGAAGAAAAAATGAACGCTTACTATGGTGTGGAGAGTTTAGTGTTGGCCACAACCCACTCGTTTTTTATTGATGTTAAATAAACAAATATACTTTAATACAATGTCTTTTAATTGCACGCTGTTAATGTTGCACTGCTTTAACATTAAAGTATGTAAATGTTGGTTTGATACAAATCACTCCTTGGCGGAGCCTGATAACCGCTATAGGACGCGTCTCCAGGTGGCGGATAGGGGAATGCTCGGCAGATATGCAGGGTAGGAGGGAAATAAAATACCTCCCGCGGACCAACAGGTATGTAGCGTCTGACCCAGAATGGGCGGCTACAAACAGCGTGTGTACCCTATGTTAAGGGCGGCTGAAATTCAAAACTCACCAACCCGTCTGGCAAGCGTGGTGTTTAAATGCCAAACTCCTTCCAAATGAAATGAAAATGAACCCGAATTCCAAAACAAGACTACCCCAGGCGAGTAGAACGCAGCGTTCAGAATCTCGCACCGTCCCAACGGTCTGCCCCACGGATTCTGGGGGGGGGCAAAAGTTCGGAAAGAAAAAATAACATCTATATTGCGACATACAACACTAGAACTCTAAGACTAGAAGAAGATCAAATAAGATTAGAATATGAATTGAAAAATATAAAATGGGATGTGCTGGGTATTTGTGAAACGAGACAAAGAGGAGAAGAAGCAGTAACCCTACCATCTGGACACCTCCTCTATAGAAACAATGTAGACTCCTCAGTAGGAGGAATAGCAATTTTAATAAATAGATCTCTAAAAAGTTATGTAACAAAAATGACTAGCATATCTCACAGAGTCATCTACATCTTAATAAAACTGAATCAAAAATTTAATATACAAATCATCCATGCATATGCTCCTACAAGCGCCTCTGACGACGAAGAAGTCGAGCAGCTCTACGAAGACATTACAAAAGCCAAAAGATCTGAAAAAGCCAAGCTAGTTGTTATAACTGGTGACTTCAATGCCAAAATTGGCGAAAAGAATCAAGGAGATCCACATAATATAGGACAGTTTGGACTAGGTAATAGAAACGAAAGAGGAGAAATGTTGCTGGATTATTTACGTAAAGAGGAGCTGTACTGCTTAAACACCTTCTATAAAAAACAAAAACAAAGAAGATGGACGTGGAGAAGCCCGGATGGCAAAATCAAAAACGAGATAGATTATATACTCACAGATGAGAGGAAATATTGTAAGAATGTCTCAGTACTAAACAATTTTGACACAGGCAGCGACCACAGACTGGTTAGAGCACTCTTCAGAATAAATACCAAAATGGAAAGAAAAGCTTTGATAGGAAGAAAAATCCATAAATTACCTACATTAGATATAATAACTAGAAATAAAAACATTTTTCAAGAAACGGTGGAAAATAAGATGGAAGGGAAGAGGGAACTCGAACAAACAGAACTGGACACTCTTAACGACAAAATCGCCTCAACTATTCAAACAGCTGTTAAAAAGATTTCATACAGACAAAAGAAAAATATTACTAAACTATCAAATGACACTCTCAAGTTACTTGAAGAACGCAAAACTCTCGATAGGGATTCAGATCATTATAAGCTCCTAAACAAAAATATCAGAAAAGAGATAAGGAAAGACATTAGAAGATATAATACAAAACTCATAATAGAAACAATAGAAAATAACAAAAATATGAAAGTCTTAAAAGGAATAGAATCTCGCGGCAACCATAACATAACTAAAATTAAGGATCAAAATGGAATTGTCGTAAGAGACAAGCATTCTATATGCAAAACCGTTGAAAATTTTTACTCAAAACTTTACACATCACATATTCATCACGAAGAAAACCAAAAATGTATAATGAACGTAGGGTCAGAAGATTTACCAGATGTGGAAATTAACGAAATTGAAAATGCCTTAAAGCAAATGAAAAGTAACAAAGCTCCAGGTGATGATCAGATAACAAGTGATATGCTAAAGTTAGGGGGGAGAAAGTTGATAGAAGCTATAAAAATATTATTGAACAAATGCCTAGAACAAGGCAGGATACCTAATGGCTGGCAAAACGCTGAAGTAAAAATATTATTTAAAAAAGGAGACAGCGATAACTTAGAAAACTATCGACCCATTAGCCTGCTTTCCCACCTGTATAAGTTGCTAACAAAAATAGTAACAAATCGCTTAACCCTGAAATTTGATAGTTATCAACCCGTAGAGCAAGCTGGTTTTCGCAAAAGTTTTGGAACCAGAGATCACATTCAGACATTAAGACTACTCATAGAGAAGACAACAGAGTATAACATACCTATACATCTAGCTTTTGTTGACTACCAAAAAGCGTTTGATTCAGTTGAAAAATGGGCAATTATCGAGGCACTCCAAAATGCAAGAATAGATTCCAGGTATATACAACTAATAAACTTTATATATGAAAATGCAACTATGACTGTTGTAATCGATGACGACACTAAAACTGAAAAAATAAAAATTCAAAAAGGTGTGCGACAAGGTGACACAATTTCGCCAAAGCTATTCACGCTAGCCCTAGAAGATGTATTTAAAACCCTCAACTGGGATAACAAAGGGGTGAAGATAGATGGCACATATTTGAGTCACCTAAGATTCGCTGATGACATAGTTGTTGTAGGTGAGAGCATTGATGAATTAAGTCAAATGATTAATGAATTGCATGAGGCTTCTAGCAAGATTGGTCTAAGTATGAACATAGCAAAAACGAAAATTATAAGTCCAGAAAACAAAATCATCACTGTTAACAATAAAAATCTCGAAATAGTGGATGAATACATATATCTTGGACACAAGATAAAACTGGGCAAAGAAAACCAAACAGCGGAACTGCCAAGAAGAATAGGAATGAGTTGGGCAGCTTTTAACAAACTTAGACACATTCTAGAAGATAAAGAGATTCCGATCTGTCTGAAAAGAAAAACATATGAATCATGTATACTGCCAGTGACTACATATGCATTGGAGACCATGGCCCTTACAAAAAGAAATGTAGAAAAACTCAAATGCACACAGCGATCCATGGAAAGATCCATGCTTGGTATAAGCCTAAGAGACAGAATAAGAAATGAGGAAATTAGGAAAAGGACCAGAGTAGCTGACGTCATGGATCACGTAGCTACATTGAAATGGCAATGGGCGGGACATATTGCTAGACAGGAACCCGCAAGATGGACCCCTAAAATATTGAGATGGAGACCTTGGGAAAGTAAGAGAGGCGTCGGAAGACCTCAAAAAAGATGGTCTGACGACATAGCCGCTGTGGGGGGTAGAAATTGGCTGCAAGCAGCAAACGATAGAAGGAAGTGGAAGAATATGGAAGAGGCCTATATCCAGCAGTGGAAGACAGAGGGCTGAAGAAGAAGAAGAAGAAGAATCGTACATGACTTGATGTATGCAGATGAAACAGTTTTGATTGCATTACGTGTGATTGCAGTATTTAGTAAATAAAGTGTATGAAGGATGCCTGCAAGAAAAAGATCGTATGAACGATATTTTCATAGACAGAAATGTAATAAGCATAAACAACAGACGATGCATGAATGTGTGTCAAGATGAAAAAATGTGGCGTTCCATTATCTCTGCCTACCCTGTGAGGAACATGGCGTGATGGCATGTAAGTATATAGTTTAAGTCCACATTTCATGGGTTTTGTAATAAATATGTACCTTATATATTTATTTGTATTAAACAGTTTTATTATTTACTAGCTTTTATGTCCCGCCGTTGGCCAAGAATGTAAATTAGTGAAGGAATAAGCAATCGTTTATATACCTACATAATATTGTCACACATAATTTTTTTTAACCGTAGTATGAAAAGTAGTTTGAAATTTAATTGAGTTTAAGCGGTGTAAAATCTTAAAGTGATGGCCACAATCCATTTGCTTTTATATATAAGCACATACAATTTCTGCACGCATGAACTATGGGAAATGATTTTAAATATGACTTATTATAAAAAGACAACGTCGTAAAGAGTTTGGATTTGGCCACAACCCCTATTTTTATATATTGTCATCGAACGCAAATAATGTGTTTTAAATATTTAGTAATTTTGGATGATGGGAAATGGTTTAAAAATTGATTAAACAAAAGTACTGAAAATATTCTAGTGTTGGTCCCATCCCATTCGTTTTTATATTTTTCGTCAAGTGTGCATATAGTTTATTATAGTTTTGCACAATAAAACTGATAGACTTAAAACTGACACATAAGTCTACATTACAGAAGAAGAAGACTTAAGCTATGTTAAAAATAGTTTTTAATATGAATATAAACGTTGTGAAGATCCAGCAATGGCCACAACCCCGATTTTTTATATATTGTCATCAAAATGAAATGTGTAGTTATTGAAAATTAAGCAATATATGATGATATAATAAATGGTGTAAATTTGATTGAACAAAAGTAATGAGAAGATTCTAGTGTTGGTCACATCCCATTCGTTTTTATGTATTTTCATCAAGTATGCATGTTGTTTATAATATTTCGTTACAATAGACTATTAGACATAAAACTAATCCAAAAGACCAAATAAAAAAAGAAATAGAAGTATAAAACTACAACAAATGTTTGTAAGTTTGTAATAAAAACTGACCCAATGGTCTACATAGAAGATGAAATAGAAGAATTACACATTAGGAAATGTATTATATAAAAAACTGACCAAAATGTCTTCATAAAAGAAGAAGAAGATGAATTGAACTATAGGAAATATTTTATATAAAATTCACCCAACATCTACATAAAATAAGAAAACGAAGAATTAGACTAAAGGATAGTTTGTTTAAAAATAGTTTTTTTAAAAATTAACCAAAAGGTCTACATAAAGGAAGAAGAAGACGAATTAGACTATAGGAAATAGTTTGTATAAAAACTCACCCAAGGTCTACATAAATTAAGAAAAAGAAAAATTAGACTATAGGAAATAGTTTATTTATGAACTGTCCCAAATGACTTCACAAAAGAAGAGGAAGAAGATTTAAACCCCAAGAAATAGTTTGTAGAAAAAATCACCCAAAGGTCTACATAGAAAAAAGAAGAATTTCACTATAGGAAATAGTTTGTAGGTATATTGAATGTGTATTGTAGTTAACCTAAAATAGTTTAACTAGTTGCATGTAACACATGAGATCCAACTGTCGATAGCGATAGTATGTATAGTTGAAGAATATGTACCAAACTATAAACCCATAGATACAAATTATTGAATATTTTCAGATATTTTGTTTTCTATACAACATATGTAGGTATGTATGTCAAGATAGGATAGTATGGAGGAAGATCCTTTTTCCTACCCAGAATATGCAAATAGCATGATGGTATGTATGTATGTTTGGAGATGAAGTATCAAACTATTAAGTCTTCTTACATATTGTGTATAGGCGACTGCCATACAAAATGTATGAAGCGATGTCGTCACTAAATTCAATTTTAAAAAAATTGTTAAAAAAAAATTGAGATCTTCTACTACAATTTTAATATTTTTTATAGAAAATTAAATTATCTAGTTGGGGTGTTTCGGATTTTTTCGATAATTGTAAAAGTTTTGGAAATATAGGCAGTTAAACTCATAAATTTATCATAAAAAAAATATTTTTCTTAATAAAAAATGTTTGAGAAACCCTGGAATTTTTTTGAAAAAACTAATTTGAGATTTTGTATTTGTCTATGTTTGTACCAATTTTCAGCGTTCTAGCGTTTATGGTTTCTGAGATATATGGAAAAATAAAATAAAAATTCAAAAGTTGATAACCCCTGACTGAAACAAAAATTCTAAATTCCGAGTATAAAAGTTTTGTAGGCCTGTAACTGTTTATATATTCTGAAATTTTAGGATCTGTAAATTGAGTGGATCAAAAGTTATAAGGGGGGGACGGACACACACACAGACACACAGACACACAGACACACACACACACACACACACACACACACACACACACACACACACACACACACACACACACACACACACACACACACACAGACACACGAAATGTTCTACTCCGAATTCTGAATAAATCCGTGTACGGAACATATATGCTGCGAAGCCTCTAAGTTGGTGTTTTTTGACTTCAAAGTTGGAAAAGCCGTGAAAAAAGTAGACCTCTCCATACAATTCTCGCGTATTCTGGCTTGATACATTGTCGATATGTTAAGAGAACAAAGTTCTCCTGAACAAATCGACAGTTGGATAATTTTCCTATACAAAATCTGTATATTCTTGGTTTTTAAGTAGTAAGTATTAGGTATGTAGGTACCTACCTACAATGATGTTCTAAATTAATTCGAATTCGATTTATAACTAGTTGCATGTAACACATGAGATCCAACTGTCGATAGCGATAGTATGTATAGTTGAAGAATATGTACCAAACTATAAACCCATAGACACAAATTATTGAATATTTTCAGATATTTTGTTTTCTATACAACATATGTAGGTATGTATGTCAAGATAGGATAGTATGGAGGAAGATCCTTTTTCCTACCCAGAATATGCAAATAGCATGATGGTTTGTATGTATGTTTGGAGATGAAGTATCAAACTATTTAGTCTTCTTACATATTGTGTATAGGCGACTGCCATACAAAATGTATGAAGCGATGTCGTCACTAAATTCAATTTTTAAAAAATTGTTAAAAAAAAATTGAGATCTTCTGCTACAATGTTAATATTTTTTATAGAAAATTAAATTATCTAGTTGGGGTGTTTCGGCTTTTTTCGATAATTGTAAAATTTTTGGAAATATAGGCAGTTAAACTCATAAATTTATCATAAAAAAAATATTTTTCTTAATAAAAAATGTTTGAGAAACCCTGGAATTTTTTTGAAAAAAATAATTTGAGATTTTGCATTTGTCTATGTTTGTACCAATTTTCAGCGTTCTAGCGTTTATGGTTTCTGAGATATATGGAAAAATAAAATAAAAATTCAAAAGTTGATAACCCCTGACTGAAACAAAAATTTAAAATTCCGAGTATAAAAGTTTTGTAGGCCTGTTACTGTTTATATATTCTGAAATTTTAGGCTCTGTAAATTGAGCGTATCAAAAGTTATAAGGGGGGGACGGACACACACACACACACAGACACACAGACACACAGACACACAGACACACACACACACACACACAGACACAAGAAATGTTCTACTCCGAATTCTGAGTAAATCCGTGTATGGAACATATATGCTGCGAAGCCTCTAAGTTGGTGTTTTTTGACTTCAAAGTTGGAAAAGCCGTGAAAAAAGTAGACCTCTCCATACAATTCTCGCGTATTCTGGCTTGATACATTGTCGATATGTTAAGAGAACAAAGTTCTCCTGAACAAATCGACAGTTGGACAAATTTTATTTGAATATCAGAATGTGTCCGTTACCATAGTAACCATGTTCCAACATGTGAAAAATATCAAATGTTATGGAGACATTTTTTGAATATGTAGGTACCTACATTGGTTTGTTCGATGCCATAAAAATGAAAATTGTCAGAAAAATCAAATATTTTTAACAAATTATGCAATTTTATTACGCCTATATCTTTACTAACTAGTTGCATGTAACACATGAGATCCAACTGTCGATAGCGATAGTATGTATAGTTGAAGAATATGTACCAAACTATAAACCCATAGATACAAATTATTGAATATTTTCAGATATTTTGTTTTCTATACAACATATGTAGGTATGTATGTCAAGATAGGATAGTATGGAGGAAGATCCTTTTTCCTACCCAGAATATGCAAATAGCATGATGGTATGTATGTATGTTTGGAGATGAAGTATCAAACTATTAAGTCTTCTTACATATTGTGTATAGGCGACTGCCATACAAAATGTATGAAGCGATGTCGTCACTAAATTCAATTTTTAAAAAAATTGTTAAAAAAAAATTGAAATCTTCTACTACAATGTTAATATTTTTTATAGAAAATTAAATTATCTAGTTGGGGTGTTTCGGTTTTTTTCGATAATTGTAAAAGTTTTGGAAATATAGGCAGTTAAACTCATAAATTTATCATAAAAAAAATATTTTTCTTAATAAAAAATGTTTGAGAAACCCTGGAATTTTTTTGAAAAAACTAATTTGAGATTTTGTATTTGTCTATGTTTGTACCAATTTTCAGCGTTCTAGCGTTTATGGTTTCTGAGATATATGGAAAAATAAAATAAAAATTCAAAAGTTGATAACCCCTGACTGAAACAAAAATTCAAAATTCCGAGTATAAAAGTTTTGTAGGCCTGTAACTGTTTATATATTCTGAAATTTAAGGCTCTGTAAATTGAGCGGATCAAAAGTTATAAGGGGGGGACGGACACACACACACACACACAGACACACAGACACACAGACACACACACACACACACACAGACACACGAAATGTTCTACTCCGAATTCTGAGTAAATCCGTGTATGGAACATATATGCTGCGAAGCCTCTAAGTTGGTGTTTTTTGACTTCAAAGTTGGAAAAGCCGTGAAAAAAGTAGACCTCTCCATACAATTCTCGCGTATTCTGGCTTGATACATTGTCGATATGTTAAGAGAACAAAGTTCTCCTGAACAAATCGACAGTTGGATAATTAACAGACTTTTACAATATATGTCTTAAAACTTGCTGTAATGTCTTGTGTTTCATTTTATTATTTCATAATCACATTTATTTCAAAGGTATATTATTTTAAAGAACATATTCATTCGGTAGGAAAATTAAATATCGTATGAAAAGATATTAAAATGGCGGGGTTATATGTACATTTGTACAAAACGCTTACTTTAAAAATAAGTTAAACATTATAATTAGACAAAATATTCACCATGTTTTTCACTTAAAAGCTAAGTTATACTTGAAAATATATTTTTTTCGTGTAAATACGTACTTCTAACTTTTAAACTAACAGATATTTGCGTGCAAAATGTACACTTTTTTGACAGATATGACTTGGAAAATTTTGTATGAAAAAAATAATTATTGAAATATCTTAAATTCAGCATTTTAATCGCATTATTTTTAGCGTGACACTGCATCAGGTATACTGGTACACGTTCGCACATATTTTAGATTTTTAGATGCTCTTGGTTTTTCAAAAGGCGTGAGACAAACACACACACACACTAACATATTGATTGCTTTATTACTTTAGATTATGCAGATGAAACAGTTTTGATTGCAGAACGTGTGATTGCAATATTTAGTGAATAAAGTGTATGAAGGATGCCTGCAGAACGAATTGAGTATTACTTAATGTTAGTAAATCTAAGATACTGGTATTCGAAAAAACTAAAAGTATAATCTGTGATACATAAAGAAGAATATTATAGCAAAACTGGACGAAGGCTGTCACATGAACGACCTGATAAGATTAACCGACAGGGCGATTGCCGCCGCCACACATTGGAGTGGCAAAATCTGAATTCCGGACTCGTTAAGTAGTAAGTATTAGCAAAATGAGAGTGAATGCCCTGAGGTAGTTTGGCCATATTAAAAGAATATACAAGGGTGTACGAGATGGGAGTGAATAGTATGGGTCATTTTAGAAAAGTGTAGTATGACCATGTGAAACGTAAGAAACTTTAACAATTGACGAGCATGTATGACACGATGCATGAATGTTAACAAGATTAGAGGCGTATGGCATCAGGTTTTAAGGGTAAAAAAAACTAGTACATTAAGTGTCCTGAGGAAGAGAACATTGTTCTCGAAACATGTAGACTTTGTTCTAATAAAATAGTGGTGAATACAAAGTTATTTTATTGTTATTAAAAAATGGATTTATTATTCTTTGAGTAAATTTTTGTGTTATAGAAGAATGAAATTGGTAACTGATAAAATTAAAACCTTGGTCTACTATATTATATTATAATATATAAAGTGCACACTTTAAAATCAGGAAAAGAATTTAATTCATATTATGTAGCGTCTTGTAGTATGTCATTGTATGTAGTCAGGAAATTTTGATGCAAAACTTATTTCATTGGTATAATCAAATTAAAATTTGGATTTGCTAAGAAAATGCCAAATTTTATTTATATTAGAATCAAATAATAATAAATAATTTATATAGCGCCGTTTAATGATTCAGGATCATTCCAAGGGCGCTTATATTCTGTCTAATGTTGCTCTATGAAACTGAAACAAAGCTGTTTTCACTTTTTTACATATTCGCGTCTTCACCACTAATTAAAAAGCCATATTTCACTCCCACAGTGGATTTTATTTTTGCATTTTTATGAGTAAATTAGGTAACTTTGGATACTATTGGGTCAGACATTAAATACTTATGTAAATATAATCAAACAAATATATGTTAATATTACCTTTTTTTGTTATGAGCCTCAACTCCATCTTCATTTTATTGTTTTGAGCTCAGGTTGATTCTTGAATAAGAAAAAACTCCCTTAGCTGTGTTGAAATCGCGATCATATACAAAATATTTGTTTGACGAGATTGTACTTCGTAGGCAGTCTAAATTGTATCTGAAAAAAAAGCAGAAAACATAATTTATCATAAATAATTAAAACAGCTTTGCTCCCTGTATGACGACGAGCTTAACGGCAATTTCTTCCAACTAATCAGTGTATCCGTATTCACATTTTTATGCAGTTTGGATATTCCTTTTTGAAAATTGTGACGTTTGGCTTTCTCAGCCTTTCCCACGAGGGACATGGCGTGATGGTATGTATGGTTGAAATAACAAATGAGTTCATTGCTAGAATATAAAATTTAATATGCAAAAAAAAAAATCTCAACTGTATAATGGATAAAATATAGGGAATATTAGAAGTATATGCCAGGAATACTTTGTTATTTATTATCTTCTAGTTAGTAATTTATTATATTTGAAATTAAGTGATCATAATATTGTGATTATTTATATAATTTTATTGCCTATGTATATTCAAATAAAGTAATACAATTTAAACAAGGTATATTTTTAAATAACAAAAAAAATCTTCTTTGTGGAAAGATACCAATGTTTGGTAATATTATCAACTTGAATCAGGTGTTATGAATCTTTACTGATATCCGCCAGAAACGTTGGGTTCAATTTTTGACATTAAATGGCGTGATTTAAAGGAAGATTAGCGCACTTGATCGATTCCAATCCAAATTTCATGCTACGCTTAGAATCGACCTATCTGCCGATTTATTCTCCATTATATTCTTGGGCATGTTATGTGTGACCATTTAAGTGAAATTAAAAGTCAGAGGAAGCCATTAGCGTAATCACTAATATTCTTGCGAGGAAGTTCACTAGATGCAGTGAAAATATGAAGAAATATCTATTTATTACACATTGTACTAAATATGTATACAAGTGAGCTGTGGTACAGACACACATGTCTGTCCTATAATTCTATGAGAATACAATATAATAATGTCTTTCGGATTATGCTCGGGTTACCCAGATTCAGCAGTGCATCTCAAATGTTTGCAGAGCGCGGAGTCCATGGCTTTGCCACTCTCCAAAGACGCAACATAGTTGATGTAAGTATGTGGATGTGGAGATCTAGCAATTCCATTGTTCGAGAGGCTGGTATGTGTCTTGATTCTCCAATTCACAGAAGATGGGCAGCAATTTTGCAGTGACTGAAGTGATTTCAATAGATATTTTTACACAGTTAAGTTATTACGGTTATATACGTTTATATTTTTTTGGGCTTATATATCTGTTATTCTTTTTTATTTGTATATTCATCTAATTTTTAAATGATTTAGGTATATATGATATCGTTTTTGTTGCATTGCATCCCCCTGCTCACGAACTGAAATAAAATCTTGTTATTATTATTGAAAAAAATGTTGATCTCGGTTATGATCTGGTAATTTCCTTCACAACGTTGTGAGGCTATGTGTTTGTGTGTTTTTGTAGTTGTTTAAAGTGGTACCTGTAGAAATTTTCTGACTATCGTGCATGTGTTGATTATTGTATTTTTTTGTTTGTTGTTGATGACGTATGGGGGTAACTTTAGTATGTCTATATTTTTTGGAGTGTTTTTGGTATGATGCCTGTAGACGATAATATTATTGGGACTATTGTTACTTTTTTATTATTATTTCGAGCTCTTTAATACCGTCTCAGGTTTATCACCTGGTGGGATTTTGGGGTAGCACGAGCAATGCTGCCAAGTGCTATCTTTGTGCTATTTTGTGTGTTGGTGTCATGTGTAGTATTTATGTGTTAGTAAGGTCTGTAGTGTCGTCGATTTGGAGGAATTTCCTCACCAGTCTGCATGTGTTTAAAATGGCTGCTTTTTGCATGGTGACGTATGTGTATTTAGGTAATTTGATGGTTTCTAAACTGCTGAATAAGTTTAATGGAATAATTCCTGTGGTGGAAATTACTATTGGTACTATTATCACAGATTGCATGTCCCAGATTCGCTTGATTTCGTCTTGCAAGTCAGTGTATTTTCTAATTTTTTCGGTTGTAGTTGTTTCGATGTTGTGTGTGTTTGGTACAGTGATGTCAATTAACATTGTATGTTTATTTTGTTTATTTAAGTGTAATATCTGGTCTATTGTTATGTATGGTTCTATCAGTTAGGATGGATCTGTCAAAGTATAGTTTGTGAGTGGAGTTTTCAAGAATTGGTGTGGGTGTGTATTTATAATAAGGCATTTTGTCATTTTTATTTATTAGTTTGTGTGCAATAGCTAATTCTTGGTGGATGATGTTTGCGATTTGATTATGTCTGTGTGTATAGTCATTTTATGTGAGAGTGACGCATGCCCCTGTAATGTGCTGGATGGTTTCTGACTTTATTATTATTATTATAAAGGAGACAACGGAAACTGATGTATGCATTTTTCACTGTCGGGCCTTTAACAGAACGCTTAGTGAGTGACGAAAAATGCATAGCTCAAGGAGTAGTTCTTGAAGCCCTCTAGATTCCATCAGCACCATTGTGCAAAAGAAAAAAAACAATCAACGAATGTCAATGAATCGATGAATCAATGAATCGTGGAATGTCGTTGACTTCAGATCAGGGAAGTGACCAAGATCTCTGGAAAAAGTTGACTTCACCAACGGGAGTCTTCTAATAGTATCACTGTCTTTTCTATTAGATACCTACATATTATGTACCTTAGGAACAAACATTGGATTTTTCCTTGTTGGGAGTCAATAATATTTTGTGACAAATTTTGAACATCCAAATAGAGACGAAGTTGGAATAATATAGGAGAACCAGGATTTCAAGGCACCTACAGGAATTACAACATGTCATCGGCTTATTTACGTTTCTAAAATTGGATTGTCAGGGAACTCAATAGGAAGGCATAATTGGTGAACGTTGCGCAAGCGCATAAAGTGATCACGTAAACCAGCCGATGACAGGTCGTAACCCCTTTAGGTGCCTTGAGTTCCTGGTTCTCTTAATATTGCATTTCATCTTCGTCTCTATTGAGTTGCTAAAAAAACTCTACATTCATGTTTTCAAAAACTCTTTTTATTTTATAAATCTGAAGTTTTCATGTTAACAGAGTGGACATCCGTTTTAAAATAAAAAAAAATAGTAAACAGCATTTCCCATAAAACAAATTTTTACGACCGAACGTTTTCGCCGAGTTGTCTCGGCATTATCAAGGTCTAAAAGAAACTAAATTTAACAAGAATTATTAAACACTACTAAAGTTATCGTAAAATTACTTCAACCCATAACGTGGGTTCGCCGATCTCAAATTTGTGTCTTTTTGCTTGGTTGTTATATGTGCAAACCGCTCCCCTCCATGTCGAAAGGCCTCAAGAAGTTTAGATAAATCTATTTAATATGTTGCTAAATTTGTGGGAGGAGTTTCAGCGACTTTATAATGTAGTCAAATACCTATGTGTCAAATATATAATACACATTTATAATTGTTGAAGTTAAACGTATTATAATTGTTGAAGTTAAACGCATTATAATTGTTGAAGTTAAACGTATTATAATTGTTGAAGTTAAACACATTATAATTGTTGAAGTTAAACGTATTATAATTGTTGAAGTTAAACGTATTATATTTGTTGAAGTTAAACGCATTATAATTGTTGAAGTTAAACGTAACAGAACGTAAACGTCTTCAGAATATATGTATCAGATTCATCTTTGGGTTGAAAAAATTTGATCGCATATCATCTTACCGTAATTTTCTTTGTTGGCCCAGGATACGCCAGCGGCGCAATATACACATTTTGTCACTATTGTACAATATTCTCTCGAACCCAAACCTGCCACAGTACCTCAAAAGCAAATTCACTTATTTATCCAATCATGGACTTCCACTCCGATCTGCTGAACGTACAACACTATCCATACCTATCCATAATACAGAATTTCTCAGCTCTTCGTTCGAAGTACAATCAGCAAGATTATGGAATAGCCTTAGTCCGAATATTGCGTCGTCTAACTCACTTAGTATTTTCAAGAAAAAACTAAAGAAGGAATATTTATCCTTGAACACCTGATCCCGATTTCCTCTCCTGTCCTTACCATATCCCTTTTCTTGCTATGAATTATTATTTTTTTTTTTTGTTGTTTAAATAGTATTTAAGTATTATACGTATTTTCTTTGATTTCTTTTACTCTTTTTTATTTGCTGTTGTACATATACAATGTTGTCATACTTTGTTATCTGGTTGGTTGGAAGAAATTGCCTAATGGCAATAAGCCCGCCAGTGTACAATTATATTTGTTTATATTATGTACAAGAAGATGTATAAATATAAATATAAAAATATATTATAATTGTTGAAGTTAAACGCATTATAATTGTTGAAGTTAAACGTATTATAATTGCTGACGTTAAACGCATTATAATTGTTGAAGTTAAACGTATTATATGTAATTGTTGAAGTTAAATGCATTACAGTGTATTCAACAGAACAACACCCTTAGTTTATTTATGTTGGTACGCTTGCATAGTTGACAATCTAAAGAATTTAATTCTACGAAGTTACTAACACTTTGAATATAGCGCTACTCTGAAATTTACGGAGACTTTGCTTTTAAAAATAAATTTAAATTAAAAGTCAAAAAAATAATTATTATTCTTACTTTGTGACTAATACTAACCTGTGGCAAATTTAAGTTTCTTACATCTGACAATACTTAAAAATCTTCCCAATGCAATGATAAAAATGGAATTATCAACTGAAGCGCACTATAGAACGCCAACCATCACTTGAAAACTGCTTCTACGAACGAATTAATTTTATTTTTATATTTTTTGTTAAACTTTGAATGTAATGACGCCATTTTACTATGGAACATTTGGTGTGAGTATTATTGGGTTGTTTATTGACTGAACCGACATTAATTAGGTTTATTAGAAAATAAAAATTCCTTTTTGTTTTATTTTTATTAAATAAAATTAAAAATTAATAATAGTTCCTTGATGTTGTGATTCTTTTTTAGAATATTATATAAATCTTTATTCATTCATACCAGCACGGCATGTCTCGCAATGTGAGTCAATCTCGCAATGTGAGTCAATCTCGCAATGTGAGTCAATCTCGCAATGTGAGTCAATCTCGCAATGTGAGTCAATGTGCGGATGTACATAACCTAGCACGACACATGCGTGTATCCCACAGACAAGTCTCGTCTCACCTAAAAAGCCAACACACAGAATGAGTGATGAACCTTAATGCTGAACTATGTGACTTTTTAATTTGTCTGTTGTATTCGACTCTTATGAGAAAACGCAAACAATATGAAATAGTGGAAGCACTATTCTACACCGGTGCCTCACGTCAAAAAATTGATTACAATATAAAATAATACAATGTCAATGGGAGATGAAAATGTGAAGATTTGTGATGAGCAAAAGTCTTGCAGTCTTGTTTATGCCAAATGCAAGATACATACCACGGGCAAGCCTGGTCGAACGGTGAAATCGAAGCCCTCATGATAATCCATCTCATGGATATAAGTATCATATGGAGTTCTATAATATCTTAACATATTATAGAACTCCATTTGATAATAATATCGATGATATGGGTAATCATGAAGGTTTTAATTTCATCGTTTGACGGGACTTGAGCCCCAGGAAAGCATTTACGTATTTCTAAGACTATGTTCAGGGGTGCAAGAACATGTGTGGGACTAGACTAAGCCGGGACATAAATGCAAGAGTCTTGCAGACTGGTAAATTTAAATAGACCTTATATTTTTCAATTAAAGAATAACAGTTACATTTTTAAATTTCATTTCGAACACAAATCGTAAGAGTTACATTCTTAAATCGAATTCCGAAAACAAAACAATAGCATAACATTCTTAAAATGAATTTCAAAGACAAAGAAAGTAAAACGAGTGGGTTGTGGCCAACGCTAAACTCCTCACTAACAAGTCATTCTATAAAGTATTCAAATTTTGTATGGAAAATTTCCAACATTTTCATGAAATGAGTTTGTTAAATTATTTTTTATTTAAATATTTTATTATGAAAACTTGATAACTCTTCAATGCCATTCTCTGAAAGTGATGTGCCTTTTTACGAATTTGAAAACAAAAATTTCAAATTTTAAGTTTCCTGAGCTTTGGGTCACTTTGAAATATTTGACAGTTAAAAAAATTGAGAAGCACTATTCATATATCGTTCAAAATCTAATGGGATCTAATCGAGTATTAGATATACATATTTGCAAAATTTGAATAGAATCGAATGAGTACTTTAGTCTATAATCGATAAAGTATAAAATGAACACGCCGTACATAGCACACACACACAGATACATTGTGATGAAACTTTCAGAATACAATCTCAGCACGATACTAGTTGATAATCTGCAAAAAAAAATACCCTTAAAAATTGCGAAATCATAACTCCCCACTATATCACCTTGTGTTAGTGAGGAGTAAAAATTACATTCGTAAATTGAATTCCGAAGACAAAAAGATAGACTGACACTCTTAAATTTAATTTCGAACGCAAAATAATAGAATCATATTCGTGAATTGAATTGCTTGAACAAAATAATAGTATAACACCTTAAATTTAATTTCGGACACAAAATAATAGAATCATATTCGTGAATTGAATTTCTTGAACAAAATAATAGTATAACACCTTAAATTGAATTTCGAAGATAAAGCGATAGTATGACATCATGAAATTGAATTTCAAAGACAAAGCAAGATTTATATTCGTAAATTGCATTTTGGTATCAAAAATAAGATGACATTGTTCAAACTGCATTTCGGTGACAAAAATAAACATAATAACATATTGTGAGCACTTTTCGGAATAATCTGAGAACGTTTATGTTGACACTTTGCTGTATCTATTAACACTTCTAATCAGTATTTAAATAATAATACTGAGATAAACTTTGCAATTTGATTGTTGATTCAGATATAGCACGATTTAAATTGTGCGAATAATGATTTTTGTAAAAAAAAAGCAAATATTATTTTGCAATTGATGTATGCAATTTGAATTCATTGATGACAGAACAAAGACTTAACATATCGTTGCATTTTATTGTTAGGAGACGCAAGGAATTTTCCGTTATAGAATAATATTAAATTCAAAGTTTATATTAACATAATTTAGTATTTTGAACCGACTTGCAAAAACTGAGAAGGTTATCAATTTGACGTGAATTTAATTTTTATGTATGTTCAGGGATAACTTTTTATAGTGTTGTCCGATTTCGATAAAAAAAAATTATCATTAGAAAAGCGGTTTCTTCCGATTGGTTCCATTTCAATTTGGTCAAGATCTGACCATGGGATCCATCGCGAAATCATCAAAAAGTAAAAAACCTGCAATATCAGCAATTATTCTTTACCACGTCGTTCGAATTTGAAGATTTCTTTTCATTAGAAAGAGGTTACTTCTGGGGTGGTTAGATCCAAACTAAGACAAGAGATTTGGTCATAAAAAATCATCAAATTGAAAAGGATTTGCGTATAATAATTACTGCGTTAATACCTACTATCACGTCATGTGCTTAATGGATAGGCAGAGAGAACCGAACGCCTTATTTTTTTATCTTGACATACATCATTTTGAAGTCGGATTGTTTATATGAAAGATTATATTTTATGTTGTGTTGCTACAGGTTTGCCTGCACAAAATGGATACTTACTCAGTTATATATATTTTTTAATAATTTCTAACCTTTGTTTATATAATTTTGTATAAAATCAATGTAACCTGTGTGTTCAATACAAACAGAATATGGCGTTATAAACCGAAATGGTCGTCGGAAAACAAAATAAAAAACTAGATCTTTCT